>CM077675.1:300872826-301280326 GCA_039707655.1 Elymus sibiricus | reverse complement strand
AAATAATAATCATGCTCAAGATCAGAGGGGTATTGAATAGAATAATGGATCTGAACATATAATCTTCCACCAAATAAACCATATAGTAATCAACTACGCAAGGTAATCAACACTACTAGTCACCCACAGGTACCAATCTGAGGTTCCGGTACAAAGATTGAACACAAGAGATGAACTAGGGTTTGAGAGGAGATGGTGCTGTTGAAGATGTTGATGAAGATTGGCCTCCCAACGATGAGAGGGGTGTTGGTGATGACGATAGCTTCGATTTCCCCCTCCGGGAGGGAAGTTCCTGTAGGATCACTAGAAGAGTGTCTAGAGGGGGGGGGGTGAATAGACTACTTGTAGGAATTAAAAGCCTAAACTTTTCCCAAGTTAATTGGTTGGCAGATTTTAGCGATACTAACAAATCTAATGCACCCAACACATGCTAGTCAACAAGTATGGCAATGGAAAGTAAGACAAGCACATGTAATAGAGAGTGGAGGTAGGAAGATCAAACTTAATTTTGAGACGCAAGGATTTTTCCCGTGGTTCCGATAGGTGGTGCTATCGTACGTCCACGTTTATGGAGTCTTCAACCCACGAAGGGTAACGGTCGCGAGAGTCCACGGAGGGCTCCACCCATAAGGGTCCACGAAGTAGCAACCTTGACTATTCCATAACGGCTTCCGTCCACGAAGGACTAGCCTCACTATGGGTAGATCTTCACGAAGTAGGCGATCTCCTTGCCCGTACAAACTTCTTGGTTCAACTCCATAACACGAAGTAGGAGGCTCCCAAGCGACACCTAACCAATCTAGGAGGCACCACCCTCCAAAAGGTAATAGGCTCGGTAATGACGATGAACTCCTTGCTCTTGTGCTTCAAGATGATAGACTCCTCAACATACAATCACTCTCTCACAGATTTGGCTTTGGTGGATGTCGTGGTTTTGTCACGGCAGATGTCCGAAGACTTAGGTTCGAGGCCAACGCCATGGAAGTGGACTCAAAGGGGTTAAACGGGACAAGGGACACGAGTTTACCCAGGTTCGGCCCCTCACGGTGGAGGTAAAAGCCTACGTCCTGCTTATGCTGTATTAACTGGTGTATCGATTACAAGGGGCGGCTTGCTTGCCCTAGCTCTCGACTGCTTGGTCTCTCTCGCCGTAAGGCTTGTCTATCTGTCTTAACCTCTCCAACACGCCGCAGGGGCTCACCTTTATATACATAGGTCGAGGCGCTGGGCTTAGACGAGTCCGGGTCGGGTTATACAACGTAACCGATCCTGGTTCCAACTCTTTAGTCTTACAGAACAAGTCATCTTATGGCGGCTTACATCTTCTGGCCCATGAGTCGCCTCATGCCTCTTGGGCCTTGACCTCAGCCCATCTGGCAAGCCGCCATATGGCCTGGTCTTCATGTCTTGTCTTCCTCTTGGCCCACTTGGTAGCCCGCCATATGGCTTGCTCTCCGTCTTCTGGCCCACCTTATGGGTCTTGACTATGAACCGCCAAGCTGGTGACCGGGTCTTCAGTGAATCGCCAAGTCCTGGCCGGGTTATACTCCGGCCGGGTTATATCGCGGGGTTATATCCCTGACATTAGCCCCCAGGTTAGCTTGAATTTATTCATGCTAAGCTCCGTCTTTTCTATTGTCTTTCTTATCAGTGTCCTCCGAAATAATATTCTGGAAATACAACACCCATATGCCATTGAATCGGCCTCCAATACTCTCGGCGGGTTACCACCACCGGGTTATAATCTTTGATGACGTCGGGTCATGTAATGTTGGTGACACCGGGTCAAATAACCAGTCTCCAGATTTGACATCTTGAACACTCTTTTCAATTTTGATATATCCTTATTACCTGTAGCCCCCAAGCTCCAAGTTTATCCATGATGACTTGGCGCTTTGCAATAATATCTTTGACTGTGCAGCCCCCAAGTATCAGGTTGTCTTGCTTGCAGCAGCCTGGGACTTATAACTGTCTTATACCTTATAAAGCTTCAGCTGGTGCAGCCCCCAAGAGCCGGCTCTTCAGTATGTGATGGGCCGGGTCTTCAATGGGAACCTTATAGTCTGCTTTGAACAGCTGAATACTGTAGCCCCCAAGTGCCGGGTCGCATGCCTGCGGCGACTTGGGACTTTAGAGAATTTGATCTGAGTGGTGTAGCCCCCAAGTGCCGGGTCAGTAATATGTACTGGGCCGGGACTTTAGAAGGATTGTAGAAAACTGGTCATCTCCTTGAAATAACAGGGTCTTGCTTGATAATGTACTGTCTTGAAAACCGGCTTGCATTAGCCCCCAAGTGCTGTGGCGCATGCTTGCAGCGACAGGGGACTTGCGTACTTGATATCATCCGGATTTGAATAATGTAGCCCCCAAGTGCCGGGTTGTCTGCCTGCGGCGACTTGGGACTGTATAAGAGTAATATGATTCCTTGACCGTGGTTGTAACCCGGTTATGAATAATGAAATCCCTGCTCGTGGTTGCGGTGCAACCCGGCAAATATATGCTTGAGAAATCCATGAATGCTGTAGTATACTACATAGTACTAGTTGAAGAAATCCAAGAGCCGGTCGATCTAGATAACCCGGCATTATAATCAATAGGACGGTTCTTCAAGAAGAGTCAGCCATGTCGGCTATTTAGTGTCTTTATTATGCTTGCAGAGGTTACGATGTAAAGACTTAGGCATGATTGCCACTCATATGCCGGCTCTCATATGGCACAGATTCGTCGTTTTAACCTTAACCAGCTTAGAGTCTTATTGCGAGATTAACTGTCAAGAGACAAGTTCAAGGTCTCTAAAGATTAACTGTTTAAGAGTACAACAATTTATAAAACCGACTCTTTTGACAAGTTCAGTGTCTTATAGATTGACTGTCAAAGAGAGGTAAATCATAGTCCGGCTCTTGACAGTTCAGGGTCATATAGATTGACCGTCAAGAGACGTAAATCATAAGCCGGCTCTTGATAGTTCAGGGTCATATAGATTGACTGTCAAAGAGAGGTAACTCATAAGCCGGCTCTTGACAGTTCAGGGTCATATCGATTGACCGTCAAGAGACGTAAATCATAAGCCGGCTCTTGACAGTTCAGGGTCATATCGATTGACCGTCAAGAGACGTAAATCATAAGCCGGCTCTTGACAGTTCAGGGTCATATCGATTGACCGTCAAGAGACATAAATCATAAGCCGGCTCTTGACAGTTCAGGGTCATATTGATTGACCGTCAAGAGACGTAAATCATAAGCCGGCTCTTGACAGTTCAGGGTCATATCGATTGACCCTCAAGAGACGTAAATCATAAGCCGGCTCTTGACAGTTCAGGGTCATATCGATTGACCGTCAAGAGACGTAAATCATAAGCCGGCTCTTGACAATTCAGGGTCATATCGATTGACCGTCAAGAGACGTAAATCATAAGCCGGCTCTTGACAGTTCAGGGTCATATCGATTGACCGTCAAGAGAACGGCGGGTCACCTGTTGGAATGTGGCGGCAATCTCCAGGACCAGGTTTTATCTTCTTTGAAATAACGATTTTTGCCGAGTCATAACTGCATAGCCCCCAAGCCTTTAAGATGTCTTGAGGAGTCGGCTTAATAATCTCCAGGGAAGGTTGAATTTGCCCATTACGGGTTATAAATGATACCGTTTGAGGTGTTTTAGTAATCCTTGTTAAGGCGTTTCGGGTTCCTCTGATACCCTGACTGGTTATTCTGCCGCCGGCCTCCACCGCGAGGCTGTTGATTATGACCTCCATGGTTGCCTTGACCCTGGTAATCGGACCCTGGGCCACCAGCATCAAAGCCGGCTTCTGAGCCGCCCGGACCTGAGCCGCCCGATGGGCCATCATCGTTATCACGATGCTGTTGAATGCTATAATTCTGGAACTGTCTCATAGTATAACAATCCCTCCATAGATGGTTTGCCTGCTTATTCGGCCGGGTGTGCTCTGGACAAGGTTGACTAAGCCTCTCCTCCAGGTTGAAAGTAGTTTTTCCCTTGTTAAAAAACTGCTCGAAGTTCCCGTTGCCCTTAGCACGGTTGTTCCTGACGTTGGTGTTTGCCACCAGTTCTGACCCGCCATCTGGGTGCTTCCGCTTGCCATTGCTACCTTTCTTCCCCTGACCTGATTTCTCATCATCAGAGTCCGGGTCCTTCGTGTTATCAGAATCTGCGTACTTGGTGAGAGCTGCCATGAGCTCCCCCATGTCTTGGCATGAGCGTTTTAGCCGGCCAAGTTTCTGCTTCAAAGGCGTGAAGTGACAATTCTTCTCTAGAATCAAAACCGCCTGAGAGGCCGTAATCTGCTCAGAAGAGTGGATGATTTCGGAGACTCGCCGGACCCAGTGATGAGCCGACTCGTCCTCACGCTGCACACACTGGTCCAAATCCACAATCGTCATGGGCTGCTTGCATGTTCCTTTAAATTTTTTGATGAATTTCGCCCTTAACTCGGCCCAGGAGTTAATGGTGTTTGGTGGCAAACCCTTCAACCATGTGCGAGCCGGCCCTTCCAGCATCATGATGAAATACTTTGCGCAGACTGCATCACTGACGTCTAACATCTCCATGGCTAGCTCATAGCTTTCAACCCAAGCCTCGGGAGGTAAGTCAGCCGTGTAATTGGGCACCTTTCGAGGACCCTTAAAATCTTTCGGCAAACGCTCATTCCGCAGAGTCGGCACCAAACAGGGCACTCCCACAGCCCTGGAGGTTATTCCTGCTCCTAATGAGACGGAGGGTGCAAATGTGGGTTCTTGATGAGCCGCCGCCGTCGCCTGAACCGCCGCTTCTTGCTGTGCTTTTGCCCGTTCCACCCGTGCTTGAACATCTAGAGCCGCCCGATCAGCTTGAGGCGGGTTACTGCTAGAGACCGCCGGTGATTCATAACGCCGGCTGTAGCTACGGCTGTGGATGGGGGTTGAATGCACACGACTCCGGCTGTAATTATATTTCCCCTGCTGGGCCATCGCCGTGCGCAGGTATCCGATGGCATTCCGCACCTCTTCTGCGTAGGGCGCCTCATCGGGGATCGGGATTGTATCAAGCCTGGTTGCCGCCGCCACCATGTTCTCCACCGGGCTAGAATAATGATCCGGCGGTGTTGAATAAAGTAGTGGCGGGTTTTGATTCCGCCGGGGCGGGTCTAGCTGCTGACGCTGAACCGCCGCCCGGCTTCCAGGTATTTCCGCCGTCCGGGTTACAGTTAAAGGTATGTTCCGTCCTGTTCCTGGCGTGTGAAAAAGATCCCTAGCTTCATACTGCAAGTGGGATTGATGTCTCATGCAATGAACCGCCGCTGCTGACTATTGTTCTAACTCAAGGCGAAAAGCGTCCGCCTTAAGGCGTTCCGTCTCAGCATCCATCTGAGCCTTCAGCTCATTGATTTCCTGTTGGACTCCGGCCATCTGATTCTTTAACCTCGCGATCTCCGCATTACGGGCCGCTTGGTTTTCAGTAGTGACCTCAGTCTCCATCAAGGCTGTAAGCTCATTCACTAGATCCAGAAGAACCTGAGCCGGGGGGGTGCCTGACCCAGACCCAGTTAGACCGGCGGCTGTGCTGCCCTGAACCGCCGCTGCCCCCGCCATGAAGACAGCGGCATGGCCTGGCGGCTCATATTCCTCCGGCTCATGGTACTCCGACTCGGGGTAAGGCTCGTCGTAGCCCCCAAGCCCTCCATCCCTACGCCCTGAGTGAAGCCGACGAAGACATGCTTCCTGCCCGGGTCAGAACGGGCGGGTTGCATGCTCCGGGCGGGTTGCTTGCGCCGAGTCGGCTCAACGATGTCGGTGCAGATGTCCGGCCCGGGTTCAGATCTGCCGATCTTGCCGATGAAGATGTTGACTCCACCGAAGGGGACCCGGAAACCATGCTCGATAGGGTCGGCCTCAGGACCCCAGCCGGCGTCGTCAAGGTAGAGTCTCCCATGGCGACTCTTGGTTATCTCACCATTGATGTACCCTTCGCTCCCAGAGAGAGAACCCTTTGAGAACTCAACACCACCGAGCGCTGGCCCCCACGGTGGGCGCCAACTGTCGTGGTTTTGTCACGGCAGATGTCCGAAGACTTAGGTTCGAGGCCAACGCCATGGAAGTGGACTCAAAGGGGTTAAACGGGACAAGGGACACGAGTTTACCCAGGTTCGGACCCTCACGGTGGAGGTAAAAGCCTACGTCCTGCTTATGCTGTATTAACTAGTGTATCGATTACAAGGGGCGGCTTGCTTGCCCTAGCTCTCGACTGCTTGGTCTCTCTCGCCGTAAGGCTTGTCTGTCTGTCTTAACCTCTCCAACACGCCGCAGGGGCTCACCTTTATATACATAGGTCGAGGCCCTGGGCTTACACGAGTCCGGGTCGGGTTATACAACGTAACCGATCCTGGTTCCAACTCTTTAGTCTTACAGAACAAGTCATCTTATGGCGGCTTACATCTTCTGGCCCATGAGTCGCCTCATGCCTCTTGGGCCTTGACCTCAGCCCATCTGGCAAGCCGCCATATGGCCTGGTCTTCATGTCTTGTCTTCCTCTTGGCCCACTTGGTAGCCCGCCATATGGCTTGGTCTCCGTCTTCTGGCCCACCTTATGGGTCTTGACTATGAACCGCCAAGCTGGTGACCGGGTCTTCAGTGAATCGCCAAGTCCTGGCCGGGTTATACTCCGGCCGGGTTATATCGCGGGGTTATATCCCTGACAGTGGAAGAGATTGAATTGGTGGAAAGCAACTTGGGGAGGCTAGAGATCAAGATTCATATGGTTGGAATGGAATGGCTAGATTTCAACACAAGAGTAGGTGGCTCTCTCTCAGAAAATTGGATGGGGCAAGTATGGAATAGTTCTGAGTGCTTCACTTTCGAGTGGGTGGTGGTGAAGGGGTATCTATAGGCATCCCCAAAAATCCAACCGTTACACCTAAAGTGACCAACTCGGTGACACCGAAGTATAAAACTCGGTGGTACCGAGTTGCTCCAAAGGTAGCACCTTTTGAATCTCGGTGAGACCGATACAAAGATCTCGGTGGTACCGATTTGGTGACCAACGATTGATGTCTACTATGCAACCTTCTTCTTGTAGACTCGTGTTGGGCCTCCAAGCGCAGAGTTTTGTAGGACAGTAGCAAATTTCCCTCAAGTGGATGACCTAAGGTTTATCAATCCGTGGGAGGCGTAGGATGAAGATGGTCTCTCTCAAACAACCCTGCAACCAAATAACAAAGAGTCTCTTGTGTCCCCAACACACACAATACAATGGTAAATTTTATAGGTGCACTAGTTCGGCGAAGAGATGGTGATACAAGTGTAATATGTATAGTAGATATAGATTTTTGTAATCTGAAAATATAAAAACAGCAAGGTAGCAAGTAACAAAAGTGAGCAAAAATGGTATTGCAATGCTTGAAAACAAGGCCTAGGGTTCATACTTTCACTAGTGCAAGTTCTCTCAACAATACTGACATAGTTGAATCATATGTAAATCCCTCATGTCCGACAAAGAGTTCACTCCAAAGTCACAAATAGCGGAGAACAAACGAAGAAATTATTGTAGGGTATGAAACCACCTCCAAGTTATCTTTTCCGATCAATCGTATGAGCTATCCCTATAAGTGTCACGAACAGCCCTAGAGTTCGTACTAAAATAACACCTTAAGATACACATCAACCAAAACCCTAATGTCACCTAGATACTCCAATGTCACCACGAGTACCCATGGGCTTGATTATATGATATGCATCACACAATTTCAGATTCATCATGTTCAATCCAACACAAAGAACTTCAAAGAGTGCCCCAAAGTTTCTACCGGAGAGTCAAGACGAAAACGTGTGCCAACCCCTATGCATAGATTCCCAAGGTCACAGAACCCGCAAGTTGATCACCAAAACATACATCAAGTGGATTAATAGAACATCCCATTGTCACCACAGATACCCCATCGCAAGACATACATCAAGTGTTCTCAAATCCTTTAAAGACTCAATCCGATAAGAAAACTTCAAAGGGAAAACTCAATTCATCACAAGAAGATAGAGAGGGGAAAACTCCATATGATTCATCTATATTAATAAAGCTCGCGGTACATCAAGATCGTGTCATCTCAAGAACACGAGAGAGAGAGAGATCAAACATATAGCTACTGGTACATACGCTCAGCCCCGAGGGTGAACTACTCCCTCCTCGTCATGGAGACCACCCAGAATGATGAAGATGGCCTCCGGTGATGGTTTCCCCCTCCGGCAGGGTGCCGGAACGGGACCCCGATTGGTTTTTTGTGGCTACAGAGGCTTGCGGCGGCGGAACTCCCGATCTAGGTTTCTTTCTGGGGGTTTCTGCATTTATAAGAAAATTGGGCGTTGGAAACAAGTCAAGGGGGGCCACGTGGCATCCACAAGCCTGGGGGCGCGCCCTAGGGGGGGCGCCCCCTAGGCTTGTGGTGGCCTCGTGGCTCTTCTGGCCCAACTCCAATGCCCTGTGGGCTTCTTCTGGTCTATAAAAGATCATCGTAAGTTTTTATTCCGTTTGGACTCCGTTTGATATTCCTTTTCTGTAAAACTTAAAAAAAAGGAAAAAACAGAAACTGGCACTGGGCTCTAGGTTAGTAGGTTAGTCCCAAACACAATATAAAATAGCATATACATGCATATAAAACATCCAAGATGGATAATATAATAGCATGGAACAATCAAAAATTATAGATACGTTGGAGACGTATCAAGCATCTCCAAGCTTAATTCCTGCTCGTCCTCGAGTAGGTAAATGATAAAAATAGAATTTTTGATGTGGAATGGTACCTAACATATTTATCAATGCAATCTTCTTTATTGTGGCAAGAATGTTCAGATCCATAAGATTCAAAACAAGAGTTTAATATTGACATAAAAACAATAATACTTCAAGCATACTAATAAAGCAATCATGTCTTCTCAAAATAACATGGCCAAAGAAAGTTATCCCTACAAAATCATATAGTCTGGCTATGCTCCATCTTCATCACAGAAAGTATTAAATCATGCACAACCCCGGTTTTAGCCAAGCAATTGTTTCATACTTTAGTATTCTCAAACTTTTTCAACTCTCATGCAATACATGAGCGTGAGCCATGGATATAGCACTATAGATGGAATAGAATATGGTGGTTGTGGAGAAGACAAAAAGAAGGAGATAGTCTCACATCAACTAGGCGTATCAACGGGCTATGGAGATGCCCATCAATAGATATCAATGTGAGTGAGTAGGGATTGCCATGCAACGGATGCACTAGAGCTATAAGTGTATGAAAGCTCAAAAAGAAACTAAGTGGGTGTGCATCCAACTCGCTTGCTCACGAAGACCTAGGGCAATTTGAGGAAGCCCATCATTGGAATATACAAGCCAAGTTCTATAATGAAAAATTCCCACTAGTATATGAAAGTGACAAAATAGGAGACTCTCTATCATGAAGATCCTGGTGCTACTTTGAAGCACAAGTGTAGAAAAAGGAATAGTAGCATTGCCCCTCCTCTCTTTTCTCTATTTTTTGGGCTTCTTTGGCCTCTTTTATTTTTTGTAAAGTCTGGAGACTCATCCCAACTTGTGAGGGAATCATAGCTTCCATCATCCTTTCCTCACATGGGACAATGCTCTAATAATGATGATCATCACACTTTTATTTACTTACAACTCAAGAATTACAACTCGATACTTAGAACAAAATATGACTCTATATGAATGCCTCCGGCGGTGTACCGGGATGTGCAATGACTCAAGAGTTACATGTATAAAAATATGAACGGTCGCTTTGCCACAAATACGATGTCAACTACATGATCATGCAAAGCAATATGACAATGATGATGCGTGTCATAAACGGAACGGTGGAAGTTGCATGGCAATATATCTCGGAATGGCTATGGAAATGCCATAATAGGTAGGTATGGTGGCTGTTTTGAGGAAGGTATATGGTGGGTTTAATGCACCGGCGAAAGTTGCGCAGTACTAGAGAGGCTAGCAAGGGTGGAAGGGTGAGAGTGCGTATAATCCATGGACTCAACATTAGTCATAAAGAACTCACATACTTATTGCAAAAGTCTATTAGTTATCAAAACAAAGTACTACACGCATGCTCCTAGGGAAAGGGTTGGTAGGAGTTAACCATCGCGCGATCCCGACCTCCACACAAAGGAGGGCAATCAATAAATAAATCATGCTCCGACTTCGTCACATAACGGTTCACCATACGTGCATGCTACGAGAATCACAACCTTTAACACAAGTATTTCTACCAATCCACAATTACTCACTAGCATGTCTCTAATATTATCATCTTTATATCTCAAAAGAATCATAAGGAATCAAACTTCTCATAGTATTCAATGCACTTTATATGAAAGTTTTTATTATATCCCTCTTGGATGCCCCTTATATTAGGACTAAATTCATAACCTAAGAAAATTACCATGCTGTTTAGAGACTCTCAAAACAATATAAGTGAAGCATGAGAGTTCATCAATTTCTATAAAATGAAACCCCCGCCGTGCTCTACAAAGATATAAGTGAAGCACTAGAGCAAAAGACAAACTACTCCAAAAAGACATAAGTGAAGATCAATGAGTAGCCAACAATTAAATAACTATGTGAAGACTCTCTCATCTAAGAATTTCAGATCTTAAGTATTTTATTCAAACAGCAAAACAAAATAAAATGACATTCCAGGGATAGCACATATCATGTGAAGAAGCAAAAACTTAGGTTCAACCGATACTAACCGATAATTGTTGAAGAAGAAAGGTGGGATGCCAACCGGGGCATCCCCAAGCTTAGATTCTTGAGACTTCTTGAAATATTAATTAGGGATGCCTTGGGCATCCCCAAGCTTGAGCTCTTGTATCTCCTTAATTCCTCTCATATCACGGTTTCCCTAGATCTTAAAAACTTCATCCACACAAAACTCAACAAGAACTCGTGAGATAAGTTAGTATAAATCAATGCAAAACTTTATCATTCTTTACTGTAGAAAATCACTAAAATTATAATTTGACATTGCATACTAAATGCCTCTGCATATTTAATACTCCTATCCTCAAATAGAATCATTAAACAATCAAACATATGCAAACAATGCAATCATAACAGCAATCTGCCTAAACAGAACAGTCTGTAAAGAATGCAGCAAGATCCATACTTAATTAACTCCAAAAATTCTGAAAATTTACCACACTGTAGAGAATTTATAAGAGCATGCTTTGTAAAAATTTCAAGATTTTATGACATCCTTACTATTCTAGGGAATTTTTGCACTAAAAGCAAACTTTCTGTTTTGAAACAGCAACTCATATAATTGCAAATTGAGCATGGTGAAGGCTACCCTTGACACTTTTATTGAAATAAAAGATGCAAAACATTAATATAAATAACAGAAAGCAAATCCTAACAAAATAAAATGACACTCCAAGCAAAACACATATCATGTGGTGAATAAAAATTTAGCCTCAAGTAAATTTACCGATGGATTGAAGACAAAAGAGGGGATGCCTTCCGGGGCATCCCCAAGCTTAGGCTCTTGGTTGTCCTTGAATATTACCTTGGGGTGCCTTGGGCATCCCCAAGCTTAGGCTCTTTCCACTCCTTATTCCATAGTCCATCAAAGCTTTACCCAAAACTTGAAAACTTCACAACACAAAACTTAACGGAACTCCGTGAGATGGGTTAGTATGATAAAGAGCAAATCATTCACTTGGTTACTGTCAAAGATAAGATTCATAATTGTTCTCACACAATGCCTACTGTAAATTATCATTTCCACAATTTATATCACTTAATATAATCTATGGAAACTCTAAAACAAGCAAACTATGCAAACAAGGCAGATTCTGTCAAAAACAGAACAGTCTGTAATGATCTGAACAATCACCATACTTCTGCAACTCCAAAAATTCTGAAAAATTAGGACAACGTAGGAAATTTGTATATAAATCATGTGTAAAAATTTCAGAAGCTTTTGACGCTCCAGTGATTTATGGTAATTCCAGAACTGGGCGCAAAAGTTTCTGTTTTGCACAGAATCAAGTCAACCATCATCCACACTATCCCAAAGACTTTACTTGGCACTTTATTAAAACAAAAGCTATAAAACATGATTACTACGGTAGCTTAATCATGTTAACACACTAAAACAGTAGGGATAAATATTGGGTTGACTCCCAACAAGCGCTTTTCTTTAATGCCTTTTAGCTAGGCATGATGATTTCAATGATGCTCACATAAAAGATAAGAATTGAAACATGCAAAAGAGCATCATGAAGCATATGACTAGCACGTTTAAGCCTAACCCACTTCCTATGCATAGGGATTTTGTGAGCAAACAACTTATGGGAACAAGAATCAACTAGCATAGGAAGGTAAAACAAGCATAACTTCAAAACTTTCAACACATAGAGAGGAAACTTGATATTTTTGCAATTCCTACAAGCATATATTCCTCCCTCATAATAATTTTCAGTAGCATCATGAAAGAGTTTCACAACATAACTATCACATAAAGCATTATCTTCAGGATCCACAAGCATAGAAAATTTGTCACTCTCCACAAGCAATTTTCTTCTCATTCATAATAATGGGAGCAAACTCAACAAAATAACTATCATGAGATACTTGATTGACATAACCACTTTGAATATTAAAATCATGATGACAAGTTTCATGGTTACTATCACTCTTTATAGCATACATGTCATCATCATAATCATCATAGATAGTAGGCATGTCATTATCATAACAAATTTGCTCATCAAGACTTGGGGGACTAAAAATATCATCTTCATCAAACATAGCATCCCCAAGCTTGTGGCTTTGCATATCATTAGCATCATGGATATTCAGAGAATTCATACTAGCAATATTGCAATCATCCTCATCATTCAAGGAATTCTCATTAAGTATTTTCATAAATTCGTCCTCTACCAATTGAGCACAGTTTTGCAAACCATCATTTTCACGAAATACATTAAAAAGACGAACCGATTGATGCAACCTAAACTCCATTTTTTTTGTAGTTTCTTTTATCAAACCAAACTAGTGAAAAACAATTAACTAAAAGATTTAATTGCAAGATCTAAAGATATACCTTCAAGCACTCACCTGCCCGGCAACGGCGCCAGAAAAGAGTTTGATGTCTACTACGCAACCTTCTTCTTGTAGACTCATGTTGGGCCTCCAAGCGCAGAGTTTTGTAGGACAGTAGCAAATTTCCCTCAAGTGGATGACCTAAGGTTTATCATTCCGTGGGAGGCGTAGGATGAAGATGGTTTCTCTCAAACAACCCTGCAACCAAATAACAAAGAGTCTCTTGTGTCCCCAACACACCCAATACAATGGTAAATTGTATAGGTGCACTAGTTCGGCGAAGAGATGGTGATACAAGTGTAATATGTATAGTAGATATAGATTTTTGTAATCTGAAAATATAAAAATAGCAAGGTAGCAAGTAACAAAAGTGATCAAAAACGGTATTGTAATGCTTGAAAACAAGGCCTAGGGTTCATACTTTCACTAGTGCAAGTTCTCTCAACAATACTGACATAGTTGAATCATATGTAAATCCCTCACGTGCGACAAAGAGTTCACTCCAAAGTCACAAATAGCGGAGAACAAATGAAGAAATTATTGTAGGGTACGAAACCACCTCAAAGTTATCTTTTCCGATCAATCGTATGAGCTATCCCTATAAGTGTCACGAACAGCCCTAGAGTTTGTACTAAAATAACACCTTAAGATACACCTCAACCAAAACCCGAATGTCACCTAGATACTCCAATGTCACCACAAGTACCCATGGGCTTGATTATACGATATGCATCACACAATTTCAGATTCATCATGTTCAATCCAACACAAAGAACTTCAAAGAGTGCCCCAAAGTTTCTACCGGAGAGTCAAGACGAAAACGTGTGCCAACCCCTATGCATAGATTCCCAAGGTCACGGAACCCGCAAGTTGATCACCAAAACATACATCAAGTGGATCAATAGAACATCCCATTGTCACCACGGATACCCCATCGCAAGACATAAATCAAGTGTTCTCAAATCCTTTAAAGACTCAATCCGATAAGAAAACTTCAAAGGGAAAACTCAATTCATCACAAGAAGATAGAGAGGGGAAAAATCCATATGATTCATCTATATTAATAAATCTCGCGGTACATCAAGATCGTGTCATCTCAAGAACAAGAGAGAGAGAGATCAAACACATAGCTACTGGTACATACCCTCAGCGCCGAGGGTGAACTACTCCCTCCTCGTCATGGAGACCGCCCGGAATGATGAAGATGGCCTCCGGTGATGGTTTCCCCCTCCGACAGGGTGCCGGAACGGGCTCCCGATTGGTTTTTCGTGGCTACAGAGTCTTGCAGCGGCAAAACTCCCGATCTAGGTTTCTTTCTGGGGGTTTCTATATTTATAAGAAAATTGGGCGTTGGAAACAAATCAAGGGGGGCCACGAGGCGTCCACAAGCCAGGGGGGCGCGCCCTAGGGGGGGGCACGCCCCCTAGGCTTGTGGTGGCCTCGTGGCTCTTCTGGCCCAACTCCAATGCCCTGTGGGCTTCTTCTGGTCCATAAAAAATCATCGTAAGTTTTTATTCCGTTTGGACTCCGTTTGATATTCCTTTTTTGTAAAACTTAAAAACAAGGAAAAAACAGAAACTGGCACTGGGCTCTAGGTTAGTAGGTTAGTCCCAAACACAATATAAAATAGCATATACATGCATATAAAACATCCAAGATGGATAATATAATAGCATGGAACAATCAAAAATTATAGATACGTTGGAGACGTATGAACGGTCAGTTTCCAAAACTCGGTGACGCCGATCCAAAATCTCGGAATTTCCGATTTTAACAATCGAGGTAACAGAAAGTTGGCAAGCTGAACTTGGTGGCACCGAAGCAGAATCGGTTGCACCGAAAGTCTACGGTTTGGCTTGGGTCTGTCTGAGGTGGGAATCGGTGGGACCAAGTGGAAAAAGTTGGTTGCACCGATTTGCATGAAAGGCTTGGACAGACTTTTGTGGAAGAGTTTGTGGGTGTTTTTGGTGACTATCACTTGTGCACGTGGAGCATATTGTTCACCAATAGTACCTTACCCCCTTTTAATAGTATTGGCTTTCCTATGGACTCAAGGTGATTTCTCACAAAGTCAAATGTAGAGTCCTCTTGCTTTAAGCTTTGCCAATCCAATTCCTTGCATCTTGGGGTATCTCCACACAACCCTTTTTGCCAACCCATCTCCCTCTATGGACTTTTATCTGAAATACACTAGGTAGAAATATTAGTCCAAGAGACAATGTATGTTGTCATGAATTATAAAAACCACCAAGGGAGCATATTGTGCGTTCAATCTCCCCCTTGGAATGCATGGACACACATATAGTGGAAGGGATAATATGAGTCATGTGTATCTTGGCTATATGCATCAAATACATGTGAATGAGTTACATCCATGTTCAAGACTTCACTCTTGCAAACAATATGTGCAAGAAGCAAGAGATCATATTTATCAAGGATATGATGCATATACTTACCTTGAGTTCTTGAGCGTTCTAGTAGTAGAAACACACTTGAGAAAACAATGTTAGGAAACACAAGAGTATTCTACTAGTCAAAAAGCAATAGAACTCAATAGTACCAAGATGTGGAGAACATATAGAAGATAGTATTCATTAAGGTTGATATGTCTCCAAGAACATTTAGAAACTTTCTCCCCTAGATGTGAAATAGTAGGTCATCCTCCCCCCTGAATCTTAGCATGTAGATATTGGGATTGGATAGGGTGAGAAAAGTCTAACATGAGTAGTCAAATGAAATAAACTTATTTTTCGCCCCCTACTTTGGTATTCTCCCCTTGTCTATATAAGCATAAACTTTGATATTCTCCCCCTTGGTTATATCTCCCCCTTAGCATTTGAAGCATGTATCTCCCCCTTTGCATTTGAAGCTTTGGTATTTCTCCCCCTTTGGCATTAATTTCCAAAAAGGCCCATACACAGGGTCAGACACAGGGATCATGGAGTAGGAAGGGATCCTTAGAGAACAAGGGTCATAAAATGTAGGGATCATGGAAAACTTAGAATCATAGAGAGCATTAAAAACTAAGGGAATCATGGAAAATAATTTCTCCCTCTTTGACTGATCTGAGAGCTTGTAAGACTTCTCCTCCTTTGAGTTAGGGATCCTAGAATAGAGTTTCTCCCCCCTTTTTTTGTGTATCAAAGGTATCACTGAAGAAACAAAGATTTACTAACATGAACACAAACCAAAGAAGAAAGCAAAATTGGTGGCTCCGAGACAAACGGGTCGGTGGAACCGAACTGTGGTCATGCAACTCTTCTGCTAAATCGGTGAAACCGAGTGCTTTGAGTCGGAGGCTCCGAGGGGTAAACAGAAACTTGGCAATGTTTTAGAAACTTGTACATGAGTTTGGAAAACTTGTAACAAAATGTCAAAAGGATCTTCAAAGGAAATGCAAAATACTTTACAAAGGAATATCAACTAGAGAAGATTTGAGTGGTTCCAAGAAATCTTGCAAATAATGAATAAACCAAACAAGATACTTAATCTAGATGATGGTCGGTGACTAGGTCACCTATATTAGAGTATATTGACTTAGGAGCCAAGAAAGAATACTTGATCATAGGTCATACTCATCGTTAAGCTCAAAATGGGGTTACCATTTTTCAATTAAGCATTTTAATGTTTTCATATTACTTGAGTTGCTTTATCTCATGACTTGGAGTAAAGCCTTTTCAAGGATATGAGTACATACCTTTGAGTGATGTTGATGACGTAGCTTGTAAGTGAACTTGTTGAGGATGCTCGAGGTTAATGAAGCTCATCTTGAGTTGGGAGCAATCCTTCTTGTTTTGGTACACTTATCACCTACATAGGTTAGTCGTGCAAGGAAGAACAATATATATCCATTTGACATGATATCAATTGAGAATTAGCAAATATGATCACATCAAGTATATGTCAAGGATATGGTTGAGTTGTCTTCTTCCTTCCATCATCAAGAGGGGTTGTGGATACTTGGCCAAGACAAGATTGCTTAAGATATGATTTGATGGCAATCTTGTGGAGTGTTGTTCTTCCAAGCACCTACAAAAGGTTAGATGCAATACAAGGGAGCATAGAATTCCATGGTATAAGATAACATGTCAAGTGTATCATGGAAGTATCATGTAATCTCATGCCCTTGCATGCAATCGAGTGAGTTTAGCTGAAGTTTGAAGCATCAAGGATGTTCAACTCACTCCTCAAGTGACAAAACACTTTCTCATCAAGTGGCTTAGTAAAGATATCGACCAATTGCTTGTTGGTACGAACATGCTTAAGATTGATATCTCCTTTGGCAACATGATCACGAATGAAATGATGTCGAACTTGAATATGCTTAGTTCGAGAATTTGCATGGGATTATGACCAATCTTAATAGCAATTTCATTGTCACAAAGTAATGGAACATTTTTCACATGGATTCCATAATCCTTAAGCGTTTGTGTCATCCATAGTAATTGTGCACAACATGATCCGGCAGCAATATACTCAGCTTCGGCTGTAGATAGAGATACCGAGTTTTGTTTCTTGAAGGACCAAGACACAAGAGATCTCCCAAGAAATTGACATGTACCCGAGGTGGATTATCTATCAACCTTGTCACTGGCATAGTCCGAATCGGAATAGCCAACAAGGTTAAAAGAAGATCCCTTGGGATACCAAATGCCAAAGTTTGGTGTTTGTATCAAATATCTCACAATATATTTCACGGCCAAAAGATGACACTCTTTAGGTGCAGCTTGATATCTAGCACACGTGCAAACACTAAGCATAATATCGGGACGGGAGGCCCATAGATATAACAATGAACCAATCGTAGATCGATAAACCTTTTGATCAACCGGTTCATCCTCCTTGGTAAGGTCAACATGTCCGCTAGTAGGCATAGGAGTTTTCATACTTTTACACTCTTGCATGTTGAACTTCTTGATCAAGTCCTTGGTATACTTGGTTTGAGAGATGAAAGTTCCTTCTCTCGTTTGCTTGATTTGCAAACCAAGGAAGAATTTCAGCTCTTACATCATGGACTTCTCATACTTCTCAGACATCAACCTTCCAAATGTTTCACTGAATTGTGGGTTAGTAGATCCAAAGATAATATCATCCACATAGATTTGGCACACAAATAATTCACCATTAACTCTCTTAGTGAATAAGGTTGCGTCAATTTTACCAATTTCAAAACCCTTTTCAATGAGAAACTTCATTAAGCATTTATACCAAGCACGTGGGGCTTGCTTAAGACCATAAAGTGCTTTACGAAGCTTGTAGACATGATTAGGATTCTTAGGATTCACAAAACCAGGGGGTTGTTTAACATAGACCTCTTCTTCAATCTCACCATTTAAGAAGGCACTTTTAATGTCCATTTGATAAAGCGTGATATCATGGTGATTAGCATAAGCGAGAAGAATGCGAATAGCTTCAAGTCCAGTGATGGGGGCATAGGTCTCACCGTAGTCCATACCTTCAACTTGCGTATATCCTTGGGCTACGAGACGCGCCTTGTTGCATACAACTTGACCGTCTTCATCTTGCTTGTTCCGAAACACCCATTTGGTTCCGATGATGTTGTGTTCGTCCTTGGGCTTCTCCACGAGTGTCCACACTTCGTTCCTCTCGAAGTTGTGAAGCTCATCATGCATGGAGTTCACCCAATCTGGGTCTTCAAGAGCTTGTTCAACATTCAAGGGTTCAATGCTAGAGATGAAAGAATAATGCTCACAAAAATTAGCTAAGCGAGTTTTAGAGTGAGTGATTCTCCCGGTTTGTATGTCACCAAAGATTTGGTTTAGAGGATGGTTCTTGGTCACTCTTGCTCGAACTCAGGGTAGCTTCGGCTTGTTGGATGGTGGAGCTTCTTCATCATCATCATCTCCTTCATCTTCGTTGTTGTTGAAGGTGTCGTTTCCTTGAGGTGGTGGTGAAGGGGGTTGTGGTGGATCTTCATGATGTACTTCCTCCTCTTCATCTTGTCGTGTACCGCTTGTGGATGCCTCCATGTCGTGTTGAGGATCACCTTGACGTGAAGTAGGGGCTTCCACTTGAGTTGACGAAGTACTTTCCTTCACCTCCATGGGACGAATCTTGCCGATGGACAAGTCTTGGATAGCTTCCGAAGAATCCTTATCTCTTACATCATTTGGCAATTGTTCGACTTGCGAACCATTAGATTCATCAAACTTCACATCTACCGTCTCTTCAACTTTTCGAGTGAAGTTGTTGTAGACACGGTAAGTGTGAGAGTTCGATCCGTAACCAAGTAGGAATCCTTCATGAGACTTAGGATCAAATTTAGTACGACGATGCTTATCAAGAATGTAGCACTTTGAGCCGAATACCCGAAAGTATCCAACTTGGGGTTTGTTACCGGTGAGTAGCACGTATGCCGTTTTACCGAGAAGCTTGTGCAAGTAGAGTCGGTTTGTGGCATGACATGCTGTTTCCACGGCTTCCGCCCAAAAGTGTCTTGGCGTCTTGTATTCGTCAAGCATCATTCTTGCTATCTCAATAAGAGTCCGGTTCTTCCTCTCAACAACTCCATTTTGTTGAGGCGTGTACGTAGCTGAGAACTCATGTGAAACGCCTTCTTCGTCAAGAAAGGTATCTACATGGGTGGTCTTGAACTCCGATCCGTTATCGCTCCGAACCTTCTTGATCTTCACCTTAAACTGATTTTGCGCTTTGCGAGCGAAGTTCTTGAAGATCTTTTGTACCCGCGACTTATCATCAAGAAAGAATACCCACGTAAATCTGGAAAAATCATCAACTATGACTAGACCATAGGAATTTCCACCGAGACTCTTGTAAGCATTGGGACCAAAAAGATCCATGTGAAGTAACTCGAGTGGTCTCCTAGTAGTCATGATATTCTTTACGGGATGACTTCCACCTACTTGCTTTCCAGCTTGACAAGCACTACAAAGTCCATCTTTGTCGAAGATAACATCTTTAACACCAAGTATATGATCACCTTTGATAAGCTTGTCTAGATTACGCATGCCAACATGTCCTAGTCTTCTATGACAAAGCCAACCTTTAGAAGATTTTGCAATAAGACAAGTACGAGGTTTGGATCTCTTAGTGAAATCAACAATGTATAGATCACCTCTACGGAAACCGGTAAAGACCATGTTATGATTATCTTGACGAAACACTTGGCAATCTACTTTCGTGAATAGCACATTAAAACCAAAGTCGGCAAGTCTAGATACGGAAAGAAGATTGTAGCCAAGGGATTCAACAAGCATGACGTTTTGAATAGAGCTATCATGGGATATGGCCACCTTACCAAGACCGAGTACCTTACCCTTGGAGTTGTCTCCAAAAGTTACATACCTTTGCGGTCGATGGTTTGGTGTGATCTCTTCAAACATGTCTCTATCTCCGGTCATATGATCGGTGCATCCACTATCGATAATCCACTCTTTTCCTCCGGACATGTAATCCTTGAAGTTTGCCATGAGACTTAGATTCTTCATGATCTTCTCATGCTCGATGTTGAACACCTCATCTTCATCATAGTAGCCATGTTCCACATTGTCATCATCAAGTGGAAAATCCTCGTCACAAGGAATAAGAGATTCGTTAGGGTTGTGATCATGACAATGTTCAAGATTATGAATGCGAATGGCTTCTACAATGATGTTGTTGATAGTTATGACATCTCCTTTAGCACGCATGAGATCTCTAAGCTCAAATAGATAGTCATCAAACTTGGGATCACTAGGCATCATTTTGTGAAAGACAATAGTTTTATGAAGAATTTCATCAAGATTACTCAATGAATAACTTGGATATCGTTTCTCCAAGTCATTCCACAAAGTATAAGCACATTCAAAATTCTTCATTTGATTAAGCACAATCCTAGGCAATCCTCTAATGATAAGATTAACAGTTCTAAGATTGCATAGCATATCAATTTCCTCTTCGTGTGTGGGATGTAAGGGATCAATGGGAGGTGAGGGAGTCCTAGTTTAAGGGGTCCTCGGGAGGCCGACTTATTTCTTATGTGCCGGACTATATGGGCCACTTGCCGAGCATTGGATGGATCGAAGACCCTGTCTCCAGGAAGGAAGCTTCGAGAATCGTGGTTTATCCTCCACGTTTGAAGTAGTGAATAGGCATGTTTATCCCTTCGACGTGTAACCGACCATGTGTAAACCCTAGGTACTCTCGGCGTCTATATAAGCCGAAGGGTTTTAGGTTGTAGGGCAAGAGAACTCATCTAGGGTTTAGCTATTCGATCTCGAGGTAGATCAACTCTGTAACCCTTATACCATCAATATAATCAAGCAGGACGTAGGGTATTACCTCCATAGGAGGGCCCGAACCTGGGTCAACATCGTCTCCCTCGTCTCCTGTTACCATCGATTCTAGTCTCACAGCTCGGGACCCCCTACCCGAGATCCGCCTGTTTTGACACCGACATTGGTGCTTTCATTGAGAGTTCCGCTGTGATCGCCAAAGGAATCGATGGCTCGTCTCGTCATCAATGAAGAGGTCCGCAATACGGACACGTTCGTCCCCGGACAGATCTTCGCTTTCGGCAGCGTTGTGCTACACGCCGACCCGACCGGCCATCTAGGCCGTGTCGGAAGTTTCGCCCCTGATCAAGAGGTCAGATTCGGGAACCTAGAGTTCTCCGTAGACTCTCGAGGCGACCTGTCACTAACCGGGCTCGCGGTCTCGCCTGCCACGCCCGAAGACTCTGAGGCTCTAGCCTCAGATCCATCTTTCGGTCTCACCCACGGGATCTACCCCGGCGAGGACCCGACTCTCAGTCCGGACCCGGTCATAGTGCCTGACGTCCGGACACCTGTTCTTGCCAAACACTCCCCCTGCGCGGACGCATCGGAGGTTAACTCCGGAAGCTCTGAGCAGGCCGACCCGATCGAGCTCTCGATACTCAACGAGGCCCTAGATCAGATTTCGTCGATGAAGACTACCGACGACCCAACCCCGATATGTGCTCAGATCGGGCTCAAGGCGGGTCAGGACGAATTTTTTGTCCCACCCACAACCCACTTGGTAGGCATTGTCGAGGATTTAACCGACATGTTGGACTATGCCTCTGAGGAGGCAGATTACATGGATGAGGAGGATCGCGCCCTCACCCCTGTTAACACCGGGCGGTGGACTGCCACCTCCACATACGACGTCTACATGGTGGACACTCCGAAAAACGATGGCAACAAATCGGATGAAGCGCCGTCAAGACGCCGAAAGCCGCATAAACGGTCAAAAGGAAAAAAGGGAAGAAAAGCTATTGACGGCACCGGGGACGGAGACACCCCGAAAGACCTCGGCGATCCCGAAATCCCCGAACACCTGTTAGAGGGTCAGGAGAGGCCAAAAGACCGGTGCAACCCCGACGATCTAAATGATTCCGAGTACGACAATTACCTCCCCCCTGTCGAGGAGGAGGACGTCCCGGAAGTCGACGACTTCGCCATCCCTAATAATCTTGAAGATTAGGAGCTGTTCAATCAACAACTTATAGCCACGGCCCGCAGCCTGAAAGCAAAAGAACGGTAGCTTAAAGCCGAACAAGACGACCTCAACGATCGATGGACGAGAATCCTCTCAGCTGAGGAAGGATACGGTACCGGTCTATCGGACCAACCCAAGAGCTATCCACGCAGAAGGCTGCTGCCACAATTCGATGATGAGCTCACTGATACGCCGTCTCCCAAACATACCCCATACGACAAGCCAGACCGCCCTCCTCGCGGACGAGACAGGACGGCTGACAACACCGGATATAGGCCGACGATACCCCGTAGACGGGGAAAAGAGCCACCAGAGCCTGACGACAGGTTCGACCTGTGACACGACCTGGACTACAGAGCAGGTCGTACGCGATCCATCTACGGATCCAGAGGATACTCACCCGATAGACGGGAAGGGTACCGGCCTTGGCTCGACCGCAACAACAAAGGTCGGGAACTAAACCGGGCTAGGACAAACGCTGATCACCGGTGCGACATAGCTCGGGTCAGAGGCGCTGCCCACCCACTGTGCTTCACGGACGATGTGATGCAGCATCAGTTCCCGGAAGTGTTTAAACCCGTAAACATAGAACAATACGATGGGACAACTAACCCAACCGTATGGATCGAGGATTTCCTCCTCCACATCCACATGGCGCGAGGAGATGACCTCCACGCCATCAAGTACCTACCCCTAAAGCTTAAGGGGCCAGCTCGGCACTGGTTAAATAGCCTCCCCGAAAACTCCATTGGGTGCTGGGAGGATCTAGAAGATGCATTCCCATCTAACTTCCAGGGCACTTATGTTCGGCCGCCGGACTCCTCCGACCTAAGCAACGTTGTCCAAAAGCCAGGAGAATCCGCGCGGCTATTCTAGAATCGGTTCTTGACCAAGAAAAACCAGATCGTTGACTGCCCGGACGCCGAAGCAATAGCCTCTTTCAGGCACAATATTCGGGATGAGTGGCTGGCTCGTCAGCTCGGCCAGGATAAACCAAGGACAATGTCCGCCCTTACATCACTCATGACTCGCTTTTGCGCGGGCGAGGATAACTGGCTAGCAAGACGTAGCCACAACCCCGAAGACCCCGGAACCTCCGAAGTTCGGGATGGAAACGGGAAACCAAAGCGCAACAAGAATAAGCGCCGACACAACAACAGTGATACCAATGACACGGTCATTAACGCCGGCTTCCGCAACTCCCGGCCTGGGCAGCGGAAGAAGCCTCCTAAAGGCAATCGCGACGGACCCACCCCGCTGGACAAGATCATGGAGAGGCCTTGCCAGATCCATGGCACTCAAGAGAAGCCCGCCAACCACACCAACCGTAACTGTTGGGTATTCAAACAGGCCGGCAAGCTCGCATCCGAGGACCAAGGCAAAAGCCCACGCAGCGAGGACGAGGATGAGCCCTGCGGTCCGAACGGTGGCGGATAAAAGAAATTCCCTCTAGAGGTAAAAACAGTAAATATGATATACGCCACTCATATACCCAAAAAGGAGAGGAAGCGCACCCTTCGAGAGGTCTACGCCGTAGAGCCTGTAGCCCCGAAGTATAACCCCTGGTCGGCATACCCGATCACCTTCGATCGACGTGACCACCCGACCAGTATCCGTCACGGGGGTTCGGCCGCCCTCGTCCTAGACCCCATCATAGACGGGTATCACCTCACTAAAGTCCTAATGGACGGAGGAAGTAGCCTAAATATGATATACTCAGACACGGTGAAAAACATGGGCATAGATCCGTCAAGGATCAAACCCAGCAACACTACCTTTAAAAGAGTGATCCCAGGCGTCGAAGCCCGGTGCACGGGCTCTGTAAGCCTGGAAGTAGTGTTCGGCTCGCCCGATAACTTTCGAAGCGAGGACTTGATCTTCGACATCGTACCTTTCCGCAGCGGCTATCACGCCCTGCTCGGCCGTACAGCGTTCGCTCACTTTAATTTCGTCCCACATTACGCATACCTCAAGCTCAAAATGCCCGGTCCCAAGGGGGTCATTACTGTCAATGGCAACACAGAGCGCTCCCTCCGAACTGAGGAACATGCGTTGGCCCTTGCGGCCGAATTCCATTACACCGATGATCGGCAAACGCCGACATCTGCTGTAAAAGCACGTAAGGCTGGGAAGCGAGCTCGGTCTCAACCTGAAGTACCAGAACCTTCTTCTCCCCATAAATAGGGATTCGCCCCCCCATCGCACATCCCTAGAACCGGCAAAGTACGTGCCGAGGAGGCACAACTTCGCGCTCAAAATTCCATGGGCAGCGGTGGGGAAAAATTATCAAAGGGTAAGTGTTCGGCTGGACCGAACTATCACCATCAAAACGTCCTCGGACACACTACATGTACCATAAAGTACTTGCTAAGGCGTAAAGCTCATTCACACTTCGGCGACTTCTCACGATTTTTCTCCAAAGTCCGTTCGCCAAACAGCAAAACCCATAGCGGTATACAACTCCTTAGGAGACGTAGGAGCGGACAAACGATAGGGCACATCGAGGGCGTCAGGTCACCAATCGAAGACCCTTGCTACAACCCCTCCTGTAAGGTTTATATTTCATTTTTAAATACCTGTAAACAGTGGCATCGGCAATTTGAATAATAAGAGTCGTTGAGTACAATACAGATATATCATAGATGATCTCTTCGCTGTTTTTTTTGGCACACTCTCTATTTTCCACCTCTTCTTGCGAACCTGTTTGGTACACTTTACGATGCAACCGGCTAATAGACCGGGGGCTCGAACTTAAAAATCGCCCTAAGCACAACTGATTTTGCATTTGGCGTCTTGGAATTCCGCTTTATATGCATTGGTTCCGAACTATGTCTTGGGTCAATAGTTGGGTTGCCCGGCTCCTGTGCTTGCCCCTTTACGTTCCGCTCGTTCGGCTAAAAGGGCAAAGGGAGAACTGCTACGATTGTGCTTCTGGCTAGCCTGGTCAAGCACCTCAGCAGAGAAAGCCGAAAATTGACTGTCATAGTATGCGAGAACCGATCTGCGAATCCGAGCTTAAATAAACCTCGTTAGATGTTATTCCGCGTCATGCAATGGGTTTGGTATTCGTACAAACCATGTGATATCGGCTTTAGCCGCGGTTCATCCGAACATCACAAAACCCTGGGGGCTAGTCATCAGCCCCCCGCACTCCTTTCTCGCGCCCCTACGCTAAGTGAAAGCAATAAAGCATTATGGTCCGATTGCCTTGTCCGCCCCACACTACCGCCTTTGGGTACCGATAGCTCGGCTAAGGGTCACAGTGCGTTGGCAGAGACACCCCTCATAGTATCTACATGGGGGCTGAAGCCGACGACTCACAGCTTACAGTTTCAACAGCCACACAGGAGTTATAAAGGATGCAAAACACGAAAGACATGATAAACCATGCATCTTAAATATAAACGCGTTAAAAGGTCTTCGAACATATTAGAACGCATTTACTCATAAATGTTTTCTCTCGAACATTGTGCCTCTATTGCCCGAGCACCCTCCATAACTACGGAGAAGTATCGCTCAGGGCACCTATGCTCCTTTACAGGGGGCGGCGGAGCAGTGGCTATCTTCGTCGGATCAAGACCCGGCCAGTGCACATTGGCCCTCGCGAAGGCCATCCAAGCTCCCTCGATACAGGAGGACCGCCTTAGTGCCTCGATCCGAGGCGAGGCGTTGCTCAGCTTCTGCACCAGGCCGAAGTAGCTACTCGGCAACGGCTCGTCGGGCCATAGCCGGATGCAGAGATCCTTCATGGCTGGCTCCGCCATCCGGTGTAGCTCCATCAGCTGCTTCAGCCGCTCAACGAGGAGAGGAGAGCGCTCAGAAGCTTCAAATTGCGCCCAAAACAGCCGAGCTTCATCTCCCTCTCCCCGCGAAGCATAGAACTGGTTCGTGTCCGCTGTGCTCTTCTGGAGGTCCGAGCAGGCACCTGAGGAACGCCATACTTGGGTAAGCAATGCGAACTTGCTATCCCCGAAGACACACTGCAGTAAATACGGCTTACCATCCATGATAGCCTTGGCCTGGCTGACTTGCTCTTCAAAGGACCGCCTATCCACCCGCTCCTTCTGGAGATCAGATTTCAGAGTGGATAGTTCGGCGGCCTGCTCCTTGCCTTTCTGCTCGAGGACCTCGCACTTTTGACCGGCGTCTTTGAGCTCCTGCTGGATTTCCTCCACCCGAGCCGCATGTTTGGCGCTGGTGGCTTTTAAATCGGAGAGCGCGGCAACCGCTAGTTCGGCCGCCGCCTTCTCGCTCGCGGCCTCCTGTTTCGCCTTCAGAAGCTCGGCTTTGAGCTTCTCAATTTCCTTCGCCGAGGCTGCGTAAGCATCAAACATATAAAAATACTGCGTAGACAGTACGGTGATGAAGAATTCGGATATTAGAATCCGGCTTACCTTGCGCCTCGTCGAATCTCTTATTCAGAGCGTCGAGCTCATCTTCGGAGCTCTTGAGCTTCCGATTTAGCTCGTCTAGCTCGGCAGCATTAACTGCCGCCGCCGATGACGAAGCCTACACATAACAAACCACTATCAGGTTACATGGATTCAAACCTCCGAACTATCATAAATATGATGACATGTTCGGCCCCCTTAAGGGCTATTGGAACATTCCGAACAAACATTGTCTCATGCATTGTCCGGTTAATGGTCTATGATTGACCCCCAGGAGAGTTTTTCCAAACTCACCTAGGGCTCGGGGGCTGCTATATATATAACGATAGCACAAAAAGTAATTAACAAAACATTACGTGGCTTACCTGGAAGCCCGTCAGGAGACCCTTGAAGGCCTCCTTCAGTCCGCTATCAACAGACTGAATGCTTTGTAAAACCGCACCCATAAGGGTGCGGTGCTCTTCGGAGATGGAGGCGCTTGACAGAGCCTCCCCCATAGCCGGCCATCCATTGGTCGATGGCACCGGTGGAGATCGGTTAACCCGATCTCCAACCGGGGATTGAACCGGTGCCTCCGGAGGTGTGGTGCACTCCGGAGACGACCTCGGACGGGACTGGACATCCCCTCGTCGGGTCTCCTCAGTGTCCGGGAGGGGCTTTTCCCCCCGGTCTTCGGCGGCCAAGGCGTCAGCCTCGACCATGACGTCGTCGCCCCCACCGCTGGTGTCCGGCTCCAAAGGATCCTGTTGGGATGACACCTCCACGGCATCCTTCGCGGCGCCTGGAGGAGAGGGATGCGACGCAGTCCCGCTCTCCGCTAGCTCGGTGGGCGGAGTCTCCCCGTCCGAGACTTGATCGGTGGGGGGAACACGTGGTGGGCTGCAAGTCAATAGGCGCTCACATGTTAATTCGAAACTTAGCGCTAATAGCTCAGGAAGTCTTCGGATCTTTACCTTCGAGCTGGGGGCTTGACCCCGAGGTTCCTTCGTGGAACCCTCTCGAAGTCCTCGGACTCGGTATCCGAGTCCGAACTGTCGTCGGATAGAACTAATTGTGTCCGACGCGCTTTCTTCAGGGCGGGAGGAGGTACATCCTCTGTGGCGTCCGATGACGCCGCCCTCTTTCTTGTGAGGGGGGAATCGCCTCCCCCCTCACCCTCGTGCTCCTCCTCTTGATTCGAGGAGGCGTGGGTTTCTTCGGACACAGCCTCCGGCTTGTCCCTGATGCGCAGGCCTTCTCGGCCTGGTTTCTTCTTCTTCTCCTTCCTCTCTGGCGCCTTGTAGGGCGCCACGACAAGCATCTCCGACAGCAGCTGGGACCTAGGGTCTTCGGGCTATGGAGCCGGGCATTTGATGCCCGTGGCCTTGCTCAACCATTCCTGCAGAAGTGATCGGAAAGTACTTAGATTTTCTTCATGAAAACGAAGCCGATCAAGCGAAACTATGTCATACCTCGGAAGGGGGTTTATCGGCGCGCAGGCCCTGGTCCTCCTTCTTGGCTGGCCAGTTCCCCTGCGCCTTGAACAGCGCCTTCCACAGCTTCTCCCGAGTGGGGCGGAAGAGCTGACAAATCGTAGGCTCATCGTCAAGCCGATAAGTCCACATAGGAGAGCCCCGGCGCTGGCAGGGGAGGATGCGCCGCCGGAGCATAATCTGGACCACGTTGGTCAGCTCGATTTTGTCCTTGATCATGGAGGCGATGCGCCTCTACAGGTCGTCCACCTCTGTATCCGACCCCCAGTCGAGGCCCTTTCGGACCCATGAGGTCAATCTGGTCGGGGGACCGGATCTGAATTCGGCAAGAATAGTTCCGCCCTCCTCCCTTGGCTCGGTGATGTAAAACCACTCTTTTTGCCAAGTCTTGATGTTGTCGATGAAGGTGCCGGATGGCCATCCTGCGCGGGGAAGCTTGCCGATGACCGCCCCGCCGCAGTCTGCTTGTTCGCCTGCGACACACTTCGGCTTGATATTGAATATCTTGAGCCATAGTCTGAAGTGTGGTTCAACTCGCAAGAAGGCCTCGCAGACGATGATAAAGGCCGAAATATGCATGAAGGAGTTCGGCGGGAGGTCGTGGAAGTCGAGTCCGTAGAAGAACATGAGGCCCCTAACGAAGGGGTGGAGCGGGAAGCTCAGTCCTCGGATGAAGTGGGGAATGAAAACCACCCTCTCGCCTGGTTTGGGGGTGGGGATCACCTGGCCCTCCTCCGGGGCGCGGTGGAAGATGTTGGCAGGGAGGTAGCCGGCGTCCTTTAGATCCCGGATGTCCTGGTCTGTGACCGAGGAAGCCTCCCACTTGCCGTTGGAGCCTGAGCCGGCCATGGCTGAGCTCGGAGGAGGAAGGGTGGAAAACCTAGATCTGGGCTCTGGAGGCTCAGGAGATTAGGGAAGCGGGGATGCGAATGGGAAGCGTGGTTAAGCCTTGGGGTTTTCTTTCCCTTTTATTGGGCTTGTCGCCGGTTAGCCTCCCTTCACTACGCCGTGAATCCCTCCGCTTCCCAAGACGTGCGTGCTGTTATACGCGCATGATTAAACATATCCCGTGTGAAACGGAGCACGATCTGTGCATAGATGGGTCGTGCTGATGAAAACGGCCTCGAACCGCGAATCGAGTTTTTGCGACTGGTTCAGTGGTCGTGGTGGGCCGTGACCTTTCATCTGAAAGGTTGTTAGGGATCACTATTTACTCCTTGATGTTTGACCTTCTGGGCCGAGTTATTCATGGTGTTTGGACGATCCATGATCGGGGAAACTACACATCGTCGGAGGCTGAACTAAACTCGGCCAATCACTATTCGGAGAAAGGATCTCGCCTGGCAAGCCGAAGATTCTGATTATATGAAGCAGCTGGAGCTAGGACCCTTGGCGTTGGAGGCTAGTTCGGGGGCTACTGAGGGAGTCCTGGTTTAAGGGGTCCTCGGGAGGCCGACCTATTTCTTATGGGCCGGACTATATGGGCCACTTGCCGAGCATTGGATGGATCGAAGACCCTGTCTCCAGGAAGGAAGCTTCGAGAATCATGGTTTATCCTCCACGTTTGAAGTAGTGAATAGGCATGTTTATCCCTTTGATGTGTAACCGACCATGTGTAAACCCTGGGTACCCTCGGCGTCTATATAAGCCGAAGGGTTTTAGGTTGTAGGGCAAGAGAACTCATCTAGGGTTTAGCTATTCGATCTCGAGGTAGATCAACTCTGTAACCCTTATACCATCAATATAATCAAGCATGACGTAGGGTATTACCTCCATAGGAGGGCCCGAACCTGGGTAAACATCGTCTCCCTCGTCTCCTGTTACCATCGATTCTAGTCTCACAGCTCGGGACCCCCTACCCGAGATCCGCCAGTTTTGACACCGACAGGAGGTACTAGAGAAAAGCCGCTGGAGTATTCTCTAGATAAAGAATGTTGGTGCAAGAAGAAGGCTTCCAGGTGGATTTCTTGGAGCAATGCCAACCCAGTGTGGGGAAATTACTGCTGCACAAGAGTTCGGGTGATTTCCTATTTCTTCTCATTTCCCAAGTTTTTTGCCATTAAATAAAAAATATAATCTTGACTCTAAACAGTGTTAATATCATAGGTTGGTGGGTGTTTGTCTACCAAAGGGCTGATCCAAAAGTGCCCGAGTTCTTGAAGAAGCAGTTGATTGATTTGTGTGAAATGGTGCATTGGCTCAAAAGAGAAAGGGAGGATCCCCGAGTTCTTGCTGAATTATAGGCCTACAAATCATGGAATCAAGAGTTGCTACAGAAGAAGGCTTGGACAGATGATTTCATCAAGAGGAAGGATATGCAAATTGAGGCGTTATTAAAGAAATATGCTGAAAATCCAAGTGCCATTAACCAACTTAGGGCTAGGCAAAAGAAATTTGTGCTGAAATGTGTATTAGTAATAGCATTATTTGCTATCTTTGTCAAGTTGTTGTCTTGAACATGCTGGGTGTAATAAACATTTGGGATCCCTAAACATTTGGATGCAAGGCTAATTTGAAGTGGACTAGTTCACAGACCACGATGTTTTCAACTCCTTAAGTTTCCAATTTGTAGACACCAAATAGCATATGATTTGTATTGAAATTGGATATCGTGTGAACGCCTAATAAAAAATGGGAAGGGCACCTTTTGCCAGAAACTTTTACAAACAAAGATGCATATCATGTTGACTAAATTCCACGGGGTTAAAAAGATGTCACATCTTGACCAGATTCCAGGGGTACAAACTTGCTCAATAACCCATCATATTTCGAGATATCCATATTATTTTATATCAATTTACCTTAACTACATAGTAAACAACTACTAAATAGATGACAACTATGATAAGTGCCACCATGTATCTGTTTTTCTCATCTGCCTTCACTTCAAGTCCTTGTATGACTCTTGCTTTCTTCTCTCCATCAATTTGCAGCTCCTCTACCACATGATCAAATATGGCCAGATCAGTCTCTAGTTTCAAACTTATCGTTGTGAGCAATTCTCCTTTCTTCCGTAATAGTACACTTCAGCTCAACAATCAATCTATTTTTACTGGCTAATTCAACACCCAAATTAGCCACTGCCTCCTCCAATGCAATCTTCTCTCTACCCCACTCGATTGACTCATATTGGTATGCAATATACCAAGGATCATCAGCCTGCCTGTTAAAATGTAATAATCCATCCAAAAGTCAATTAACACTACAAAATAAACAAGGGATCATTCAGACAGGCCGCGAGCACTAACTACCTGAACCTCCTCCGAATCTGGTGTAGGTGACCGTGGCCAAGATATGATCGAATCACCACCCTCGCTGTTGTAGCTGCTGCGACCGGACATTTATTGCGACGACGCCCCTAAAATTAGGTGTTCTGACAAGATTAAGGGAAAGGGTCCACAAGCGCTTGAATAAGGAGGATCAAGATTCGAGAGCTTACTAAGAAATGTTGCGCGGCTGTCGGTGTCTATCTTCGATGTGACAGAGCAAATCTAGATAGTGGGGAGGGGGTGTGGGCGGCAGCTCTGCGTGTGGTATGTTGGTCTGGAGGGACAATGCGGGAAGAGAAATAATGTTAGTGCCGTGGCGGACGTGCACCACCGTCGGCCACTGGTTGGCGCCGAAATCAGATCCGGTGATGCGAGCAAGCTTCAGCCATGGCTATGGCTGCTCTGTGGGAAGGTTCTAGGGGTTGTGCATGATCGGACATTGACAAATGATAGAGAGAACATACACCACCTGTCATATGCAACGCCGGCCAACCTGTCATAAGTTGCCTTGGTCCCACCTGTCATAAGCTGCCTCAGTCCCACAAGTCAGGATCTTAACGCGCCAGCAATGTGGGGAGATAGTGGCCAGACCCCACCAACCAGGGTTTCAAGCGGACCCACATGTCATGTGTTGCCTCGACCCCACATGTCAGGATTCTACCACGTAGCACTATGGTGAGAGAGAGTGGAGCGACCCTACATGTTAGGATTCTACCGCGTCAGCACTATGGTGAGAGAGAGTGGACCCCACGTGTCAGGATATCACGTTACCCCACTAGTCAGGAGGTAACGATCAAAGGCTTTGATTGGACGGAAGAGCTCTGTTTGGGCTTTTGTGAGCAGCTGGTGGAGTAGGGAGGTGAAAGCACATATGCTCCCTTGGTGGTTTTGATAATTCATGACAACATACATTGTCTCTTGGACTAATATCTCTACCTAGCTTATTTCAGGTTTAGTCCACAGAGAGTGTTGGCAAAAAAGGTGTGAGGAGATATCCCAAGATGAAAGGAATGGATTGGCAAAGCTTCAAGCTCGAAGACTCTCTTTTTGCTTTGTGAGAAATCACTTTGAGTCCATAGGAAAGTCAATACTATTAAGAGGGGGTAAGGTATTGTTGGTGAACACATTGCTCTACGTGCACAAGTGCTAGCCACCCAAAACACTCACAAGCTCTCCCACAAAAATACCTGTCAAAACCCTAATCCACAATATCGGTGCCACCAAGTGTTCATCCGGCCCTACCGATTTTCTACCCAAGACAGAACCCTAGCCAAACCCTAACATTTCGGTACAACCGAGACTGCATCGGTGCAACCGAGTTTCAGTGACCAACTTTCTGGTGACCCAATTTATAAAATTGGAATTTCCGAGTTTATGCTTTGGTCTCAACAAGTTTTGGAAACTGCCCTCAGCCACTCGTTTCGGTACCACTGAGATTCCTATATCGGTCTCACCGAGATTCCGAAAGTTGCCATATTTTGAACAGATCGGTACAACCGAGTTTTGCTTCGGTTTCACCGAGATGGTCAATAATGTTGTAACGGTTGGATTTTTGGAGATGCCTATATATACCCCTCCACCACATCCCACTCGAATGAGAAGCACTCAGAACAGTTCCCCACTGCCGATATCCAAATTTCTGAGAGAGAACCACCTACCCTTGTGTTGAGATCAAGATCATCCACTCCAACCATATGGATCTTGATTTCTAGCCTCCCCAAGTTGCTTTCCACCCAATCAATCCCTTCTACCAAGCCAAATCTATGAGAGAGTGATTGAGTGTTAATTAGTCTATCATCTTGAAGCACAAGAGCAAGGAGTTCATCACCACTATCAAGCCTATTACCTTTTGAAGGGTGGTGCCTCCTAGATTGGTTAGGTGTTGCTTGGGAGCCTCCTACTTCGTGTTGTGGAGTTGATCCAAGAAGTTTGTATGGGCAAGGAGATCGCCTACTTCATGAAGATCTACCCTTAGTGAGGCTAGTCCTTCATGGACGGAAGCCGTTATGGAATAGTCAAGGTTGCTACTTCGGGGACCCCTATGGGTGGAGCCCTTCGTGGACTATCTCGACCGTTACCCTCCGTGGGTTGAAGACTCCATAAACGTGGATGTACGATAGCGCCACCTATCGGAACCACGGGAAAAATCCTTGCGTCTCCAAATTGCGTTTGATCTTCCTATCTCTACACTCTCTTACATGTGCTTGTCTTACTTTCCGCTGCCATACTTATTGACTAGCATGTGTAGGGTGCATTAGACTTAGTATAATTGCTAAAACTGTCCACCAATTAACTTGGGAAAAGGTTAGGTTTTAATTCTTGCAAGTAGTTTATTCACCCCCCTCTAGACGTCTCTTCTAGCGATCCCTTCAATTGGTATGAGAGTTGGTCTCCATAGCTTCGGTTTCATCACCGTAGAGGAAGATGGATGTGTCTAGTTTGGGGAGTATTAGTGGTAGAGTGCCCGTTCTCGATGGGGAGTACTATAGTCAATGGAAATATGAGATGCTTGAGTTATTCAATGAATTTTATTTAAGCAAGTATGTTAAGAATCCCTATGTACCTCCCATTGATCCTTTACACCCCACACACGAAGAGGAAATTGATATGCTATGCAATCTTAGAACTGTTAATCTTATTATTAGAGGATTGCCTAGAATTGTGCTTAATCAAATGAAGAATTTTGAATGTGCTTGTACTTTGTGGAGTGATTTGGAGAAACGATGTCCAAATTATTCATTAAGTAATCTTGATGAAATTCTTCATAAAACCATTTCTTTTCACAAAATGATTCCTAGTGATCCTAAGTTTGACGACTATCTATTTGAGCTTAGAGACCTCATGCGTGCTAAAGGAGATGTCATAATTATCAACAACATCATTGTTGAAGCCATTCGCATTCATAATCTTGAACATTGTCATGATCACAACCCTAACGAATCTCTTGTTTCTTATGACGAGGATTTCCCACTTGATGATGCCAGTGTGGAACATGGCTACTATGATGAAGATGAGTTGTTCGACATTGAGTATGAGAAGACAATGGAGAATCTAAGTCTCATGGCAAACTTCAAGGATTACATGTCCGGAGGAAAAGAGTGGATTCTCGATAGTGGAGGCACCGATCATATGACCGGGGATAGAGACATGTTTCAAGAAATCACACCAAACCATGGACCGTGAAGGTATGTAACATTTGGAGATAATTCCAAGGGTAAGGTACTTGGTCTCGGTAAGGTGGCCATATCTCATGATAGCTCTATTCAAAACGTCATGCTTGTCGAATCCCTTGGCTACAATCTTCTTTCCGTATATAGACTTTCCGACTTTGGTTTTAACATGCTATTCACCAAAGTAGATTGCCAAGTGTTTCGTCAAGATAATCATAACATGGTCTTTACTGGTTTCCATAGAGGTGATCTATATATTGTCGATTTCACTAAGAGATCCAAACCTCGTACTTGTCTTATTGCAAAATCTTCTAAAGGTTGGCTTTGGCATAGAAGACTAGGACATGTTGGTATGCGTAACCTAGACAAGCTTATCAAAGGTGATCATATTCTTGGTGTTAAAGATGTTATCTTTGACAAAGATAGACTTTGTAGTGCTTGTCAAGCCGGAAAACAAGTAGGTGGAAGTCATCCCGTAAAGAATATCATGACTACTAGGAGACCACTCGAGTTGCTTCATATGGATCTTTTTGGTCCCAATGCTTACAAGAGCCTCGGTGGAAATTCCTTTGGTCTAGTTATGGTTGATGATTGATCCAGATTTACGTGGGTATTCTTTGTTGATGATAAGTCGCAGGCACAAAATATCTTCAAGAACTTCGCTCGCAAAGCCCAAAATCAGTTTGAAGTGAAGATCAAGAAAGTTCGGAGCGACAACATCGGAGTTCAAGAACACAAATGTAGACACCTTTCTTGACGAAGAAGGGATTCTACATGAGTTCTCGGCTATGTACACGCCTCAACAAAACAGAGTTGTTGAGAGGAAGAACCGAACTCTTATTGAGGTGGCAAGAACGATGCTAGACGAATACAAGATGCCAAGACACTTTTGGGCGGAAGCCGTGGAAACAGCTTGTCATGCCACAAACCGACTCTATCTTCACAAGCTTCTCGGTAAAACGGCATACTAGCTACTCACTGGTAACAAACCCCAAGTTGGATACTTTCGGGTATTCGGCTCCAAGTGTTACATTCTATTTGCTCCTAAATCTCATGAAGGTTTCCTACTCGGTTACGGATCAAACTCTCACACTTACCGTGTCTACAACAACTTCACTCGAAAAGTTGAAGAAACGGTAGATGTGAAGTTTGATGAATCTAATGGTTCGCAAGTCGAACAACTGCCAAATGATGTAGGAGATAAGGAACCTTCGGAAGCTATCCAAGACTTGTCCATCAGCAAGATTCGTCCCATGGAGGTGAAGGAAAGTACCTCATCAACTCAAGTGGAAGCCCCTACTTCATGTCAAGATGGACCTCAACACGACATGGAGGCATCCATAAGCGGTACACGACAAGATGAAGAGGAGGTAGAAGTTCATCATGATGATCCACCACAACCACCTTCACCGCCACCTCAAGGCAACGACACCTTCAACAACGATGAAGAAGAAGATGATGAAGAAGAAGCTCCACCATCCAACAAGCAAAAGCTACCTCGAGTTCGAGCAAGAGTGGACAAAAATCATCCTCTGAATCAAATCTTCGGTGACATACAAACCGGGAGGATAACTCGCTCTAAAACTCGACTAGCTAACTTTTGTGAGCATTATTCATTCATATCTAGTATTGAGCCCTTGAAGGTAGAAGAAGCTCTTCAGGATCCGGATTGGGTGAACGCTATGCACGAGGAACTACAAAACTTCGAGAGGAACAAAGTGTGGACACTTGTGGAGAAGCCCAAGGACGATCAAAACATCATCGGAACAAAATGGGTGTTTCGGAACAAACAAGATGAAGACAGTCAAGTCATACGCAACAAGGCGTGTCTCGTAGCTCAAGGCTACACCCAAGTCGAAGGTATGGACTACTGTGAGACCTATGCACCCGTTGCTAGTCTTGAAGCTATCCGCATTCTTCTTGCTTATGCTAATCACCATGATATCACGCTTTATCAAATGGATATTAAAAGTGCATTCTTAAATGGTGAGATTGAAGAAGAGGTCTATGTTAAACAACCCCCAGGTTTTGTGAATCTTAAGAAACCTAATCACGTCTACAAGCTTTGTAAAGCTCTTTATGGACTTAAGCAAGCCCACATGCTTGGTATAAGTGCCTAACGAAGTTTCTTATTGAAAGGGGTTTTGAGATTGGTAAAATTGACGCAACCTTATTCACTAAAAGAGTTAATGGTGAACTATTTGTGTGCCAAATTTATGTGGATGATATTATCTTTGGATCTACTAACCCACAATTTAGTGAGAAATTTGGAAGGTTGATGTCCGAGAAGTATGAGATGTCCATGATGCGTGAGCTGAAATTTTTCCTTGGTTTGCAAATCAAGCAAACGAGAGAAGGAACTTTCATCTCTCAAACCAAGTATATCAAGGACTTGATCAAAAAGTTCAACATGCAAGAGTGTAAAGGTATGAAAACTCCTATGCCTACTAGTGGACATATTGATCGTACCAAGGAGGATGAACCGGTTGATCAAAAGGTTTATCGATCTATGATTGGTTCATTGTTATATCTATGTGCCTCCCGTCCCAATATTATGCTTAGTGTGTGCATGTGTGCTAGATATCAAGCTGCTCCTAAAGACTGTCATCTTAAGGCCGTGAAAAGAATTGTGAGATACTTGATACATACACCAAACTTTGGCATATGGTATCCCAAGGGATCTTCTTTTAACCTTGTTGGCTATTCTGACTCGGACTTTGCCGGAGACAAGGTTGATAGAAAAACCACCTCGGGTACTGGTCAATTTCTTGGTAGATCTCTTGTGTCTTGGTCCTCCAAGAAACAAAACTCGGTATCTCTATCTACTGTCGAAGTGGAATACATTGCCGCTGGATTATGTTGTGCTCAATTGCTATGGATGACTCAAACTCTTAAGGACTATGGCATACATGTGAGACATGTACCATTGTTATGTGATGATGAGAGCGCAATCAAAATTGCTCATAATCCCGTGCAACATTCTCGAACTAAGCATATTCAAGTTAGACATCATTTCATTCATGATCATGTTGCCAAAGGAGATATAAATCTCAAGCATGTTCGTACTGAAAAACAATTGGCTGATATCTTCACTAAGCCACTTCATGAGAAAGTGTTTTGTCACTTGAGGAGTGAGTTGAACATCCTTGATTCTTCAAACTTTAGCTAACTCACTCGGTTGCATGCAAGGGCATGAGATTACATGATACTTCCATGATACACTTGACATGCTATTTTATACCATGGAAACATATGCTCCATTGTATTGCAACTAATCTTTTGTAGGTACTTGGAAGAACTTCATTCCACAAGGTTGCCAACAACTCAAATCATAAGCAATCTTGTCATGACCAAGTATCCACAACACTTCTTGTTGATGGAAGGAAGAAGACAACTCAACCATATCCTTGACATATATTTGATGTGATCACATTTGCTAATTCTCAATTGATATCATGTCAAATGGATATATCTTGGTCTTCCTTTTATGACTAACCCATGTAGGTGAAAAGAGAACCATAACAAACAAGGATTGCTCCCAACTCAAGATGATCTTCATCAACATCGAGCATCCACAACAAGTTCTTCTACATGCTACGTCAATAACATCACTCAAAAGTATGTACTCATATCCTTGAAAAAGGGCTTTACTCCAAGTCATGAGATAAAGCAACTCAAGTGATATGAAAACATCAAAATGCTTAATCGAAAAATGGTAACCCCATTTTGAGCTTAACAATGAGTATGACCTATGATCATGTATTCTTGCTTGGCTCGTAAGTCAATATACTCTAATATAGGTGACCTAGTCACCGACCATCATCTAGTTGAAGCCTCTAGTGTGGTTTATCCTATATTTGCAAGATTTCTTGGAACCACTCAAATCTTCTTTAGTTGATATTTCTTTGTAAAGTCTTTTGTATTTCCTTTGACGTTTTTCTACATTTTAATACAAGTTTTCCAAACTCATTTGCAAGACTCTAAAACATTGCCAAGTTTCTGTTTACTCCTCGGAGCCTCCGACTCAAACCACTCGGTTTCACCGATTTAGCAGATAAGTTGCATGACCACAATTCGGTTACACCGACTCGTTTGTCTCGGAGCCACCGATTTTGATTTCTTCTATGGTTTGTGTTCATATTAGCAAATCTTTATTTCTTCAGTGATTCCTTTGATATATATTTTAAAAAAAGAGGGGGACTTTATTCTAGGATCCCTAACTCAAAGGAGGAGAAGTATTACAAGCTCTCAGATCAGTGAAAGAGGGAGAAATCATTCTCTATTTTCCCTCAGTTTTTAAATTCTCTCTATGATTCTAATATTTCCATGATCCCTACATTCTATGACCCTTGTTCTCAAGGATCCCTTCTGACTCATGTGTTTGACCCTGTGTATGGACCTTTTTGGAAATTAATGCCAAAGGGGGAGAAATACCAAAGCTTCAATGAAAGGTGGAGAATACCAAAGTAGGGGGAGAAACATCATTGCTACTCAGTTACCCAAAGTGTTCTATCTTTTGAGGAGAAAGAAACCATTTGATACTCTTATTTGTTATTCTTATGTTAGACTTGTCTCACCCTATCCAATCCCAATATCTACATGCTAAGATTCAGGGGGAGAGGATGACCTACTATTACATATTTGGGGGAGAAAGCTTTAAATGATCTTGGAAATGTATCAATCTTAAGGAACACTATCTTCTATATGTTCTCCACATCTTGGTACTATTGAGTTCTATTGCCTTTTGATTGGTAGAATACTCTTGTGTTTCCTAACATTGTTTTCTCAAGTGTGTTTCTACTACTAGAATGCTCAAGAACTCAAGGTAAGTGTACGCATCATATCCTTGATCAAGAAGATCTCTTGCTTCTTGCACATATTGTTTGCAAGAGTGAAGTATTGAACAAGGATACAACTCATTCATATATATTTGATGCATATAGCCAAGATACACATGACTCATCTTATCCCTCCTATTACATGTGAGTCCCTGCATTCCAAAGCAACTATCCTTTAAAAGGATTGCACGAGCTTAAGGGGGGCAAGTTTTTAGTCAAGTGCCTCTCAAAGTCATTATATCCTTGCATATAATTAATTGAAGCTTTGATTGTATGTTGTCATCAATTACCAAAAAGGGGGAGATAGAAAGCACATATGCTCCCTTGGTAGTTTTGATAATTCATGACAACATACATTGTCTTTTGGACTAATATATCTACCTAGTTTATTTCAGGTTTAGTCCACAGAGAGTGTTGGCAAAAAGGGTGTGAGGAGATACCCCAAGATGAAAGGAATGGATTGGCAATGCTTCAAGCTAGAAGACTCTCCTGTTGCTTTGTGAGAAATCACTTTGAGTCCATAGGAAAGCCAATACTATTAAAAGGGGGTAAGGTATTGTTGGTGAACAAATTGCTCTACGTGCACAAGTGCTAGCCACCAAAAACACTCACAAGCTCTCCCACAAAAATACTCTGTCAAAACCCTAATCAACAATATCGGTGCCACCAAGTGTTCATCCGGCCCTACCGATTTTCTACCCAAGACAGAACCCTAGCCAAACCCTAACATTTCGGTACAACCGAGACTGCATCGGTGCAACCAAGTTTCAGTGACCAACTTTTTGGTGACCCAATTTATAAAATCGGAATTTCTGAGTTTATGCTTCGGTCTCACCGAATTTTGGAAACTGCCCTCGGCCACTCGTTTTGGTACCACCGAGATTCCTATATCGGTCTCACCGAGATTCTGAAAGTTGCCACATTTTGAACAGATCGGTACAACCGAGTTTTGCTTCGGTTTCACCAAGATGGTCAATAATGTTGTAACGGTTGGATTTTTGGAGATGCCTATATATACCCCTCCAACACATCCCACTCGAATGAGAAGCACTCAGAACAGTTCCCCACTGCCCGTATCCAGATTTCTGAGAGAGAACCACCTACCCTTGTGTTGAGATGAAGATCATCCACTCCAACCATATGGATCTTGATTTCTAGGCTCCCCAAGTTGCTTTCCACCCAATCAATCCCTTCTACCAAGCCAAATCTGTGAGAGAGTGATTGAGTGTTGAGGAGTCTATCATCTTGAAGCACAAGAGTAAGGAGTTCATCACCATTATCAAGCCTATTACCTTTTGGAGGGTGGTGCCTCCTAGATTGGTTAGGTGTTGCTTGGGAGCCTCCTACTTTATGTTGTGGAGTTGAACCAAGAAGTTTGTACGGGCAAGGAGATCGCCTACTTCGTGAAGATGTACCCATAGTGAGGCTAGTCCTTCGTGGACGGAAGCCGTTATGGAATAGTCAAGGTTGCAAATTCGTGGACCCTTATGGGTGGAGCCCTCCGTGGACTCTCGCGACCGTCACCATCCGTGGGTTGAAGACTCCATAAACGTGGATGTACGATAGCGCCACCTATCGGAACCACGGGAAAAATCCTTGCGTCTCCAAATTGTGTTTGATCTTCCTATCTCTACACTCTCTTACATGTGCTTGTCTTACTTTTTGCTGCCATACTTGTTGACTAGCATGTGTAGGGTGCATTAGACTTGTTATAATTGCTAAAACTACCCACCAATTAACTTGGGAAAAGGTTAGGTTTTAATTCTTGCAAGTAGTCTATTCACCCCCCCTCTAGACGTCTCTTCTATCGATCCCTTCAGGAGGGCAAAAGTGAGCAACGTTAGTTGGCGGTGGCAAAACTGAGAAGGCCAAAGCAACGAGGGGCACGAAAATAGAAAGCCCTTGAATTTTACCTCTTGCTAATATTTTCACAGAATAATAGGAACATTTTCTTGGACTTGTTTGAAGCAATTTTTATCTTGACCATTTTTTAAATGATCTCTGAGGCTTTCAACTATTCTCATTTCAACTTTCTTTGAAAGTAAAATGATACATGATGATTATGCAATGACAATCAATGGCTAACATCCATATTGATTCATTAATTTAAGTAGTAATAGTTAAGTAGTCACCATGCGATTGTATAGTGGAATAAATATTGTGTTTTCCCAATCCATGTTATAGCAGCTAAGCAACTACTCGTGGGTTACATGGTCAGGGTATAATGGACCTATGCATTTTACTGGGCTTGTCAAGCTTAAAGTAAAATCCCATAGGGGATTCCTAGTTGAAAATCGACTACAATGCATGAAAATCATAGGTTATGATCGAAGGTTCCACTTGCGTGTATTGACGATTCTTCAATCTCACGATCCTTGATCAGCACACTTTTCTCTTCGTAATAATCTATCGTAAGCAAGATCATTCATGAACAACCATACAATACATTCAAACAATGATTAGTGTTGTGCATGGTGTCAGTGTCACTATGTTGTGTCATCATGTGTCAAGGCTTAACTCATAAGAGTTTGGATAACAACATAGTGGTTGTCTTTTGCAATACATGTGACATAAGGGTTCAAATGCAAGTTTCAATTATGGTTCACCACATAAGGAGTATGTGCTGTCAATAGTGGTTGTTAGATCTAGCCAAGGGAGCATGGAAACAGAGTCATGGTCTATGAATATTGGAGAGCCATGTTTGTATTCAAGTTTGAATGAGAATTCAAACTTGCTGACCTATCGTGAGCTTGAATACACTAAGGTCTGAAAATGCTAACCTGGTATGGCTTCTAATTCAACTTGGTTTTGAACAAGGGTTTAACCTACTTGATTTCAAATTGAATTGGGTTTATAAATCAATTTGGTTTCACTAAGTTCAATTTGAATTATTAAACCTTCATAATTTATTTGAATTGGTTCCACCTAGATCCATTTCATCTGTCAAACCTAAAGTCATACACAATCAAAAAATAATTAGTAAGGTATATTATTTACACTACTGCAGGAAGGTCCAAAGATGACACATCAATCTGAGACCCTTCGACCAAACTATGTGCGAAAGCATGAATCGCAAACGGTATAGTTCTAACTTCGTCACCAATAACGCGAACTGTGTGTGATGGCAGATCCATCAAATACGATTCAGAAAAGAGGTGTGTGTGCGATATGTGGCAAATAGTTGATCCAGCCGAACTGTTTGCGATGAGCCAACATAAAGCAAACGGTTAACCAAATACAGATGTGTGCGATGTATGGCATACAGTTCACTCGGTTAAACTGTTTGTGCTGATCAACCAAAACACAAATGATATAGCGTAAGAAGGTGTGTGTGATACCCGACAAATAGGTCAGCAATCAGAATCGTGTGTGAAGACAGATAATAACAGAGGCAATTCCTCCTGACAAGATGTGTGTGTTGTGGGCAAACGGTTGCTGGTAAACAATTGTCAGCGATTGATGAAAGCATCACCAATGTTTTCCTTAGTTTAAGCGTGTGAGATGTGACTTGCTCTATTTGCACAACATCTATATATGCTCTGTCTACAAAACAACAACATAGTTGCATAACCAAATTGAACATCCAGTTACATAAGTGACTACACAACACATTTACATTCCTCAATAAAAAATTACAAGAAGTAGACGATCCTGAAAACATGTACTTCTTGTGAAGACGATTGCCGCCACTACTCTGCTTGCGGCTATCCCTCACCGTCCACAGGAAGGAGGCACTTCCTCATGTCAACGATCCTCTTGTACATCTTGTAGCTTGTGTACACGTCCTTGGTCGCGTACTTGACGTGTTCTTCATCCAGTTTGTTCAGTGCCAGACAGGCTTGTCCTTGTCGGTCTCAGCCTTCATGTATTTGTAGTAGGGGTCGATGTTGGCCTTGGCGAGGTTAACCAGGGAGTTCCTTTTCTTATTGCTGCCCCAGACCATATACTGGGTTGGATGTCGACAAGATTCTGGCAGGCCAAGCCTGAAGTCTTGAGCACCTTTAGATCGTTCGTGGTGTCCACCGTTGTCAGGACCTGATTTCCGGGATATTAATTTCCCAGCAAATGGCCCTTGTGCTCACCAGCCCCAGGATTACTGTTAGCTGATGAGACACAATCTTGATACAGAAATTCCAAGAAAAATCACAAAATATGAAGTACAAGACCATTATGGTCTATGAGTACAACAAAAGGTTTTTGGTGGTGGATGACGGAAGCGATTCGTGAATTCTCCAACGTCAATGGGGCTCCATTCCCACAGGAACGGCTGACCTGGATAACTCCTATCCTGCGTGGCTGCTATCCTAGGCTCCGTATGGACGTCGTCGTAATACTCTTCTGACCTGGCCAATGAAATAACCAGGGACAAGCCAGTGAGTACGTTTGAATGTACTCGCAAACATTATGAACAAAAGATATACCGAAAGCAGCAGATAAAATATATGATCATGATGGTCTAAACTATATGCGTATGCTCATGCTAGTCCATGCTAAATGTATGCTGGCAGGAATTAAATCATGGTATGGTAAAAATATTAGCATGTGTAGAAAATGAGAATATCAAACGTTAGTGATAAACAAAGAAAATTAACGGAGAGTCAGGCGAGACAAGACCGCCCGAGAATCCAGAAGAAAATAAAAGAAATGCCAATCGGGCATCTAAAAGGAGAATCGGGCGAGATAGGACTGCCCGAGAATCCAAGCGACGCCACGAAAGGTCTTGAAAAGAAATGCCAAACGGGTATCTACAAGAGATTCAGGCGAGACAGAACCGCCCGAGAACTCGAGAGACGCCTCGTAAGGTCTTGAAGATAAAAATCGAATGCCCGGGGTAGTCTAGCCAGCCCCTGAGACACTCAGAAAATAAATTAAGAGAATTGGGTTAGTCCACAATGATAATCATAGCATCAATAATATTCATGGTAACACTAGCAACAATAGTTATCCTGCAATATAGACCATGCTCAATTCCATTATTTCCTCCGGAGACCGACTCTAAGACCGACACTTGACCAACCCAGACTGTAGTCCTTAACCGCGGACACGGCTATTCGAATGGATATAACTCTGCAGAGGATGTACTCTTTACCCACAAGTAAAGGATTTCTTTAGCCAGCACCGAGACGTTGGCTAATTCCCATTACTGTCTTTAGGTTGAAACACACCTAACCAGCACACACCAGCTTAACCGTCCGGATGCCAGGAATCACCCAGGGCATCTGTTCAGTAAAACTCTAAGACGGGGAGACCAACGTCCTGCATGGGATCACTATTCATACGTACGGATTACAAGGGGTGCCCCCCTCTCGGTTACCAACCGGAAACACCCATGCCCCCTGACCCGATGACAGGATTTAGTCCATGCATGGAAACCCTCATCGTGGCCCTCTATGTAGTGTGTACCTGGACAGGGGTTATCAACTTACTGAACCATACCTTCCTTGAGGAAGGACCCGTGGCAGCACAGATCAAGTATGGGGGTTATCGGAACAAGACTCGATCTACGGTCGACTCAGGAGGCTTAATTTTTCCTCTAGTGGTTAGCACAACAAAGTATTCCTTCAACCGTAACACCAGGACAGGGCCACAACCCTTGCATGCTCCAACATGCATAACCAACAAGGCATGATCCTGCTCCAACATGACCATCCTTCTACTAGTAATGGTATTTTACTTATGCCTGCTCCTGCAAGTTAGTCATGACAAGCATACGATGCACAGTACGAGGAAACATGCCAACACTATATGCATGCAAAATTTTATTTGAATTCAACGAAAGCATGATTCAATTATTCCTGCAACCAAACAACTAAGCATTCACCATATCAAGTGTTCAAGATGCTTGCCTTCAATGGGTAGGTAGGTGATGAGCACTCCAAAAACTTTTGAAAGTTTTTATCTTCACTCCAAATTCCTATTTTTTGAAAATATTCGAATCAACACACAATTTGAAAACAGTACAGAAAAGTTGTTTGGAAAATTTTCAAATAAATATGAAAATAAACTAGGTGAAATTTGAGAGAGGTGGGAAAAAGAATCAATTCAATTGGATTTTTATTTTAAAAGTTAGAGCCAGTCAAAGCTTTGGTCAAAATCTGTTTTTAAAATAAATATCAGTAAAAGAAAACGATTCGGATGGAATACGTTTTCGAGAAGGGGGAAACGTACTCCGCGGCTTTGCGCTTCCACTTAAGCGCCTCGGCGGGGCCATGGAGTCATTGACGGTGGACCTGCGGGTCCACCAGTCAGGTTTGACCGGTCCTCCCCCGTCTCCTTCTTCCTGTAGCCGAATAGAGGCGGCGCTCCGGCGACCGGCGCCGGCGATTGGAGGCGCCCCTCGGCGAGCTGAGCTCACCGTCGTGTTCAGGAGGCCCAGGCGGTCCCTCCGGTGGGCGAGATGGTCGACGGGGAGCACGGAGCTGCCGGCGACGAGCACACCCGACAGACGGCGGCGTCGATTGAAAGAGGGATTCCGGCGACGGTGCATCTCCGATGGAATTGAAGATGGGGATGGGTTCGTGGATGCTCCAGGAGGCTCGTGGTGGTGATATTTTAGAGAGGGAGGGTCGGACAGCGTCGGAACCATCCGAACGGTGGCGGCGGCAGTAACTGCCGGAATCGGAGAAGATGACCTCCTCTGGTCGTGCTGCTGCTTGGAGAGGCTTTCATGAGGTGGAATAGAGGTGACCGTGTGGTGCGGCGATCTCAGGGTGGCTTCTTATAGGCAGGCGAGGCCGGTGCCGTAGCTTCCCGAATGCGGACACGGTGGCGACGCCATTACTTCGGCAGGTGAGGTCGGTGGCCTGGTCGACGCTGCGGATAGGCTCAAGCGGTTGGGCGTTGGAGGAGTGGTGCGTTGGCGGCCTAGGACTGGTGTCAGGTGGCCTGGGCGGCGACGTGTCCGAGCTGCCGACTATGGCGGCGGCGGTGGTGGTCGTGGACGGCGGTGGGCGGCGCTAGAGGCCAAGGGGAGATGTCGGCGAAGGTCTAGGTGGTCGGGCTGATCTAGAAAAGGATCAGGATGAGAGGGGGAGGCAACAGAGCGGCGGCAGGAGCTTGGTGCCGGCGCATGCAAAACGCACGCTCTGGCCGCGCCTAGTGCACGTACGATAGGTGCTTGACAAAATGCCAGGGGTAGCTAAGGGGCTTATATGGGCATGAAACTTAACAGGATCATTTATTGGGGTTAAATAAGTCTAATAGACATGCTGGTTTGGACAGGAATGCAACTTCCCAAAGTAATCTTTGGATCATGCCAAATCTGGCTATGCACTCTAGGTGTTTGACATAATGCCAAGGCCACCGAGGGGACTTCTCTGGCCACCAAAATCACTAGGTGGTGGTCTCCTTAGATGCACAACATGATGGCAAGGTTATCTTGGCAAAAGCAAAAACTTGCTAGTGCAAGTTTTGCAAATCTACAGTTCTGGACAGAAAATATAGGCCATTATTGCATGTGTTTCAATCACTCTAATGTGGCTGATCTCCTGGACTTAAGGGTTTTGTAGGGCTCACAATAGTAGGAAAAATCCCAAGGGCATTAGGGCAAAATAAAGATGGGTTACAGTACAAACTACCAAACTGGACCAGAATGAAGATGAGGATGGTTTGCTCAAATTTTCCAAAACACAAAGTTGGGTTTTTGCATAAAAGTGATATGTAGGCCTCACATGACCTGCCATAATTTTTGTGGAATTTTTAAAGAATTATTTAAAGTGGTTGTAGTGCAACAGAAGCATTTCAAACATTGAAAATGCTATTAAAAGAATTGTTTTGGGGGCAATTTTTATTATGAAAATAATTCCTACTGTTATTAAAATATAAATGAAATGGTTTAATTAAACTACCAAAGGCCATGATATTATTCCAAAAATTTCTATATGGAGGGAAGAATTTTGAAAGTCAGAATAGAAAAGGCTCTTAAAATTATTAAGGGACTTATTATAAATCAAATTTTTTATTTCTGGCCAAATTTTGCTTAATAAAATCATGGTTAAATTTTTGGGGTGTTACAAACTCTACCCCCCTTAAGAAAAATCTCGTCCTCGAGATTTGCTAAGGACGGTTTCAAAAATATTACTCCTACTACCACGCAGTATTAACTCGAAGATTAAATATCATGCTCACGCGATACGTCGTGGTTACAGTGAGTGGGCAGATAATTGGTGCAACTAGAGCGGCTACTGGCGCTGCGAGAAGAATCTAGGGTTGGGGAAACCGAGAGATTTCTACTTATGGCTACGGTAAATTTAGAATTGATAAAATTCTAAATTTCCATATTACGCTGGTCGTACCCGAGTGCACGGTGCTCTCTCTGGCTGACAGGTGGACCTGGGGCCCACTGTCAGTCTCTTCTTCTACCTCTGGCTCTCCTCTCTTCCTCTCTTTCGTGCTCTTTCCCGCGCTCTCTCCATCTGCGGCGTCTAGCGCGTAGGGCATCTAGGCCGTACTGCGGTAGTGCGCGGTGCGCTAGCTGCCGGCGCAATGTGCACTCACCTCGCGGGCCAGTGCGCTGTCGGCACTGCTCGCGGATTCGCCTCCGAACACTGGCGATCGAGCGACGAGTGGCGCTGGTGGACTTCGCTCATCGTACACCGACCTCGAGCTATAAAATGACCGCGGTGCTTCTCTCTTCTTCCTCACACCTGGCCTCGTTTCTTCTTCTTCTACTTTCTCCTCCATTTCTGTTTGCAGGAGCTCGAGACGAGGCTCTAATGGCGGAGGTGATGCCGGATTGGTACACGGTCCTGATGTGTGGAGGGTTGACAGCATTGCTTGGGCTCTCGGTGCTCTTGTGCGCGATGATCCGCGATGACCATCGTGATGCTGCTGCTCGAGTGTTGGCTCTTCATGGCGGCGGTGATCATGAGGATTAGGCATCGGTGGTGGTTATGACTGAGTGTTGGTGTGTTCTGTAGCAGCTCTGTAGAAATAAAACCCACAATTTTTTTTTATTATTCGGAAAAAATTGTGGTGTGGTGAGAGTGGTGTGGTGTGCGAGGCGGTTGATTAAGTGCAAAGTGCATGTGTGTGTGTGGTTTCTACACTTGGTGCATGTAGCAGAGCGAATGTGGCTATGAGCTAGATGCCATAGTGGTATGCGAATGAAGCCATCAAGCTCCGGTGCAGTGATCTCGTCATGAACGATGGAGCCAGGCATCTTGGTGGTTGGATATCGAACTGAGGGGGTTTGTGAGGTGCTGTGCTGGGGCAGGGCTTCCTTTGTAGATCAGGGAGCGGAGTCTTCCATCATACGCTTGCGGCTGGGGCAACTCAGGTGTCGGCCACAGGCACACGGCCTATGGACCGGCTGCTAGGTTGGGCACCGACTGTCAAAAGATGTCGGCTGGCCACTGTGCAGGCTTATCGGATGAGATGGGCTTAGCTACGGACAGGAAAGGCTTGGAAGATGTGGAAACCTAAGGATAATGACCAGGCTAAGATAGGATTAGCCAATGGTCAGCCTGGCTCTGATACCAAGGTTGTCAGGACCTGATTTCCGGGATATTAATTTCCCAACAAATGGCCCTTTTGCTCACCGGCCCCAGGATTACTGTTAGCTGATGAGACACAATCTTGATACAGAAATTCCAAGAAAAATCACAAAATATGAAGTACAAGACCATTATGGTCTATGAGTACAACAAAAGGTTTTTGGTGGTGGATGACGGAAGCGATTCGTGAATTCTCCAACGTCGATGGGGCTCCATTCCCACAGGAATGGCTGACCTGGATAACTCCTATCCTGCGTGGCTGCTATCCTAGGCTCCGTATGGACGTTGTCGTAACTGCCGGAATCGGAGAAGATGACCTCCTCTGGTCTTGCTGCTGCTTGGAGAGGCTTTCAGGAGGTGGAATAGAGGTGACCGTGTGGTGCGGCGATCTCAGGGTGGCTTCTTATAGGCAGGCGAGGCCGGTGCCGCAGCTTCCCGAACGCGGACACAGTGGCGACGCCATTACTTCGGCAGGTGAGGTTGGCGGCCTAGGACAGGTGTCAGGTGGCCTGGGCGGCAACGTGTCCGAGCTGCCGACTACGGCGGCGGTGGTGGTCGTCGTGGACGGCGGTGGGCGGCTCTAGGGGCCAAGGGGAGATGTCGGCGAAGGTCCAGGTGGTTGGGCTGATCCAGAAAAGGATCAGGATGAGAAGGGGAGGCAACAGAGCGGCGGCAGGAGCTTGGTGCCGGCGCATGCAAAACGCACGCTCTGGCCGCGCCCAGTGCACGTACGATAGGTGCTTGACAAAATGCCAGGGGTAGCTAAGGGGCTTATATGGGCATGAAACTTAACAGGATCATTTATTGGGGTTAAATAAGTCTAATAGACATGCTGGTTTGGACAGGAATGCAACTTCCCAAAGTAATCTTTGGATCATGCCAAATCTGGCTATGCACTCTAGGTGTTTGACATAATGCCAAGGCCACCGAGGGGACTTCTCTGGCCACCAAAATCACTAGGTGGTGGTCTCCTTAGATGCACAACATGATGGCAAGGTTATCTTGGCAAAAGCAAAAACTTGCTAGTGCAAGTTTTGCAAATCTACAGTTCTGGACAGAAAATATAGGCCATTATTGCATGTGTTTCAATCACTCTAATGTGGCTGATCTCCTGGACTTAAGGGTTTGGTAGGGCTCACAATAGTAGGAAAAATCCCAAGGGCATTAGGGCAAAATAAAGATGGGTTACAGTACAAACTACCAAACTGGACCAGAATGAAGATGAGGATGGTTTGCTCAAATTTTCCAAAACACAAAGTTGGGTTTTTGCATAAAAGTGATCTGTAGGCCTCACATGACCTCCCATAATTTTTGTGGAATTTTTAAAGAATTATTTAAAGTGGTTGTAGTGCAACAGAAGCATTTCAAACATTGAAGATGCTATTAAAAGAATTGTTTTGGGGGCAATTTTTATTATGAAAATAATTCCTACTGTTATTAAAATATAAATGAAATGGTTTAATTAAACTACCAAAGGCCATGATATTATTCCAAAAATTTCTATATGGAGGGAAGAATTTTGAAAGTCAAAACAGAAAAGGCTCTTAAAATTATTAAGGGACTTATTATAAATCAAATTTTTTATTTCTGGCCAAATTTTGCTTAATAAAATCATGGTTAAATTTTTGGGGTGTTACAAACTCTACCCCCCTTAAGAAAAATCTCGTCCTCGAGATTTGCTAAGGACGGTTTCAAAAATATTACTCCTACTACCACGCAGTATTAACTCGAAGATTAAATATCCTGCTCACGCGATACGTCGTGGTTACAGTGAGTGGGCAGATAATTGGTGCAACTAGAGCGGCTACTGGCGTTGCGAGAAGAATCTAGGGTTGGGGAAACCGAGAGATTTCTACTTATGGCTCCTTGTTGTAAGCTGGTATTTTTTGGATGAAGGAATAATAGCCATTACTCTGAAGGGGTTTTGAAAACCTCAATCATCCAATAGAGGTTATGAAAACCATAATAAAAATCCAGCCACATTGGCTATTTAAGATTTGAATAACATAACCTGGTTTGAAAACCTCAATTACTCAATACTGGTTACAACAACCATAATGAAAATCCAGCCATGTTGGCTATTTAAGGATTGGAATATGTAACCCGGTTTGACAACCGGTTCCTACAATGTAAACCAGGATACCCATGCATATATGATGCATGATATGACGATGCAATGTATGATGATGTATGTGTATGATAACAGAGTATAAAAATGTCGGCTTTCAAGGCTCGACAAAAAGAGACTAGCTCTGTGTCGTTTTTGAAAAACTCAAGTTTTTGCTTCCGAAGAAGCTAGGCCTAAAACCTTTTAACACCTATAGCTGGGTCTCACGTGGCGTAAATCCGTCGTTTAAACCTTACCAAGTTCAGGGTCTTAAAAAGATTGACTGGTAAAAGTACGAATGGGCCACATAGCGGAGGGGTTACGGCGTACAAGTGAGTTTCTCCCATAGCCGGGTCTCACGTAGCATAAATCTGTCATTTAAACCTTGACAAGTTTAGGGTCTTGAAAAAGATTGACTTGTAAAGAGTACGAACGGGCCACATATCGGAGGGGTTACGACGTACGGGTGAGTTTATCCTAGCTTACTGTAAGCCGGCTCTCTCGTGACAAAGCCGCCGTTTAAACCTTGACAAGTTCAGGGTCTTTGTGCGAGAATAACTTATAAAAGTTCAGGGTCTCTTATCAAGAATAACTGTCAAGAGTACGGCGGGTCACATGGCAGAGTAGCAAGTTGCAAACAGGCAGGTGTAACTCATAGGTGGCGTGAGAGCCGATCAAGAGGTTTGAAGCCTCCAAGTGACCATATGATGATCCAATTAATCAGGGCACCCATGTTTGAACGGCGCATCATGGTGGTTCGCCCTCTTGGACGACTTCAAATCTTCCGCCAATAATGTAGTGCGCCCATGACCGGGCTGTCTTCCTCAAAATGACCCGAGGTTCTTGTTGAAAATGACCAAAGTGTGTCGATCCATGTCTATAGCCCCCGAGTCTTAAGTTGACTCGAAGAGGCGGCTTGAGAGTCTTCATAATTGACTGTGGCATAAGCCGGCATATGGTTGATGGCGGATAACTGAAATTTATTGAAGCCAAAAATGTGTGGCGAATTGATGATCTTTGCGACACTCATTGTATGTCCTTTACGTTGATAACGCAACATGAACCCACGGAATGTTGAGATGGTGGGTTATAAATGATCCCATATGATTTTTGCCAGTAATCCGGCCAGCGGTTCATCCCTGCTGGTTGTTGAAGTTAACCAAAACGCAGTGGCGGCGACTTGCCCGCCTATCCATTGAGCCATCCGGTGGAGGCAGAGGCTGATAATATATCATTACTTGCTTCAGAATTGTCGGAATAGACCGGATCGTAGGGCGGCGACTCATAAGCGTCCGTTGGGCGGCTTGAACGAGCAAGCTCAGCACCCGCATGTCGATGTAGACCAGTCCGCAGGGCGATGACTCATGATCGTCTGTTGGGCGTCTTGAACGAACAAGCACGGCACCAGCATGTCGATGTAGACTGGACCGCAGGGCGACGACTCATGAGCGTCCGTTGGGCGGCTTGAACGAGCAAGCACAGCACCAGCATGTTAATATAGACGTAGAAGTCAGTCGCAGCGTTGTAAGCCGGTGCGGTCGCGAGAGACGGCCGCGGTGTTGTAAGCCGGCTTATGCAGACGTCAAGTCGGCCGCAACGTTGTCAGCTGGTGCAGACGGCGAGTCGGCCGTGGCATTGTTGGTGAAAACCATACCGCGGATATGGCGGCTTGCCGCATTCATTTATTGGCGGCTCATACTGGCGGGTGAGCGTGCGTGGTACCGACGTGTTGATGTAAACCGGGCCGCGGCAACGGCGGCTAGAGCGCGTCTAATGAGCAACGCGCCACAAACGAACACCGGTACATAACGATGTTGTCGGGTGCTCCATCTCCGCGGTATGATGCCACTGGAATATTTGTCCTGCGTAAAAATATTGCAGGCCAATGTAACTGCTCTCATAGAAAATAATATGTACTGAAAATAAAAAGGGCAAATAACACCTGATATTTCTGCAGATGAACGCGGACGTTTTCTCGGATGATCGCGGACGTAGAGACAGAGTAGTAGGGTACTAGACACGTGGAATTCCATATCCATCAGTCTATCACCCGGCTCCCACTTCTCCTTCCCCGCGTAAGCAACCGGGTCCCCAGGGAGCAGCCGGCGGCGAGGGTAACATGAGGTAAAGGAGCCATCGAGGGGTGGTAAAGCGGCCATGGTGCGGCGGCCAGGCCAGGCCGAGGCGGCCACAGCGCGGTGGGCGGGCGAGGTCAAGCCGCGGTGGCGAGGCGAAGGCCGCGGCGGTGGCTCAAGGCGCAGCGGCGAGGCGGCCGATGTGGCGCAGCGTGCCGGCTCAGGGCGGAGGCACACGACCAGGCGGCGGAGCCGGCGTAGCAGAGTGAACCCGTGGCGGAGGCGAGGCGTCGGCGGCTCAGACGCGCGGGGGCGGATGCTGCGGAGGTGCTGATGGGGCGGCTCAGAGGAGCAGCGATCCGGCAGCGCAGGGCGGCTCACGGTAGGCGCGGCGGCGGCTCAACAAGGCCACTCAACAAGGCGGGCGGAGAGCAGTCCGACCCGGCCACGGGTCGAGCTGGCAGGTGGGGTGCGGTGGCAACCGACGGCAGTAGAGGGTGCAGCACTGAGGGGAGCGCGCGGAGGTGGTAGCTGGTAGAGGCAGCGGTGCAGGGTGGCGGCCTCAACATTCGAGGCTGAGGTGAGCGACCGGCTTGGAAGGCGCGAGGCCAGCAAAGGCAAGGCGGAAACGAGCGGCTTGGCGGAGGCGGCGCTATGCTGCAGGCGGCTCAGAGGCTCGGTGGCTGGGAGGGCGAGTCGTGGGATAAGCGGGCTCGGCGAGGACGAGACCGCGGAGGCAATGGCAGCTCGACGACACCGGGTCAGCTCGGAACCGCTGTAGTTGAAGAGGCATCCGGCGCCGGCGAGGCGAGTCGGTGGCTTGATGAGGGATCCCAGCGGCGAATCCGGGCGGCTTGAGGTCGCAACGGTGAATCCGTCCTGGCTTGAGGCATCGGCAAGGCGGCTCGCGGTCGCGACGGGGGTAGCTCGAGGGCGAGGCCGGTGGAGTGGCAGCGGGTTGAAGTGGAGCGGCCATGAGAAAGGCGAGGCGCGGCTCTCGTGACGGCTCAGAAGCGGGCGGCTCCAGGCTGCTTCGGCGAGGGCGGGTTGGAGGCAGCTCTGGTGGAGGCGAGCGGCGGAGAAGGCCGCAAAAGCAGCGGAGACGGCCTGACGCGGCGAATCCGGGTCGGGACTTTATCCGTTTCCGGGTCGTGAACTCCCTTTAACCCGATTTGTCATTGCTATAGACTAGATCAAACTTTGCAGCGGTTGATCCAATCCACCTGTCTGACTCGAAGTGGGTGACGACTTCTAGCTTCCTTCGGTAAATATATGTAGGTAGAATCCATGGCGATTTGACGGCTCCTGCTTCATCTGGAAAATTGCGAAGTGGCGGCCAACTCGGACCGAGGCTGAGGCGGCGAAGAAAAGGCCGGCAGCAGCCGACGAGCGATGAGCAGAGACACGGCGTAGAAGTGAGCATGGCGGCTCGACGCGCGATGGCGAAAGAAGACGAGTTGGCGACCGGTTTGCAGGAGGCGTGGAGCCGGCTCGCGAAAAGCAGAAGCGGCGGCTTGTTGGCAGCAAGGCCCTCGGGCGGCGGCTCGTTTAGTCGGGCAGGGGCGTAGCCGGCGTGCGGGGCCTGCAATACGGTGGCGGCTCAAGGTTTGGCGGGTTTGCACGCGACGGCGACCCAAGCGTTTAAGGTCATGGGCTAGCAGTGATTTGGTTGATTTTGATCTCCGAATCACACACGGGCTGGGATCTCCATCGGGCTGATTTTCCTCACGCGTATAATAATAGTCACGCATATGGAAAGTGCTGGATTTGCAGTAGAACGGATTACGGCGCGTCCTCTTCAGAACTTCACCTGTCTCGGTGACTCAAAAAATCTCTCAAATGAATCTCAGGACGGCGGAAGCAGGCGGGCCGCAACCCTAATTTCTTTCCAAAACCAGTTCTCCTTCATCTAAAAAATTCGCGAACTTCTCGACACCTGGGAGAGATCCCTCCAAGAACTCAACACCATAGTGCCGATGCCCCACGGTGGGTGCCAACTGTCGTGGATTTGTCACGGCATGATGTCCTCGTGAGAGAATTTAGGTGTGAGGCCATCGCAACTATGTGGCGGCTTGAGAGGGGTTGGTCGGAATCGAGAGACGCGAGTTTACCCAGGTTTGGCCCCTCCGATGGAGGTAAAAGCCTACGTCCTACTTTGTGTCTATATTGATGATGATGACGATCTCGACTACAAGGGTGCGGAATCGCTACCTCTAATCTCGAGAGCCTCTAATCTGTCTATCTCTAATGACTTGTCTGTCTAAGACCTGTCTATGGAGACGTCTAAAAACTTGACCCTCTTGGGGTGACCTGCCCCTCCTTATATAAGTTGAAGGGGCGGTTTTACATGTAGAGTCCAAATCGGATTATGACTTAACCTATTATGACTCTCCATCATGGGCTTCTCTTCGTGGGCTTCTGAGTCCCGGGCGGCTTACAACCGGGCTTATCTTCAACACTCATCTTCAGGGACTCGTCTCCGGGACTTAACTGTCTGTCAGTCATGACTGTCTGCCGGGTCATAACTGTCTGCCGGGTCATAACTGTCTGCCGGGTCATAACCATTCCGGGTCATAACTGTAGCCAGGTCATAACCATTCCGGGTCATAACTGTTCCGGGTCATAACTGTCTGCCGGGTCATACCGCGGGGTATATCCCCGACATGACCCGTATATGAGTTCTGTGGGGAGCACTGCTTCCGCCCCGTACACTAGGGAGAAGGTCGTCTGGCCAGTAGGTCGATTTGGTGTCGTCCTGAGGGACCAAAGAACCACTCGCAGCTCATCTATCCAACGCCTGCCACTCTTCCGCAGCTTATCAAAAGTCCTTGTCTTGAGTCCTCGCAGCACTTCAGCATTCATCCTCTTGACTTGCCCGTTGCTTCTCGGGTGAGCAACAGAGGTGAAGGAGACCTTGCTTCCAAGGTTTTGGATATATTGCATGAAGGCGCGGCTCGTGAACTGGGTGCCATTGTCGGTGATCACTCTGTTAGGCACTCCAAAGCGGCACACCAGTCCTTTCATGAACTTGATAGCTGCCTGTGCAGTCACCTTTCTCACTGGTTCCACCTCAGGCCACTTTGTGAACTTGTCGGTTGCCACGAACAAGAACTCAAAGCCCCCGACGACACGGGGAAAGGGGCCCAAGATATCGAGCCCCCAGACCGAGAATGGCCAGGATAGAGGGATTGTTTGCAGGGCTTGCGATGGTTGATGGATGTTCTTGGAATGGAACTGGCAGGCTTCACACTTGGTGACCAGTTCAGTAGCGTCCTGGAGGGCAGTGGGCCAATAGAAACCCTGTCGGAAAGCTTTCCCGGCAACGGCTCTTGATCCAATGTGGGAACCACATACTCCTTCGTGAATCTCCGCCAACAGCTTCAGTCCATCCTCCTGGCAGATACACCTCAACTTCACACCGTTCGGCCGTCTTCTGTACAGGGTGTCATCGACAAACTGGTACATACTTGACCGACAGGCTACTCTTTCGGCTTCCTCTTGCTCTTCGGGGAGTTCTCCTATTTGAAGGAAATGGACTATATGCTGCGCCCAGGTTGGAGCCTGTGGCTCGACAACAAGGACTAAAGGCATTTCCTCGTCTCCAGGAGCGCTTGCCTCGACCGCTAGGCCCTGAGGTCCTGCGGGAGGGAGTTGCTCGTCAACCGGAATGGGATTTTCCCCGGCAGCTTCTCTACCAGCGGCTTCGGGAAGCTCTGCCGGGAAATGCTTGCCAGAGTTCAGCTTTCTTCTCTTCTTGGACATCGCATATGGGGACACTGATGGTTGGGTGAGGCAGAGAACAAAGGTTCCTGGTTCTACAGGAAGCTTCTGCGGAGCGCACTTCGATAGGTGGTCTGCAATGCTATTTTCTGCTCGTGGCACATGCTCTATTTGCAGCCCATCGAAGTGCTCCTCCAATTTCCTCACTTCTTCCACATAGGCTTCCATCAGCGGGCTCTGGTAATCCTTGTTGACTTGCTTTAACACAAGTTGAGAATCTCCTCGGACGATCAGCCTCTTTATTCCCAATTCTACCGCGATCCTAAGTCCGACAAGGAGCCCCTCGTACTCAGCGGTACTGTTGGTGGCTTCCTCGCAGGGAAAGTACATTTGGACGACGTACTTGAGGTGCTCTCCGGTCAGGGCGATGAGGAGCACACCTACTCCGCCCCTCTGGAGTGAGAAAGCACCGTCAAAGTACATGATCCAATCCTTAGGTGCCTCCTTGCAGGGGAGGACTGTCTCCGGAGCTTCATCATCTGGCGTGGGTGTCCATTATGCAATAAACTACGCCAACGCCCTGCTTTGAATGGTGGAAGTGCTCTCATACTTTAATACGAAGCTTGATAACTCCAGTGCCCACTCAACTATCCTGCTAGTAGCTTCGGGGTTTCTCAGTATGCGTTGCAATGGGAAACGGGTGACAACTGTTATCTCATGGGCTTGGAAGTACTGGCGCAGCTTCCTCGAGGCCATGATGAGGCCGAAGATCAGTTTTTGCACTCCGGAGTACCTTGATCTAGCCCCCTGTAGTTGGGAACTGACAAAGTACACGGGCCGCTGCACCATTTTCTTCTTTGCCACTTCTTTGGATTCGCTGTCAACCATCTGCTTAGGTCCCCTTTGTTCTGTGTCGAGCCCTGCCGCGGGTGTTTCTTTCTCGCTCCCGACAGCATCAGTAGCGGTTGCTGAACCTTCATCCATCCCCCGCTGCGCCACCAGCGCTGCACTAACCACTTGATTCGTTGCTACTAAATATAGCAGCAACGGCTCTTGCGGTTTAGGAGCGACCAAGGTGGGAGCAGAGGATAGGTATTTCTTTAGGTCTTGCAACGCTGCGTCTGCCTTCGGGGTCCACTTCATCGGGCCAGCCTTCTTCAGGATTTTGAAGAATGGCAAGGCGCGCTCAGCGGACTTGGAGATGAACCTACTCAACGCGGCAACACATCCGGTTAGGCATCTAATATCTTTGATGGTCTTGGGTGCCTGTATCTGCTTGATCGCCTTGATCTTGTCGGGATTGGCTTCTATTCCTTGCTGAGATATGAAGAACCCAAGCAGCTTGCCGGATGGGACACCGAACACGCACTTTTCAGGGTTGAGCTTCAGGTTGATCTTGCACAAGTTTGCGAAAGTTTCCTCCAGATCTTGTATGAGAGTGGCTTCATCCTTGGTTTTGACCACGATGTCATCCATATAGGCTTCCACATTTCTGTGCAGCTGAGGCCCAAAACCAATTTGAACAGCTCTGGCGAAAGTTGAACCAGCACTCTTTAACCCGAAGGGCATACGTACAAAGCAGTACGTGCCACCAGGAGTTATAAATGCGGTCTTCTTCTCATCTTCCTTGCTCATAAATATCTGGTGGTAGCCGGAGTAGGCATCCAAAAAGGAGAGCAAGTCACATCCGGAGGTGGAATCAACAATTTGACCTATGCGCGACAAGGGGAAAGGGTCCTTCGGGCAAGCCTTGTTCAAGTCAGTGAAGTCTATGCAAAGCCTCCATTTCCCATTTGCCTTTCGTACCACCACCGGGTTTGCCAACCAAGTTGGATGCAGCACCCCTCTGACCAAACCAGCTGCTTCAAGCTTCTTGATTTCCTCGGCAATGAACTGCTGCCGCTCCAAGGCATGTTTCCTAACCTTTTATTTGACGTGTCGGGCATGAGGGCAGACAACAAGGTGGTGCTCAATTACCTCCCTGGGAACACCGGGGATGTCAGATGGTTGCGAGGCAAACACATCGACATTCTCCCGTAGGAAGGTAACGAGCGCGCTTTCCTATTTGTCAGTAAGGGTAGCACTGATGGTGAAGGTACCAACAGTGCCATCCTCCCTTGCTGGGACCTTTTTTGTCTCAGGATAGGTGACCCTGGTCTTCTTGTTAGCGGAACTCTCCGGCAGGTCATCGTCAGGTGTGACGCACTCTGCAGAGGCGCGCTTCCCGGAGTCCTTGCCAGTGTTTCTGCCAGTCTTCTTTGTTTTCTTCGTGTCCTTGGCGGGAGCTGGGATTCCTGTGGCTTCACCTGCTACTGCGTCGCGATACATCTGGTCCACGCAGATAACTGCGTTCTTCTTGTCGGATGGGATGGAAATGACCCCGATGGGCCCTGGCATCTTCAAGGTATTATAGGCATAGTGGGATGCCGCCATGAACTTTGCCATAGCTGGGCGACCGAATATTCCGTTGTAAGGCAGTGGGATTTCGGCGATGTCGAACACTATCCTTTCCGTCCGGAAGTTCAACTCTCCGCCAAACGTCACAGGCAGGGTGATCTTTCCCTTGGGTCGGCTCCTGCCGGGGTTAATTCCTTGGAATGTACCCGTGGCTTCAAGCTCTTCATCAAGGATCTGCAGTTTCTCAGCCACTCTAGGGGAGATTAAGTTCAATCCAGCCCCGCCGTCAACTAACATCTTAGATACCTTGAGGTTGCAGATTGTCAGGGAAACCAACAATGGCAAACATCCGACCATAGTGGTATGGTCAGGATGGTCCTCTTGGTCAAAGATGATATGCGTGCGGGGCCATCTGAGTGGCTTCCTAGATTCTGCATTTGGTTCCACATCATTGACCTCGCGTGCCCATTGTTTGAGCTGGCGGTGAGAGGAATGCAAGGACGCACCCCTGTCAACGCACATGGCTTCGGTTGCTTTCTGGAACTCCCTGTTACTGGAATCCTCATCATCATCCTCATCTTCACTCATATCATCTGTTTCCTTCTTCTCTCGGCCTCTGGCGGGTTTTCCTTTTGCTGCGGGGTTTTGCCGCGACGACCTCCTCTGCCGCCACGGCCTTTCCCGGCAGCGCCGTCCGGACCTTTTTCCTTGTCGTGTTTCTCATACTCGGCCCTCTGTTTCTCAACAAGTTGCTTGACCTATCGGCATTCTTGGAAATCATGGCCCTTGGTGCGGTGAATCTTGCAGTATGGCCCGTCGGACTTCCGGTCTTCTCACCGGCAGCAGCCTCCTGGCAATCAGCGCACGCGGCAGCTCCCTTGCCGGGGGTTTCGGCTTTCGCCTTCTTGCCTGTACTGAGGTCTCCGGAGCTCTCGACAGCCAATACTGCTTTTCCCTTATGCTTCTTGTTGCGTTTCCTATTCCTTCCCTTTGGGTCGGGGGCATCGTCGTCATCATCAGAGTCCACTTCGACGCCCGCCTCTTCTCCGGGAAGTCACCTTCCTTCTTCGGCTCGAGCACACTTATCTGCCAAGGTGTAGAGCTCATTAACAGTCTTGGGGAGCTTGACGTTCATCTTGGCTTGCATCCTCCAGTTGCGCACGTTCGAGTGGAACGCGGCAATCACCGCTGCCGGATGGATCTCTGGGATGTTGCGGTGCACTCGGCTAAATCTCTGGATATACTTTCTCAAGGTTTCGCCCTCCTTTTGCGGGAGGACTTGGAGATCGCTGTACTGGCCTGGTTCTTGATGACCACCGGTGAAGGCGCCAACGAACTCATTGCATAGATCAGCCCAAGACGAAATGGAATTCTCCGGTAGGTGCATCAGCCATGATCTCACATTTGGCTTGAGCGCCAAAGGGAAATAGTTGGCGAGCACCTTTTCATCTCTTCCTCCCGCAGCTTGAATAGCTATCGTGTAAATGCCCAAGAATTCTGCGGGGTTCAGCTTCCCGTCATATTTCTCCAGTAGCTCAGGCTTGAAAGCTCGGGTCGACGGCCAGCGGACCCATCGCAGCTCGCTAGTGAAGGCAGGGCAACCAACCTCATAAGGAAGGTACCCGCCAACACTGGGCGCGGGGTCGCCGATGTCTGGACCGTTGTGCTTGTTAGATTGCCGGTGTGCTTCCCGGCGTCGCTCAATGGTGATGCGCGCATCTTCTTCCCGCCGGTCTTTAAGGACCCGTCGTTGATCCCGGCGGTCGCGCGGGCCAGACAAGACTATGGACGCCTCGTCCCGCTTGTCAGCATGCGAAGCATGCTGCGGCTGCCTCTGGGCCTGTTGTCGCGGAGGGGATTGCACCATTAGGGTGGCCCCTTCGACGCGCTCACCGCCCCGGGCCACCGCTGCTGTTCGCGTACGTCGCGATGGCTCCGCATGCTGGGTCTTGTTGGCTTCAATGAAAGAGATCAAACTCTGAATGGTGGCTCTCCATTCATCCATCTTATCAGCCGCTGGCATGAAGCTGAGCAGCATCTAGACCCGCGCCATGCCCTCCTCTGCGGTACCCGGCATGGTGAAAGAGGCGGACCGTGATATCGCCCGACTCTTGGTAGGACCAAGGGAAACGTCGCCGCGTCCTTGATGCTGTGCGCCACTCGCCGGAGCTTTCTGGTGAGCAGCGGGCCGATCCCGCGGGGCCGTGGCTCCACTGGGCGTCCCGTCTCGTTCCGCACGAGGTACGTGCCCAACAATCTCGCCGGTGACGGGTGTGGCCGAAAGGTCACGGCTCGCACCGGACCGGGCGCCGCTGAGGCAGCCTCGGCCATCCGTGCGGTGGGGAGGTGATGAATGGATGTTTCCTCCGCCCGTGGCATCGGGGCCGAGCTCGCCATGTTGTTGTTGAAGTTGCTCCTCTCCGGCGGCCCCTGCTCCATCCCCGACCGCGAAGGGCCGGACGGGGGCGCCTCCTGCGCCGACCGCGTTGTCCAGGATGCCCGCCTCGCCCGCAGCCGCTACAGCACCTACGGCGCCGGCGACCGCGTGGGAGGGAGCCTTTGAAGTGGAAGGATGCGCTGCTGCGCTGGATTTCTTCTTCGGAGCCATTGTTGAAGAAGATGATGACGAAGATCGATTCGCCGTTCACAAACTCGGGTTCGCGCAAATGATGCACGCCCCCTACCTGGCGCGCCAAAGATGTCGGGGCACGGATGCTCACGATCACCTATGGGACCAGAGGTCCCTTGTGGTTTGGCAAGGGGGGTCACGTTGCACGAAGAGCGGAGAGCATGAGACGGCGTGACGATCAGGGCTTGGGCATTTTACCCAGGTTCGGGCCGCTGCTAAGCGTAAAACCCTACTCCTGCTTTTTGGTGGATTGATTGGAGGAACACGAAGAAGCGCACAACGCCTAACCCCGGCAAGGACTGCTATCGGGGAAAGAACGGCTATGCGAGTACAAGTGTTCGGGGGTTCGAATTGCCAACCTTGAGCTAGGTTGCCTTGGGCCTCCTTTTATAGTGTAAGGGGTTACCACAATGGCAAAACAGACATTATCTATCGATTAGATAGCTAAGCAGAGCTATCATACCTAACTCTAGCATTTAGGATAAAATGCCATGATTACCTGCCTAGGTGGCGCTTGGGGGTGCATCCCCGGCAAGCTCTTTCCACTACTTGGACGGTCGTTGCTTAAGATCTTGACATACTGTAGGGCGGGTGTCAACCGAGCGTGACTTGCATTTCGATGTGTCACCACGTACTTAGCGAGAGCTGATTAGCCGCCTAGAGGCTAGACACCGCATCGATGAGTGACAGGCGTAGTGATGCAGTGGAGCGGTGGCTGGCTGGCTCACGCCTTCCGGGGAATGGCTTGCCGGGTCTTCTGGGAGGCGTGTACGTCTTGGTCCCCGGCAAGCGCCGGGGACGTGCTTGGCGTGTCGTAGTCTAGGCTTGGGCTGCCGCGTTAGCTTGTCGAAGTCTTGTCTTGGTTGTTGCCGGGTTTTTGCTTCTACCGCCTGTGCATAAGTCAGGGGCACTGGGTACCCCTGTACTAGTGCACCGACATGCTCACAAGGCCTTGTGGCTAGGCAGTAGTGGTAGACGAGGACGTGATGGCGCACGCACAACTAGGCGACGGCAACGTTTTGATCATACCCAGCATGATCACCGGTGTACTCGAGGTCAAAGCCAACCACTTTGTACTTGTCATCATCAACAAGAAGCTGCTCAATAGTGTCGATGAAGTTCTCCACCGTGATTGGGACGTTGGTGTACACCACCGAGAGGTTCTTGTTCCTGATGTGGGTGTCCACTTTGACAACAATTGTGAACTATCGTTCGACATCGGCAGCCGCTGGGATCGCCGCCATTGGATCCACGCGGGAAGGTTTAAGAGATGAAGAGTGCATCCTCTCTGTATTGGTTGTCATGGGTGTGCTTCTTCTGTTGTGTGGAGCGGTCGAAAGGTAGAAGATACGAAGGAAAATGGCTGCGGGAATAAGTGGGTGGGCGCTGGAACGTCCTGGAATTTCGGCACGTCCGCATGGCAGTTTTTGTAGTGCTTAAATGCATCGTGGCGCACGTAACTTGTCGTGGTTTTGTCACGGTAGATGTCCTCATGGAAGGACTTAGGTGTGAGTCCATTGCCGCTAGGTGGCGACTCAAAGGGGTTAAACGGGAACAGGAGGCGAGTTTACCCAGGTTCGGCCCCTCCGATGGAGGTAATAGCCTACGTCCTACTTTTGTGTCTATATTGATGATGATCTTCATTACAAGGGTGCGGAATCGCTAACCTAGCTTTCGAGGGTGTCTAACTCTTTCGGTCCTGGCGGCTTGCCTTTATATACAGGTCAAGACCCTAGGGTTTACAACGGAGTCCGAGTCACATTACAACTCGTAACCTTTCACGTCTCTAACACGCCTTGCCTCTTGAGCAAGTAATCCTCTGGCGTCTTTTGCCCTGTGGGCCTTGAGTTACCATCTCTACGTGCTTGCGCTGCCCGGCGGCTTACTTAGTAACCACCTTGTTCACCTTACCTTCAGGACACGGCCCATCTTGAATATAATCCAGAGTTACCATTACATTGACCCGGCCCAATAGGAAGGGTTATACCCCGGGGTTATATCCCCGACATTAGGCCCTAGATTGATTTGAATTTATTCACCTCAATTTACTTTACCTCCTCTTGGTGGCTCACTGAAAGTGCGTTATATCGACTAGAGGGGGGGCGAATAGGCGATTTTTACAAATTCGTCACTTGAGGAAATACTAGTTGAGGAATTTGCTAAGTGACGAACTACTCGCAGCAGAATAAGTACTCAAGTGCATGCGAATCATAGCAGTAGCATAGTCATCATGATGAAATGAAACATACACAGAGCATGAGTAGCGTGAACAGGATAATCAGGCAGAAGATAAAGTGACTGAAGAATTTGAGGTGAGGAAATTGAGAAAGTCTTCAGTCAAATTCTTCAAACAGTAACGATCAATTTCACCAACAGGTATACGAGGAAATGAAAGGGTTGAGGAAATAGAACCAGGTAGCTCGATGAAGACAATGCTTTGATGACCCAGTTCCAACTGCTGTGACAGTCGTATGTCTGGTTTGGAGCGGCCTAGTATTTAAACTAGAGGACACACAGTCCTTACCGTATTCTCCTTGAGCTAAGGTCACACAGTCCTCGCCCAACACTCGTGGTAAGTCTTCAGGGTAGACTTCCAAAATCCTCACAAACTGGTCACCCGGCGATCCACAATTGACTACTGGATGGTCTAGACCACGGTCACCCGGCGATCCCCAATTGACTGCAGGATGCACTAGACCATGACGCCTAACCGTCTGGAAGGTACACAGTCTTCAAAGGTCAAAAGCGTCGGTTCCACACAGGAATAATTTCTTCAGTGATGCTCAATCACTTTGGGTTTTGATGGTTTCGGTTTTGGGTTTTTACTCACTGATGATTTTCTCTCAAAGTCCTCGAGGAATGGGTTGCTCTCAAATGACAAGTGTCAAGTTCTCTCTCGGAGCAGCCAACCAGCTAGTGGTTGTGGGGGGCGGCTATTTATAGCCAGGGTGCAACCCGACATGATAAGACATAAATGCCCCCCAATGATATGACCGTTAGGTGGATAAAATATCTGGACAGCTGGCGCAAAGCACAGCAACAGTCAGAATTTGAACTGTCAAATTCCTCAGGGCTTATCATATTCCTCACTTGTAGGTAATTCGCACTGGCAAAATCCTAACTCCTCAGTCAGACCAATTTCCTCAGATACCAGAAGAACATTGTCTCTGTCACTGAAGAACTTGACTGAACTGCAAGAGATTTCCAATGGCTTCACTCGAAGGATTGGGTTGTGTTGAGGCTTTTTGAGTTGAGCATCAGATGGAAATTTTTCCTTAGTTTTACTTGGCCCCCTTTAACAGTACGGTGTTTCCTATGACTCAAAGAAGGAAATGAAACAATAAAAACAAAAGTCTTCACGCTTCATTGTCCTCGTTCATATCTTCAAGGTCACACCATCTTCTTCATTTTCAAAGTCTTCAGGGAATACCAAAGTCTTCTACAAAGTCTTCACCAAAGTCTTCAGTTGAAGACATTCATTTTTAGGGGTCGATATTCTTCGAATATACCAAACTCCTCATCGACTTATAGAGCCTCTGTACACTCACAAACATATTAGTCCCTTAACCTATAAGTCTTCAATACACCAAAATCACTAAGGGGCACTAGATGCACTTACAATCTCCCCCTTTTTGGTGATTGATGACAAATAGGTTAAGTTTTCAACGGGGATAAACATATGAAGTGTAAGTACTGAGTTTGAGGAATTTGATTGCAAGATATAGAGGAACTCCCCCTGAAGATGTGCACATTTGAGGAATTTGCTTTGGACTGCAAATGCACATGGCAGGATAAAATCTTGGAGATCTCCCCCTATATCTTGTAATCCATACACGCATTTTATATATATCATGAGGAAATTGAAATGCATGATGGAAAATGGGGTCTGAGGAAATTCAGCATGCGTGCATTAAGATACTTGAGAAAATAAGCATGCAGAAAGCAGTTCAAAAGTATCAGACCACCATCGGACTTAAGTTTACAACTCAATCAACAAAAGCTTCAGAAGAGCGAGAGTTGTAACTTAAACAAAACACAGCCCATATAAAGAGACCCGCTTGAAGACTAACTCAAGTTTCTCCCCCTTTGTCATCAAGTGACCAAAAGGGATGAAATTGAGGACTAACGCCCCTGAAAAATTTCATCGTGAAGGTGGTGTAGGAGCGCCAGCGTCGTCGGGGTCAGTTGGTGGAGCAGGGCCTGCAGCAGTGTCGTCAATGTCCTCGGCTTCATCCGTCTCACGCGATGAAGAATATGAACTTGTCACCAGCTGAGGAACTTGAACTTTCTTCCACTTCTTCTTTGGAGGAATCGACCAGTCAAAGTTCATCTGAAAGTCCATCTCCTTGAGTTCTTCAGGAGTCTTGAGGTGTGACAGAATGGCCCAAGTGCGATCGAAGATTTCATGCACATAGTAATGATTTTTTTCTCAAAGAGTTATGCGTCACAGTCATGTCACGAAGAATTGAAGCAAACTGACGCTTTACCCACTTGTGATTGCGATCAACCTTCTGATGAAGACTTAGAAGAAGCTCACGATCAGTCATCACACGAGGGGAAGAAGCTTGAGGTTTATGAGCTGAGGCTTTTGCAGCAGAATCTTGGGTAGCAGAGTCATCATTGGTGGAATAAGATGCAGCTTTGCGAAACTGACCATCCAATGGACGAGTGCCTTCATCAATTACAGCCTTGCCTTTTCCTTCAACTGAAGAAAATGTCTTCCTGAGGACTTCAATTGGAGGCAGGAAGCTGAAGTGATTCTGAAAGTCAGCCTTGAAGGGAATTGAAGACCTTGATCAGATGAATTTCATGATCCAGGGAGCATAAGGCTTCAATTCGAATGGTGACACTGCAATATTGGCCAAAGTCCTCATGAAGATATCGTGATAGTTAATGAGAATCCCATGAATGATGTTGAACAGCAAATTCTTCATGATGCCAACAACTTCTTCTTCTTCAGAGTTGCGGCCTTTGATCGGACTGAGGGTTTTGGTCAATATTCTATAGATTGTCCGGGGCACATACAGCAAATCCTTCACTAAGAAGGTGGTCCTTGGAGGTTTTCCTTGTGCCAAAGGCTTCATCAGCACTTGCATCATGTGATTCTGCAGCTCAGGTTCATCATAGAAGCATCTTGCTCCTTCTGAAGGAATTGGAATGGGAACACATTGAAGCAATTCAGTTGGTGAAGCAGTGTAGTGAGTGTTTCCAGACATCCAATCCAAGATCCATGAGTTAACATCAGAAGCTTCACCAGTGATATGCAGAGTTGCATAGAATTGAAGAATTAACTCTTCATTCCAATCGCAGACATCAGCACAGAATGGAAGAAGTCCAACGTCATGAAGAACTGTGAGCACTGGAGTAAAGCATGGGATGGATTCCATATCCACATGAGGAATTTGATGATGCTAGAAGACTTTGTCCTTATCAAACAGCACTGCAGCATAGAAGTTCATCTGAGCTGGGGTCCAGAACCTTGAGCGACCAACCCTTGCAGAGTCATAAGGATTTGGTCCAGTGAAGAATATGTGCTCATTGAAGAAATTTTCCTTGATGAATTTGGGACGCTTCGTGCCTTTGAAAGGTAGCTTTTGCTTCGGCTGAAGATTTGGCTTGAAGCGCTGTCCAGTCTCGCTTGGAACAATGGCAGTTTCTTCAGCTTGAGGAACTTGTGCAGCAATTTCATCAGGAACATTCTGGACAGGAATTTCATCAGCTGATGCAGCTAGAATATCTTCAGGAGCAGTCATGGGGGGAGTGGACAGACTGGCAGACTCTGTTTGAATTTCTTCAGTCGGGGCAGGAGACTGCGGAATCTGAGTGAGAGGAGTGGTCATTGGTGAATTTGGGTGTGCTGCTTTCCAAAATTCATCATTGATGATAGGAGTGGTAGATCCAATGTCCACATCCTCATCTATTTCTTCAACGCCGGTTTCTTCAGCAGTCAACTGAGGCTGGGGCGATGATACCAGTGGGGTTGAGACATTTTCATCAACCTCTATTTCTTCATCAATCTACTCTAAGGAAGTAGCAGACTGAGTTTCTTCATCGTCCTCACTTGGGATGACATAGTCTTCACCAAATGGGACTATTTCATAGGCTGCGACAGATGAGATAGGAATAGCATCAATTGGTTCATTTGAGAAACTTGGCAAAGTCCTCACTTTCTTGGGAGCTGAGGAATCTGCAGATGGTGATGCTTTCCTTTTCAGAGTAGCTGCCTTTTCCGCAGCCTTGGTCTTCTTTGCTTCTGATGCAGAAAGAAGTGTGACTGTCTTCACCTTTGATGATTTTGCTGGGGGAGCATGGGGTGAAGACGGAGCAGTTTCTTCCGGCACGACTGACGCAGTCGCCCTGGCAGTTTCTTCAGGCACAACAGTTTCTTCAGCTTGCCTCTCAATTTCTTCAGGCGCAACATTGGAAGTTGCCCTGGGAATTTCTTCAGTAGCATGAATTTCTTCAGCTGCACTTGCAGTTTCTTCAGTAGTCTGAGCAGAAGTTTTAGCCTGAGGAATTTGCGGTTGCGATTGTGCTGCAACCCTTGAGTTTTGGTCCTTGATCACTTTGTCGGCCATGTTGACGAACCTCACCTTGGCACCTTTCCAGTCAGCATAGTACCTGTTAAATTCATCGCTGAGGCCTTTGATGTCCTTTTGGACAGAGACAAGTTGGTCAGGTGTCAGATTGAGAACGTTGTTCTTCATGAAGCGCTCTTTCTTGTACTGAGCCTTCTTTGCCTTTCTGGCCTTTTCATACTTCCATTTTTCTTGACCAATGAACGCTGTGAGGACATGGCTAGGACCGGGAGGTAGATTCAAATCATCAATCGAAGTATTTGGGTCCTGATGCCAAATGTCGATGAAGTTGAGCACTGTTTTTGGATCTAGCAAGAGAGGAATTGTAGTGCCCTTGGCTTGAGCCACTCTTTCTTGCTTATTCCTCACAATGGCAGCAAGTTCTTCATCACTTGATTCATCATCCTCAGATTTTGAGGGAATATTGAAGACTACTTGCTTCTTGTGAGGACTTGGCCTCTTGCCTCGTCCTGCTGTTGCCTTCACTTTCAGCAAGGTGGGACTGCTTGAGGATTGTGCTTGGGCAGATGAAGTTGCAGATGCCCCTAAAGCAATTGAAAAACTGGCAGTCCTCTGACAAGATGCAAGGTGCACTGGAGTTGAGGACTTGGCAGCGGCAGCAGAAGATTGTGCAGCTACTGAGGGCATTGCAGGAGCCCTTGAAGATTTTGCCTGAGGCATTTGCTGTGAAGAACTTGGGGCTGAGGACTTTGGTGCTGAGGATTTTGCAGTGGATTTCTTCACCACTGATTTCTTCGGAGCAGGCGCACTAGCAGAGGCAGCCGCACCAGCAGCAGCAGAGTCCACATTGAATTGCCTCACAGCTTCTTTAGTGATCTTTTGAAGCTTTTTCTGATGTTTTGCCCATTCTTCAGGAAAATCCTCACCTCTCATGAGGCTAGTGGGATCAGCTGCCTGGTTATTTCCCAATGGAGGTCTTCGGCAAGGTGGTTTCAGTGGAAATTTTTTTCATGTATTTAGGAGTGACATAGCGATATTCTCTCCATTCCTTCATCCATCTCCTCTCAATCTTTTGAATGCGAATTTTGCGCTTCTCTTTGGTTTCCTTCCCATATATTTCTTCATCAGGAGTGCAATACTCAGGATAAATATCCTCCGGGATCTCAAATGCAGTGTTGGATGCAAGTTTCTTTCTTCCTTTCTGAGGTCTTTTACCATCTGCCATTTTCTTCATCTGAGGATTATGAACTATTGAAGTTTCTTACGAAGTATGCAACTTTTCATCAAGGAATGCTGCAAATGAGTTAAGTTGATGAGAACCTAGAGATTCATAAGCTGACATTTGTACCTATGAATAGAGTATAGGTGCGAAGAATTTGAAGAGGTCATATACGTTCTCAGAAATTTTTGCAAAAAGTATCAAGTTTGAGGAATTTGACCATAGATGCCTTGAAGAATTTCACTAAGTGTTCTTGACTTAGGTTCCAGAGTTGTGCAGATTTGAAGATCCACACAATTGAGGAATCTTGAAGAAAATCATAACTTAGCGAAATAGATCAAGAGAAGGAGTTTGTTTGGTGCTTTAGAGATGGATTGCTGAAGATTAACGCCTTTAGAGGATTTTGTGAAAATCATCGGAATCAAAAATGGTAGTAAAACTAGATTTTATTTACCGTTTGGGATGAACACGACGAACAGAGGAGTGAAATGGAGGAGTTCGTCAGTCCAGATCTCCCATGCCCTAACTCGGCAGAGGGAGACAGCTACAGCGGCGGCGGGGTGAAGACTTCTGCGGCCGATGCGAGTACGACGATGGCAAGGTCGAGGCAGTGAAGCTCTTCCTCTCCGGCGACGATGAGATTAGCGGCGGCACTAGGTCTGGCGCTCGGGAAAGATGGGAGTGAGGAGTAACCCGAGCAAGTGGAAGGGAGGGGGTATTTATAGCGGCAGTAAAAACCAACTGGTCCGAAGATTTTGGACCAGTATGCCCCTGACCCTTGCTATCCACACGACATGTGTCACCCACGTACTGTGTAGTGGAGATCGTGGGGGATCGTGGGTTATCCAGTCGTGGGATTCGGAACGGTTTGAGCGGCAACCGCCAAAAATTGAGATTGAAAATTTTAAAGTTCCGTTCGCAAATTCTTCAGCTGTCAAGGTCACAGTGAAGACTTTGAACAGGTTTCAAAGTAGAACGCATATGAAGAATTTGTGAACAGACTTGGTTGAGTTTAGCATAGAGGGGGAACGGGTCCGATCACATTCACTTAGAAGAAAATCAACTTGAAGAAATAGCTATAAGTGAATGCTGTTGAGGACATTGAAAAACTCAATATATATATATATATATATATATATATATATATAGTCAGTGAAGAGAAACTCATATGAAGAACATTAGTTGAAGAATTTTAAATTTTGAGGAATTTGCAAACTTGAAGAATTTGACAATTTTGAAGAATTTGCAAAATGATGAAAAACTCAACCTTGAAGCATTTCAACTGTTGTTGGTGGCGTTACCCACCGTGTAAGAATGATGATTTCAGACACCGCGTACAATTGTCGTAGGGTTCTGAGAATCTAATTCTTCATTAATTTCTTCACACTTAGAGAGTTAGTCTTCATTGATTGAAGAAAAACGTTACATCGTGTGTTGCACATCAAAGTCATCAATTTTACATAAGTGTTAGGATGTGTGTCCTTTCAAAGAACATTCGAAGATTCTAAGATATTTAGCTCACACCGCAACTTGCAAAATCTCTTCTCATCCAAGGGCTTCGTGAAGATATCGGCCAGTTGTTCTTCAGTCTTCACGTGGTCGAGGAAGATATCGCCCTTCATCACATGGTCATGAAGAAAATGATGACGAATCTATATGTGCTTGGTCTTTGAGTGCTGAACTGGGTTGTGAGCAATCTTGATGGCACTCTCATTTTCGCAGTAGAGGGGAACATTCTTCACATTGATGCCGTAGTCCTTGAGGGTTTGCTTCATCCATAGCAATTGAGCACAGCAAGAACCAGCAGCAATGTACTCAGATTCAGCAGTAGATAGTGACACGCAGTTCTGCTTCTTCGAGGACCAACAGACTAAGGATCGTTCGAGGAAATGACAAGTGCCTGACGTTGACTTGCGATCCACACGATCACCAGCATAATCAGAATCAGAATATCCAATGAGGTCAAGATCTGAGCCCTTGGGGTACCATAATCCTAGTGTTGGAGTGTGAGCTAGATATCGAAAAATAAGTTTCACGGCCTTATGGTGTGATTCCTTCGGTTTTGCTTGAAATCGGGCACACATGCAAAAACACTAAGCATAATATCTGGCTTAGATGCACATAGATACAATAAAGAACCAATCATGGAGTGGTATACCTTCTGATCGAAATCTTTACCACTTTCGTCAGAGCAGAGTTGAGCCGATGTGGGCATAGGAATTTTGACGCCTTTGCAATCCTGCATGCCGAATTTCTTCAGGACGTCCTTGAGGTATTTCTCTTGAGAGATGAAGATGTCATTGCAGTGTTGACGAATTTGAAGCCCTAGGAAGAATTTGAGCTCTCACATCATAGACATTTGATATTCTTCACTCATCATATAGGCAAATTCGTCACTATAACGTTTGTCAGTACATCCAAAGATAATATCGTCCACATATATTTGGCACACAAATAATTCATCATCATATGATTTTGTGAAAAGAGTTGGGTCAAGTGAACAGGGTTTGAATCCTTTCTTCATGAGGAACTCCTTCAGTGTGTCATACCATGCCCGAGGGGCTTGCTTGAGGCCATAGAGGGCCTTGTTGAGTCTGAAGACTTTGTCAGGATACTTAGGATCTTCAAAACATGGGGGTTGAGCAACATATACTTCTTCCTCAAGCTTACCATTGAGGAATGCACTTTTCACATCCATTTGATATAATATGATATTGTGATGGTTAGCATAAGCAAGCAATATACGAATTCATATACTTCAGAGTGAAGAATATGACATCAAATTCACCAGATTGAATTTCATCACATAGTATAGTAAGCAAAGTAATGTGAGGACGTGAAAAATGAATGATTCATTTCTTCATGAATAGCGTGCGTCCCTTCAAGCATTTCTTCAGGTCTCCAGCAAATTCATCAGACGTTCAAGTTCGTCTGGAGACCTGACCCTGCAAACGAGATTAGTTCGATTTCTTCACCACCCACATCTGGAGGGGTGGCAAAGAGTTCATCATTCTGCGAGCACCATATGAGAAGGGTGGCATAGAAGCAAGTGCACTTCATTTCACAGGACGGGGGTTAGAGTACTCATATGAATAAGCAGAGAAATTCTTCGAGGACTTATGAACATAATGATTTGAAGAATAATGAGCATATTCATGACCCTTAGATTTTCCCTGCGAAACAGAAGCATTAGCATGAGAATGATATGATTTTTGACCATATGAGGAATTTGGTCCATATGAGGACTTTGGTCCTAGTGAAGACTTTGGTCCAACTGAAGAATTTGATCTGGGGTTCCTGTTCTTCATTTGTGGTGTCATGAGGACATTCACCTGAAGACTTTCCAAGCAGCTCTTGGGAACCCAGATTTTCCTCAGAGGGGGACCATTCCTGCAGTTAGTTCCAACATATCTAGCAAATACTTCACCATTCTGATTTTTGAATAGTTTATAGTTGGAGTCAATTGACTCATCAGAGGAATATGAAGATTCACAAGTAAAGCCAGATAAAGTGGATGGATCTACAGGAGGTCCTTTTGCAGCAACCCATGAGGTTTTGGGATACTGCTCAGGCTTCCAGTAAGATCCATCAGCATTGAGTTTCCTCTCAAAGGCAATACCCTCTTTTCTAGGGTTCCTGTTCAGAATCTGCTTTTCAAGCACGTCACAAAGGGTTTGATGCCCTTTGAGGCTTTTGAATATGCCTGTCACATACAATTTCTTCAACCCTGCATTTTCGTCAGTAATACTAGTGGTATCCTCAGATGAGGAATTTGTGACCACAGAAATAGTTGAAGAATTTGCAGCAATAGAAGCATTTGAACATTCAGGTGAAGAATGAGCAGTTTCACGTTCGATGCATTTCAAGCAAGGTGGAACGAAATCTTCCTGAGCGGTACTGATCTGTTGAGCAAGCAAGGAGTCATTATCCCTTTGAAGATCTTCACGAGACACCCTTAGTTTCTCAAGATCTTGCTTTCTTTGAAGAAATTCATAAGAAAGCTTCTCACGATCGACTAAGAGAGCCTCATGACGACTTTGAAGGTTATCATACTTGGACTGAAGACTTTGAAGGTCCTTAGTCAAAGTTTGAGTATGATCCACTTCCTCATTCAACAGATCATCGCTTTTGTCTAGCTGTTTCTGAAGCTTTTCAATGACACTCTGTTGTTTAGTAGCAATATTAGCAAGTTTGGAATAGCTAGGTTTCATGTAATCCTCAGATTCACCATCACTTGATTCAGAGGAGGAATGGTGTTTGAGTACCTTGGCACCTTTTGCCATGAAGCAATAGGTGGGAGCATAGTCGTCGTTGCTGACGTCAGAGTCGTTGGAGTTGCCATTTTCTTCATCGTTGAAGATGGATTTGCTGACGAAAGCAGTAGCGAGAGCTAAGCTCGCCACACCAGAATCCGACTCCTCCTTAGATTTCTCCTCTTCTTCCTATTCTTCAGATTCTTCTTCGGAATCCATTTCCTTGCCAATAAGTGCCCGAGCCTTCCTTAAGTTGTTCTTCTTGTGCGATGAGGACTTTGAAGATGAGGACTTTGCAGATGAGGACTTTGAAGATTTCTTCTTTTTCTTCGAGTCATCGGAACTGTCATCCTTGTATTTCTTCTTCCTTGACTCTTTTTCCCAAAGAGGGCAGTCAGAGATAAAGTGACCAGATTTCTTGCATTTGTGGCAAGTTCTCTTCTTGTAGTCGCTTGATGAAGAATCTGATTTCTTCATGCCACTTTTTGATGATTTTCCAAACCAACCTCTCCTTGAGAACTTCTGGAATTTCCTCATGAGCATTGCTAGCTCCTGACTCAGTTCTTCAGGATCACCAAGGCTACTATCAGATTCTTCGTCTTCAGATGAGGAAATTGCCTTAGCCTTCAAAGCACGAGATCTTCCATAACTTGGCCCATAGAGGTCTCTCTTCTCAGCTTGTTGGAATTCATGAGTATTAAGTCTCTCAAGAATATCAGCAGGATCTAGTGACTTGTAGTCTCCATGTTCTTGAATCATCAAAGCAAGTGTATCGAATGAGGAATCAAGAGATCTCAGCAGTTTCTTCACCACCTCATGGTCATTGATGTCGGTGGCACCAAGAGCCTGAAGCTCATTGGAGATATCAGTGAGGTGATCGAAAGTTTGCTGAACATTTTCGTTGTCGAGTCTTTGAAGCGGTTGAAGAGATTGCGAAGAACATCAACTCGAGAGTCACGTTGAGTTGAAATGCCTTCATTGAATTTGGACAGCCTATCCCAGATAAGCTTAGCAGTCTCCAAAGCACTCACTCTGCCATACTGACCTTTGCTCAGATGGCCACATATGATATTCTTCCCTTGAGAGTCGAGTTGCTTGAATCTCTTCACATCAGCAGCATTGATAGTGGGAGTGACAAAGGGAACACCATTTTCCACAACATACCAGAGATCGTTGTCAATTGCCTCAAGATGGATGCGCATCTTGTTCTTCCAGTAGGGGTAGTCCGTCCCATCGAAGGTAGGACACCCAGATGAGACCTTGATCATGCATGCAGTCGACATAACTAAAACTCCAAGTGGTTAAACCAAAATCACACAGAACAAGGGAGTACCTTGCTCTGATACCAATTGAAAGTGTGTTATATCGACTAGAGGAGGGGTGAATAGGCGATTTTTACAAATTCGTCACTTGAGGAAATACTAGTTGAGGAATTTGCTAAGTGACGAACTACTCGCAGCGGAATAAGTACTCAAGTGCATGCAAATCATAGCAGTAGCATAGTCATCATGATGAAATGAAACATACACAGAGCATGAGTAGCGTGAACAGGATAAGCGGGCAGAAGATAAAGTGACTGAAGAATTTGAGGTGAGGAAATTGAGAAAGTCTTCAGTCAAATTCTTCAAACAGTAACGATCAATTTCATCAACAGGTATACGAGGAAATGAAAGGGTTGAGGAAATGGAACCAGGTAGCTCGATGAAGACAATGGTTTGATGACCTAGTTCCAACTGCTGTGACAGTCGTACGTCTGGTTTGGAGCGGCCTGGTATTTAATCCAGAGGACACACAATCCCAGGACACATAGTCCTTACCGTATTCTCCTTGAGCTAAGGTCACACAGTCCTCGCCCAACACTCATGGTAAGTCTTCAGGGTAGACTTCCAAAACCCTCACAAACTGGTCACCCGGCGATCCACAATTGACTGCTGGATGCTCTAGACCACGGTCACCCGGCGATCCCCAATTGACTGCAGGATGCACTAGACCATGACGCCTAACCGTCTGGAAGATACACAGTCTTCAAAGGTAAAAAGCCTCGGGTCCACACAGGAACAATTTCTTCAGTGATGCTCAATCAATTTGGGTTTTGATGGTTTGGGTTTTGGGTTTTTACTCACTGATGATTTTCTCTCAAAGTCCTCGAGGAATGGGTTGCTCTCAAATGACAAGTGTCAAGTTCTCTCTCGAAGCAGCCAACTAGCTAGTGGTTGTGGGGGCGGCTATTTATAGCCAGGGTGCAACCCGACATGATAAGACATAAATGCCCCCCAATGATATGACCGTTAGGTGGATAAAATATCTGGACAGCTGGCGTAAAGCACAGCAACGGTCGGAATTTGAACTGTCAAATTCCTCAGGGCTTATCATATTCCTCACTTGTAGGTAATTCGCACTGGCGAAATCCTAACTCCTCAGTCAGACCAATTTCCTCAGATACCAGAAGAACATTGTCTCTGTCACTGAAGAACTTGACTGAACTGCAAGAGATTTCCAATGGCTTCACTCGAAGGATTGGGTTGTGTTGAGACTTTTTGAGTTGAGCATCAGATGGAAATTTTTCCTTAGTTTTACCTCGGCCCCCTTTAACAGTATGGTGTTTCCTATGACTCAAAGAAGGAAATGAAACAATAAAAACAAAAGTCTTCACGCTTCATTGTCCTCGTTCATATCTTCAAGGTCACACCATCTTCTTCATTTTCAAAGTCTTCAGCAAAGTCTTCAGTTGAAGACATTCATTTTTAGGGGTCGATATTCTTCGAATATACCAAACTCCTCATCGACTTATAGAGCATGTGTACACTCACAAACATATTAGTCCCTTAACCTATAAGTCTTCAATACACCAAAATCACTAAGGCGCACTAGATGCACTTACACTCACCATTTGCTTGCATCGGTGTTCTTCATAGATCCTGAAGCGCCGGCTCGCTACACTTCCAGACTTATCATTTTTCTTAGCCCGTCCATTTAATGACGTCTCCCGCAGAAATCCAGGAAGCCAATGGTGACATTACGGTAAATCTGAGTGTATCCGCATATCTTGAAAATCGAGGCATCTTGGTTTTCCAGATTTTCGGTGTTCTGGGATCAGGGGTACCCAGACCTGCCTGCCTGCGGCCCAGCGCGTGGCCCACCACGGCGGCCCGGTACGGCCCAGCAACAAGCCCCCCAAGCTAAGGCCTTCTCGAGAGCTCCCACCTCGCGAGGAGAGCAACACCAAGACCTCCGGAGAAGTGGCATCCCCCCCAGGCTGGCTCCCGAGGAGCTGAGATTCCTATGCAAGTACCCGGCCTCATGAGGCCGGGGTGACATGGGTTCTGACGGCAGAGCCAGGCGGGCGCCAGCGGGCGCAGAAGGAGGACAGTTTCCTCTTTCGTGATAAGGAGGCAAGGACGTACGCGGGTTCCCAAGAAACCCCCAAAGGTTTCCTTCCTAGTGCAAGAGGACCAAGACCACGAGCTCGGCAGGACGGATGTCATCGCCGAGCCCACCGCTCCGTCACACCCGGAAGCTTTGCAGGCGAATACCACCTTTAGTCAGAATAGGATGTACTTCTTGTCCCCTTTCAAATTTGGCCGTTGTGGGATCCCTTCCCGCCGGAGCGATAAGGGAAGAGGACCATGGCCCCTATAAAGAGGGACTAGCTCCCATCGTAGAAGGCAGGTTGGACACACCAGTTGTCGGGGAAACGAACACCTATGGGACCGAAGGATCCCTTTACGGTTCGGCAGGGGAAAAAGGACAGCACAAAGAGCGGAACTGACGATCAACGCGGGGGCGATTTTACCCAGGTTCGGGCCGCTCGGAAGCGTAAAACCCTACCCCTGCTTGGTTGTATTACTGTGGATGTTCTTGGCCAAGTTCTGGGAGCTACAGTAGCAGGTACGCATGCAAAACGGGTCGAATGTCTGGATCTCATGTCTCCTCCCCCCTTGTAGCTACGCCTTGGGCCTCCTTTTATATGTCCAATGGGTCTCCAACAGTGGCGAAGTACAAGAGGTGTAAAGTATCTACAGTATCTCATGATTACCAGTATCTCATGATTACTACTGACGCCCTAGGACAAACGTCCTAGGACAAGCGTCTTAGGACAAGACGCATTCAATGCTCTGAACAGGTGTCCCTGCCTTTCTTGGGGATGGGAAGAAGGACTCGTCCCATCAGCAGCACCTAACCCCTCCTACGGCCAGTGCCGTGACACGCAACCAGGAGGACAAGCCCTAAACGACAGGCTGGTCGCTGCGCTGGAGTGGCGGCACTGTGCTGACGCGGTGGGATCTTGCCGGGTGCTGATCTTGCCGGGCGCTGATCTTGCCGGGGCTCGACGGGCCAGCCCGGCAAGATCTTGCCGGGCGCCCAGCCTTCGGTCTCCTGATCTTCGGTTTAAGCGCCTTCTTGATATCTTGCATCTGTCTCCAGCCGTCCTCCGGCAGGCCTTGCGGCAGGTATGGCTACAACTGTTCGTGCACAAGTACGGGGTACGAAAGGACCCAATCTTTAGTAGACCGACAGGAGCCCCCGGGCCTAGGCCATACACGGGTGCGAGGCGTTTTGGGGCTAGGCCCAAACAGTGCACGGGCACGCGTGGCAGGAGTTACTGTCATAATCTTCTTATTTACTGCACCCTCCCACGATGCACGTTGAATGCGGAACGTGGGGGACGTGCGCGGAATGACCGCCGCCTCTGCTCCTTCCCCATAAAAAGGAATCCGCAGGGGCGCTGCTCATTTACCTCTTCTTCAATCTAGGAACCGCCGTCGTCCTCCTCCTTGAGCCTGAAACTGAGCCTCCTCCATTGTTCCGCCACCCGCACGCCTTCGCCACCTTCGGACTCCGCCCCACTGCCGCTATGCCGCCCAAAGCAGGCAAGGGCAAGACGGCGAAAGCCACCGGCTCGGCCGCAGGAGCAGATGAAGGGGATCTGGTGCGGATGCGGAGAGAGAGCGCCGTCTTCGACCCGACGCTTGACGGGCGCACCTTGATTACTCAGTACAGGTGCGTATGGGGGAGGGAGACCAATGGTCATCCCAAAACTCGCGTGCTTTCGGCTTCCGCCGGGGGCGGCGCGAATAGATACCCTTTCTTCGCCGCTTATTTTTACTGCGGGCTCTGTCCTCCTTTCTCCGACTTCTTCGTCGACATCATGTACACGTACAGGTTCCGCCTTTTGGATTTTACGCCGAACGCCGTAACGTGCATGTCTGTCTTTGCGCATCTTTGCGAAAATTTTGCCGGAGTGGTCCCCAACACAGCCCTCTTCCGCCACTACTTCATCCCCCGCATCGAGGCAGGAGACGCCCTCTCTGGATCTATCACTTGGATTCCGAGGGCACGGAACAAGGATATATACCTAGGGGGTCTCTACCGCAAGAAGTGGGAGGAGTGGCAATCCGAATGGTGCTGGATTCAGGAGGAAGATCCCCAGCCGTTCTGCGTGCCCCGGCAAAGGAAGGTGGCCCGTGGTGAGAATTGGAGCGACCCCGCCCCTGAAGACGAGAAGCTCACAATTGCAATCACCAGGATCCACCGCCTGAAGGCTGCCGGGCTCACGATTGAAATGGTTGGCGCAGATTTCCTTCGTCGGCGCATCGCCCCTCTGCACAATAAGGGGAGGCCAGCCTGGGACTTCAAGAACGCAGCAGATATCATGAGGCTGCGCCCTGGCTTGAATCACAATTTCATGGTCTTGCAGCACATGTATCTCTGCCATAAGCTATTCTGGCCAGACGGGAGGTACACGTTGCCGTCTGGAATCATCCCTCTGTGCAACAACTCCGCCCTGAGCTCCATCATTGCTATGATGCCAGTGTGCAACGCCCACGGCCTTGACGGGACTTGGGTAGAGCCGCCTCCAGAGCAAGTGCAGGAGTTCTTTGACAACTTGTCGGAGAGGGCCATCCGGAAAGACTCCAACCTTGTCCGTCCCACCACTGAGGGAGAAATAGCTTACATTGCCAGTAGGGTGGAAGAGGCAAAACTTGCCGCAGAGGCCGGCGACTTTGGCTTCACGGGAGAAGACACCAGTGAAGACGAGACGACGCCAGAGGAGACCTCTTCGGAGCAAGAGGAAGTTGCCGGGGAGCAGAGCGGCATGGTTGCCGGGGGCTCTACCGTCGAGGGCGCAACCGAGGAGCAGCCGCACGAGGAGCCCCCAGCTCCAGGGAAGAAAAAGCGCGTTCTTCGGAAAGCCAGCTCTAGCGCCCCAGCGAGTCAGCCTCCCTCAGGGGATGAGGTCCCCGGCAAGAAGGCGGCCGGCGAGACCGTGCAGCGGCAAGAGGCCCAACAACCGCCCGTGCAACGCACGACATGCTCGACTGCGGCACAAACTGGTGCGGCGGGAGCGCCCCATACGACGGCATCAGCGGCTGAAGCAGCAGGGTTGCGGCAACCTACTGCTTCCGCTGCAGCCAAGCGCGCCAGGTCACCTTCTCCACCTCCTCGCCCAGGTGCCGAAGCGGAAGTCGTCTTCGACCTCTCTGCCTTGGAATCCGATGAAGAAGAGTAGGGACCTTGCCGCACCTTGCAATTCCTGTATTTCCGTCTTTACTTGACTAATTCACTTTGGCTTGTCTCCACAGAGATGTAGAAACCTTGGCGCAAAGGATGGCGAAGAGGGCGAACACCTCAACGGGCGACGAACCGCTGGCGAGCACCTCAGGTGCGCCAGAAACGATCAACATCAGCCCGGAGTCGAGCCCACAACGCAGTCCTCTACACAGCCCCCGGCGCAGCCCCCAGCGTGAGTCCATTATGCACTTTCCACTGGCAAGTGCCGGGGCGCGTATCTTCACTGCTGACATCTCCGGGCGTGCAGGAGCGGAGCGGCAACAAAGAGCACCAACGGGAACCGTCCCTCATGCGCCGCCGCCATCGACTACACCGCCCAGAAATGAGCCTCCGGCAAGCGAGCTTAACCGTGATGAAGAAGTGCCGGCGAGCACTGGCTCCGGCAACCCTACTCAGCAGCTCGACGCAGGTAAACCGCTCGCCTCAGAGTACCTGCTATTCTGTTTTTCTTTCTCTCTTCTTTTGTCTTCTTGAACTTCAATCTTGGTCTCACCTTGCTTCCCTCTCTGGGCTTCCAGATTTCCTCTTGGCGGAACCCATGGATGTCGAAACCGTCATCGAGGAGACCGCCAGGGATGCTGCCGCCGAGGCCGACAGGGTCGCAGCGGACGAGGCCGCCAAGGCCGCACAGGAAGAGACCGCCAAGAAGTCTGCTGAGGGGACCGGCAAGGAGACCGACGACCTCACTGACGACATTCCTGCCGCAGGAGCGCCTGGCGCCACACCGGTCGCGGAGCCCCCAGCTGCCGGTGAAGATCAACCGTCAACATCTGACGTGCCCCCGTCAAGAAGCTACTTCAAGGTCGGCGACAACCTGTTCGTCAGCATGCCAGGGACGGCAAGCACTGGGGTGCCGGTGGATGGAGAAACTCTGGATGGAGACGTCGTCGCCGCCGCCAGCAGCAGTGAACCCACGGAAGAGCAGCTACTCCAAGCCGTGCACGACAACTATCAGAAGCTCCAGGCACTCTACCGCGCCCGGAAGGATAAGCTGGACTCCAGGGCAGCGGTTGTTGATGCAGCAGAGTCGGACTTCCAAAAGCGCATCGAGGAGATGCAGGCTTGGTATGCTGAGGCCTTCCAAGAGCTGAAGACTGCTCGGGAACAGCTGAGCGAGAACTGGAACGACCTCCTCCTGAAGCAATCTGATGTCGAGAAGGCACGGGAGGAGGCTGCACAGCAGGCCGCCGCAGCAGAAGCCCGCCTGACGGAGCGCCGCATCGGGCTCGATGCTCACGAAGAGGACCTTACTGCTCGCGAGGAGGTGCTTGCCGCCAAGCTCCGCAGCAAGGACGAGGAGATCGAGAAACTTGCCGCGCAGCGGACCCAGGAGCTAGAGCGGAAATACAAGGAGACGCTCAGAGCTCTGACTGAAGATCACGCCGGCAAACTGAAGGAAGCCGTCGATGCTGCCGGAGCCGCAGAGGCCGCCAAGAGCTTGCTGGAGGGGGAGGTGAAGAAGCTAGAGGCTGATCTCGAGGACCACGGCAAGAAGGTCTCGACACTCGAAGCCGAAAGAGGCAAAGCTCTTCACAGCCTGATGGAGGCATAGGTTGCCGCATCGGAGAAGACTCAACAGCTCACCTCCGCCAAGGAATCCATCATTGATCTGGAGCAGAAGCTCACCACGCTGGAGGAGACCGTTGAGACCGCCAGGGGTCGGGAGAAGGCCTTGATCAAAGACCTCCACAATGAACAGGAGCTGCTCAAGAGTGCTGCCGCCACGCACAACGACTATGTGGCAGGCATGCAGATCTGGACTGAGAAGCTCGTCGACGTTGCGGAGAACCTTGCCGCACAACTGTCCACCATGGGTCTGCAAGGCTTCAGGTATTCTTCTGACGACAGGGTGTCCACAAGCGCTAGGCTTACCATGTTCTTTGACCGCCTGATCGAAGCCTTGGAGCAGCTTCACTCTGACCGAACGTCCCAGCTGGCGGACGAATCTCGCAAGCTCTGCCAGGCCGTCCTCCGAGAGGTGCTGGTCAAAGTTGTGCACAAGAACCCCGGCATCAACCTCTCCAACGTCTTCAAACGCTTGCCGAAGGATGCGGACATCAAGGCACTCGAAGAGCTTGTCGCACCCATCATTGACAGGGTAAGCCAAGTCAAGAGGGTCGAAGGCGATCACCGGGATTAGCTGCTTCTCTTCTCATCTCGTCGCCATCGCTCCATGCCAAAGACAATTTATCTTTAGTTAGAAACGCGGCAACTATCTATGTAATATAACTTGCCATGTCTGGATTAATGTATGCTATTCCCTCGTCTGATTTCTTTCTGTACGGCTTGTACCCTACGCTTATGCTGGGAACTTGCCGGTGCGCACCCCCGCGAGCGCTGGGTTCGGGACTTCAGCAGCCTGCTGGAGGCGCAGCTACCGGCAAGAAACCTTGACGTTTTCAGTGCAGCCACCTAAACTATTGAGCGGACTCGAAACAGATTAAGGGCGCGACCGATCATGACTAGGTTCCATCGCGTGTAGGCTTTCCATACAAGAGTCGAAATCGTTCAAGGGAAATAGCCTTACAACAAAAATCTGTTTTAAAGGGTTCTACAACTTAGCTTTTCGTTGTTGTTCTTCTTTTTCTTCTGGCAAGATGTCAACCTTGAACGTCGCCGTCGGTATCCATATCATCCTTCCCCCCCCGGCAAACTTGCATGCGAGGGAACCTTCTATCCTTTTGAGAAAAAGAAAGAAGAGAAAATATGGAACCTTGGCGGTTCATTAGCTCTCATCGGAAGCAAGCGCAATACAACATCTCAGGTAAGCATGCATATAAAATGACATGAAATCGACAAGAATTGTAAAACACTTAGCTTTATTTAACTATGCGCAGGGTCTGCGCCTGGCTTTGTACAAAGGATTACATGCTGCATCGGCAAGACTTGTACAAAAGGTGGTTGCCGGGAGCGTTTCTGCTGCAAGAACCTGAGGTTCTGCGCGAAACTGCTGCTAACCGGCAGCTATGCCTTACGGGTAGAACTTACGAAGATGTTTGATATTCCAGGAGTTGCTCACTGGTACGCCATCTTCGGTCTCCAGGCGGACAGCGCCAGGCCTGGTGACTCGTACTACCCGATAAGGGCCTTCCCACTTCGGCGTCAACTTGTTGGAATTCTTGGCCGACTGAACGCGCCGAAGAACAAGGTCGCCTTCCTCAAGACTCCGGGCATGAACCTTGCGGCTATGATAGCGGCGCAAAGCTTGCTGGTAGCGTGCAGCACGCACAGCAGCCCGAAGACGGTCTTCCTCAAGGAGCACAGTGTCATCTTGCCGCAGCTGCTCTTGCTCGAGCTCATCATAAGCGAGCACTCAAGGTGACCCGTATATGAGTTCCGTGGGGAGAACTGCTTCAGCCCCGTAGACCAGGGCGAAGGGAGTCTGGCCGGTAGCTCGATTTGGTGTCATTCTGATTGACCAAAGAACCGCTGGCAGCTCATCAATCCAGCGTCTTACGCACTTGCGCAGCTTGTCAAAAGTTCTGGTCCTGAGACCGCGCAGCACTTCAGCATTGGCCCTCTCCGCTTGGCCGTTGCTTCTCGGGTGAGCAACGGAGGCAAAACAAATCTTGCCACCAAGGTCTTGGATGTACTGCATGAAGGTGCGACTCATGAACTGCATACCGTTGTCGGTAATGATCCTGTTCGGCACACCAAACCGGCACACTATTCCCTTGAAGAACTTGACCGCTGACTGTGCTGTCACCTTTCTCACTGCTTCCACTTCTGGCCACTTCGTGAACTTGTCGATAGCAACGTACAAGTACTCGAAGCCCCCAGCAGCGCGGGGGAAGGGGCCCAATATGTCGAGCCCCCAGACCGAGAAGGGCCAGGAAAGAGGGATTGTCTGAAGAGCTTGAGCTGGCTGATGAAGTTGCTTTGAATGGAACTGGCACGCTTCACACTTGGTTACTAGCGCAGTTGCATCCTGGAGAGCAGTGGGCCAGAAGAAACCTTGCCAAAATGCCTTGCCGACAAGAGCTCTCGAGCCTATGTGGGAGCCACATATGCCTCCATGAATTTCTGCCAACAGCTCTAGTCCATCCTCCCGAGGAATGCACTTCAATTTCACACCATTGGGCCTCTTTCTGTACAGGACGTCGTCGACGAACTGGTACATACTAGACTGACGGGCTACTTTTTCCGCTTCTTCTTGTTCCTCAGGGAGTTCTCCTGTCTGAAGGAAATGAACTATGTGTTGTGCCCATGCCGGAGCCTGTGGCTCGACGACAAGAACTAAAGGCATCTCTTCGGCCGCGGGAGCGCTTGCTTCGGCGGCAAGAACCTGAGGTTCTGCGCAAAGCTGCTGCTCACCGGCAACCGGCATATCTTCAGCTGCGGGGGCGCGTACTTCTGCGGCAAGAACCTGAGGCTCTGCAGGAAGCCCCTGCTTATCGGCAACCGTGTCGTTCCCGGCGACTTCCTTGCCGGCGGCTTCTGGAAGCTCTGCCGGGAAGTACTTGCCGGTACTTAACTTCCTTCTCTTGTCCGGCCTCGTCGGTGGTGGTACGGATGGCTGAGTCAGGCGGAGCACGAAAGTTCCTGGTTCCACAGGTAACTTAAGGGCAGCACGCTTCGACAGGTCGTCAGCAATGCAGTTCTCTGCTCGAGGAACATGCTCTGTTTGCAGACCGTCAAAACGCTCCTCCAGCTTCCTCACTTCATCGACATAAGCTTCCATCAATGGGCTCTGATAATCCTTGTTGACTTGCCTGACGACAAGCTGGGAGTCACCTCTGACGATGAGCTTCTTGATCCCAAGGTCTGCCGCGATCCTGAGACCGGCAAGCAGCCCTTCATACTCTGCAGTGTTGTTCGTTGATCTCTCCCGGGGAAAGTGCATCTGAATTACATACTTGAGGTGCTCTTCGGTGGGTGCGACAAGCAGCACGCCAGCACCGGTGCCTTGCAGAGAAAAAGCCCCATCAAAGTACATAATCCATTCGCGATCTGTTTCCTTGCCGGGGACAACCGACTCTTGAACTTCTTCGTCTGGCGTTGGTGTCCATTCTGCAATGAACTCTGCCAAGGCTCTGCTCTGAATAGTTGAAGTGCTTTCAAACTTGAGGCCAAAGCATGACAGCTCCAACGCCCACTCCACAATCCTACCGGTTGCATCTGGATTCCACAAGATCCGTTGCAGCGGAAAGCGAGTGACGACGGTAATTTCATGTGCTTGGAAGTAATGGCGCAGCTTGCTCGAGGCCATAAGGAGGCCGAAGAGCAGCTTTTGCACACCAGAGTATCTTGACCTAGCCCCCTGCAAAAGGGAGCTGACAAAATAGACTGAGCGCTGCACCATCTTCTTCTTCTGCACTGCTTCTCTTGACTGCGCGGGCTCTGTCTTGTCGGCACCAGACTCTGCCGGGAATGGTCCTGGCTTGTCGTTTGACGGGCTTGCCGCTGTCGCTGCCTCTTCGTCTGCTTCTCCCTGCGCCACTAGCGCAGCACTAACCACTTGATTCGTTGCTGCTAGATACTGCAGCAACGGCTCTTGTGGCCTAGGCGCGACCAGTGTCGGCGGAGAAGAGAGGTACCTCTTCAAGTCCTGCAGCGCTGCTTCCGCTTCCGGAGTCCATTTCATTGGTCCTGCCTTTTTCAAGATTTTGAAAAAGGGCAGGGCACGCTCAGCGGACTTGGAGATGAACCTGCTTAGAGCAGCAACGCAGCCGGCAAGTCGGTGCACGTCTTTGACACGTCTTGGTGCTTCAATCAGCTCAATTGCCTTGATCTTGTCGGGATTGGCTTCAATTCCATGCTGAGATACAAAGAACCCGAGAAGCTTGCCGGATGGAACGCCAAACACGCACTTCTCGGGATTGAGCTTCAGATTGATCCTGCGCAGATTTGCAAACGTCTCTTCTAGATCTTGAATAAGAGTTGCCTTGTCCTTGGTCTTGACCACTATGTCATCCATATAGGCTTCCATATTTCTATGCAGCTGGGTCTCGAAACCAATCTGGACAGCTCTTGCGAAGGTCGAACCAGCACTTTTCAACCCGAAAGGCATACGTATGAAGCAATACGTGCCACATGGGGTGATAAATGCGGTTTTCTCTTCGTCTTCTTTGGACATGAAAATCTGGTGGTAGCCTGAATATGCTTCAAGGAATGATAGCAAATCACAACCAGCAGTGGAGTCCACAATCTGGTCGATGCGCGGCAAGGGAAAAGGATCTTTTGGGCAGGCTCTATTGATATCAGTATAGTCGATACATAGCCTCCATTTTCCATTCGCCTTGCGCACTACAACTGGATTGGCCAACCATGTCGGATGGAGAACTCCTCTAACCAGACCTGCTGCTTCAAGCTTTCTGATTTCTTTGGCGATAAACTCTTGCCGCTCCAAGGCTTGCTTCCTGATCTTCTGCTTGACGGGCCGCGCGTGAGGGCAGACAGCAAGGTGGTGCTCAATTACCTCCCTGGGAACACCGGGGATATCAGATGGTTGCCATGCAAACACATCGATATTCGCCCGCAGGAAGGCAATGAGCGCGCTTTCCTATTTGTCATCAAGGGTGGAACTTATGGTGAAAGTTCCTCCCGTACCATCCTCCTTGGCGGGCACCTTCTTGGTCTCTGGTGGAGCTGCCCTGGATTTCTTGCTCTTGCCGGCAGAGCTCTCCGGCACGTCCTCAACGGGAGCGCAGCACTCCGAGGAGGTGCGCTTGCCGGAGTGGGTGCTGGAGGTCTTGTCGGGCTTCTTCTTCTTCCCGGGAGCTTCAGCGACAGGAGCAGGTGCCTTGGCGGCAGACGCTACAACTGCCTCCCGGTAGAGCTTGTTGGTGCAGATAAGCGCATCCTTCTTGTCGGAGTGGATGGTGATGACGCTCATCGGCCCGGGCATCTTCAGCACGTTATAGGCGTAGTGCGATGCCGCCATAAAATTGGCCAGCGCCGGGCGACCGAGAATCCCATTATAGGGTAATGGAATCTTGGCGACGTCGAAGACGATCTTCTCCGTCCTGAAGTTGAACTCGCTGCCAAACGTCACGGGCAGAGTGATCTTGCCCTTCGGCTGGTTCCTTCCCGGATTGACCCCTTGGAATGAGCCTGTTTCCTCGAGATCTTCGTCGGGAATTTGCAATCTCTTGATCACATCGGGCGAGATAAGGTTCAGGCCGGCCCCACTGTCAACTAACATTTTCGTCACCTGGAGGTTGCGGATCGTTGGCGAGACCAACAACGGCAAACACCCGACCGCAGTTGTGCGATCAGGGTGGTCCTCGGCGTCAAAAATGATAGGCGTGTGGGACCACCTCAGTGGCTTCGGGGCATCGAGGGATGGCTCTGCCGCATTAATCTTGCGCGCCCACCGCTTGAGCTGGCGGTGAGAGGAATGCAATGAAGCGCCCCCGTCGACGCACATGGCCTCTGTAGCCTTCTGGAACTCGTGTTCGCTGGACTCGTCGCCCTCTGCATCATCGTCATCATCCCCCTGCTCTTTCTCGCGGCCTCGAGCGGGCCGCTCCTTCTGTTGCTTTGCCTTACCGCGGCGACCTCCTCGACCACGCTTCCTGCCGGACCCTCCAGTGCCATTCTGGGCCTTCTCCTTGTCTCGCCTTTCGTACTCGGCTCTCTGCTTCTCGACAAGTTCCTCAACTTGCCGGCAGTTTTGGAGATCGTGCCCCTTGGTGCGGTGGATCTTGCAGTACTGCTTGGTGGAGCCTTCCGGCTTGTCGGCAGCCGCCAAGGCCTGACACGCGGCACACCCAGCAGCCTCCTTGCCGGGGCCGTCAGTCTTGGCCTTCTTGGCAGTGCCGGGGTTGCCGGATCCCTCGACGGCAAGCACGGCCTTGCCCTTGCGCTTCCTGGTCTTCCGCCGGCCTTTCTTTGCCGGGGCAGCAGCGCCTTCGCTTTCAGAGTCGACTCCTGCGCCAGCGTTCTCGCCGGGGAGTCTCCTTCCTTCTTCCGCCCGAGCACATTTGTCAGCCAGAGCGTAAAGCTCGGCGACATCCCTGACCTTGTTCATCGCAAGCTCTTCCCGCATCTTGCGGTTGCGCACATTCTGATGGAAGGCGCTGATGACAGCGGCAGGATGAACGTCTGAAATGTTGTGCTGGATACGACTGAACCTCTGGATGTACTTGCGCAAGGTTTCGCCATCCTTCTGGGGAATGATATGTAAGTCGCTTTCCTGGCCAAGAGCTTGGTGACCGCCAGTAAAGGCGCCAAAAAACTCATGACACAGATCTGCCCAGGAGGAAATGGAATTCTCCGGCAGATGCATCAACCACGACCTGACGTTGGGCTTCACACCAATGGGAAGTAGTTTGCGAGGATCTTGTCGTCCCGAGCTCCAGCAGCCTGCACCGCGATGGTGTAGATGCTCAGGAACTCTGATGGGTGAGTCTTGCCGTCGTACTTCTCCGGCACCTCCGGCTTGAAAGAGTGGGAGTTGGGCCACTGGACTTGCCGTAGCTCACGAGTAAACGCTGGACAGCCCACCTCGTAAGGCAGGCTACCAGGATACCCTGGCGCAGGCTCGTCGACAGTGGGTCCCGCGCGCTTGTCGGATTGACGACGCGCTTCCCGTCGCCGCTCGATGGTGGTTCGAGCATCCTCCTTCTGCCGTTCCCGAAGAATCAGACATTGATCGCGGCGAACCCGCGGATCGGACGACGCCGTCGAATCGTCATCACGGGCGTCGACCCGCCGAGCTAGCGACCGCGCTTGATGTGGTGGAGGGGAGCGTATCGTAGCCGTACCACCTCCGGTCTTCTCGCCATCGGCCCGCACCAGTCCAGTAGACTGCCGCCGCGAAGGCTCCGCTTGCTGCGGCCTGTCGTTGTTAGCCAGACCGATGAGACTCTGAATGGCAGCTCTCCACTCGTCTAGCTTCTCCGCAGCGGGAGGGAAGTCTAGGAGCAGCTGAGCTCGCGCCAACGCTTCTGCTGGTGTAGGCGACGGCGAAAGATGCGAAGAACGTGAGGTGCTCAAACTCCTAACTGGGTTAGAAGGAGCACCGTCACGGTCCTGCAACCGCGCGCGGCTTCCACTGGCATGTTCACGTGGATCTTGGCCCCGCGCATCTTGAGAGTGATGCGCAGGGGTTTTCCCATGGGGATGCTTGGAACCACCGACGTCACGGTGCTGCACGTCATGCGCGTCCTGAGAAGGTCACGGTGCATGCGCCGGCGTGGGTGTCTTGGAGGGCGCCGTCCCACCCTTGGAGTTCGCTGCGCCACCCTTAGGTAGCACAGCCCCGTCCTTCGACCTGGCGCTCGCCTGGCTCGGATCGCTAGATCGTCGCGGAGGCTCAAGACCTCCACCTCCTCCACAAGCGTCCGCACCATCACCCGTCTGCGTAGCTACGAGGAGGCTGGACGCGGGTGGATCAACCGCCGTAGCGCCCTTCTTCTTGGGAGCCATGGCGACGAATAAGATCAAGAACTGGCGCGCTGACCGCCAGATCGGGTTCGTGCAACCAATCCTCCTACCTAGCGCGCCAAAGATGTCGGGGAAACGAACACCTATGGGACCGAAGGATCCCTTTACGGTTCGGCAGGGGAAAAAGGACAGCACAAAGAGTGGAACTGACGATCAACGCGGGGGCGATTTTACCCAGGTTCGGGCCGCTCGGAAGCGTAAAACCCTACTCCTGCTTGGTTGTATTACTGTGGATGTTCTTGGCCAAGTTCTGGGAGCTACAGTAGCAGCTACGCATGCAGAACGGGTCGAATGTCTGGATCTCATGTCTCCTCCCCCCTGTAGCTACGCCTTGGGCCTCCTTTTATATGTCCAAGGGGTCTCCAACAGTGGCTAAGTACAAGAGGTGTAAAGTATCTACAGTATCTCATGATTACCAGTATCTCATGATTACTACTGACGCCCTAGGACAAACGTCCTAGAACAAGCGTCTCAGGACAAGACGCATTCAATGCTCTGAACAGGTGTCTCTGCCTTTCTTGGGGGTGGGAAGGACTCGTCCCATCAGCAGCACCTAACCCCTCCTGCGGCCAGCGCCGTGACACGCAACCAGGAGGACAAGCCCTAAACGACAGGCTGGTCGCTGCGCTGGAGCGGCGGCACTCTGCTGACGCGGTGGGATCTTGCCGGGTGCTGATCTTGCCGGGCGCTGATCTTGCCGGGGCTCGACGGGCCAGCCCGGCAAGATCTTGCCGGGCGCCCAGCCTTCGGTCTCCTGATCTTTGGTTTAAGCGCCTTCTTGATATCTTGCATCTGTCTCCAGCCGTCCTCCGGCAGGCCTTGCCGCAGGTATGGCTACAACTGTCCGTGCACAAGTACGGGGTACGAAAGGACCCGATCTTTAGTACACCGACACCAGTTCATCACTGCCAAGAGCCCTCGCGAGGCCACCCAACCACTGTACTAGTTCATCCTCAGCCTCCTCGTGAGGCCAATCCACCACAAAGCAGGAGTAGGGTTTTACACCGCAAGGTGGCCCGAACCTGGGTAAATCTCTGTGTCCATTTTCTTCCTCGCTCACACTTACTCGACGCAGCTAGGCCATAGGGTGATGGGGTTGGGACTTTGGGCCGGTTGAGATCTTCGCACATGCCCCAGTGTTCGAACCTTGTTGGGTTTTGCGGAGCCCCGATTCCGACATTTGGCGCACCAAGTAGGGGCGTGTCGAAATCTTTCTCCGGTTCCACTCCGTCTCAGCTCCGTCGCTCCCATGGCCGACGCCCGCCGAGTTCGTGCCGAGCGCTGGGCCGCTCGCGTCGCACAAACGGCGCCCGCGGGCCGCGGCGCCCCGCGCCGCTCCATCTCTCCGGCAGCCAACGCTGCCACCGGCCCGGCTGCTCAAGAGCAGCAGGACTCGTCGCTACCACCCTCCGTGCAGCGCGACGGCTACAACGCCACTCAGTCCCCTGTTCCCGCCACGGCATCGTCCTCCCACTCCCACCGTGGACCGGCGAACGCACCGACTACGCTACTCATGGCGCACGAGCTGCTGCGCTACCGCCCCACCAACGACCGCTACGAAGACTGACTTGGCCGCATCGCCGAGCTCGTCGACGCCGCTAGCGAAGCCCCGACGCCCTCCCACTCGCTTCGTCCCCAGCCCTTCCAGGCGGGCGACATGGCCCACGGCGCGCCTCCTCCTCCGTCCCTGCAAAGCACCGACCTCGAGCCCAGGCGCGAAGCGCTCCCCCGCGACCAGCCACGCGCAGCGCCAGCGCGCGCACGAGACGAGGTGAGCTGCTAGGTGGTGCCGTGGCCACAAGGTGACGCGCGTGCGCTCCGCCCGCAGCAGCGCCAGCATCAAGACCGTGTGCCGTTGGAGGTTGCGGCGGACGGACATCAAGACCAGGCTCCTCCCGTCCACGCTGTGCCTGAAAGCGAAGCGGCCTGCCGTGCCTTCACCTCGGAGCTGTGCCGCATCGTCTGGCCCAGCAAGTTCAAGCCGGACCTCCCTCCGCGCTATGATGGCACCGCCGACCCAGCAGAGTTCCTCCAGCTCTACTCGCAGAGCATCAAGGCGGCAGGCGGCGGTGACAAGGTCATGGCGAATTGGTTCCCCATGGCTCTGAAGGATGGCGCACGCTCCTGGCTCCTCAACCTCCCGAAGGAATCGATCGCCTCCTGGGACGAACTCCGCGGCGTTTCACCGCCAACTTCCAGGGCACCCGGGACCGCCCCCGGCGGTGAGCAACATGCGGCGCGTGAAGCAGCAGGAGGGAGAGACCCTGCACAGGTACATACAGCGCTTCACGGGCGTCCGCCTCAAGATTCCGAAGGCGTCATATGAAGCCATCATCTCGGCGTTCACCGATGGCGTTAGGGACCTCGGGTTGAGAGAGGAGATCGCCATCCAGGACGACATGTGCTCTGCCATGGAGATGTTCAACCTGGCGAACAAGTGCGCGAAGGCCGAGGCGGGCCGACTTTCCCTCCGTGAGCTTCTAGAGGCAGACCTTGAGGACAAGAAGGCCAAGGCCAAGGAGGCAAAACACAAGAACCCCACCGTTCTGGCCGCCGAGCCCGAGGCAAAGCGCGGTCGAGACCAGGAAGAACCCCTCAAGAGAAACCGCCCATTCTGCGTCTTCCACTACACCAACACCCACAGCACCAGCGACTGCCAAGAGCTCAGGGAGCTCCGCGATGAGCGGCTCGGTCGCCGCCCCGAGCGCGGTGGCCGTGGTTACGACTGTGGAGGAGGCCGCATCGGAGGCCGTCGGGACAACCGTGACTCACGACAGCACTAGCGCGACCAGCCTCGCGATGACCGCTGGCGTGATGAGCCTCATGACGGAACCTAGCGCGACCAGCCCCAGGAGGCCCGTCCTCGGGACAGGGCCGGCCTTCCTCCGCTGCCGCCGCCACCAAGAAGGAACGAAGACGACTGGCGGGACGATGGGGCTGGGGGCTTTCAGGAACCCTGTGCGGTTGCCTGCATCCTGGGCGGGGCTCAAGTCCCAGCCTCACACCTCATCTTCAAGCAGTTCTCTCGCGAGGTGAATGCCGCCCTCCCAAAGCTCGAGGCCATGTGACCCCTCAAGTAGTCGAAGTGGGCCATCAACTTTGACTCCAAGGACCAACTCAAGTGCTCAGCCGCCGCGGGCGAGCTACCTCTGCTCTGTGCACCCGTCATCAACAATGTCCTCGTCACCAAGACCCTTATCGACGGCGGCGCTGGGCTCAATGTTCTCTCTGTCGAGACCTTCGAGACGCTCCTGGTGCCCTATGACCAGCTCATGCCGACAAGGCCCTTCTCAGGAGTGCCTGGCGGCACCACAACGCCGCTGGGGCAGGTGCGCCTCCCACTCACCTTCGGGAGGCGTGACAACTACCGCATCGAGCTCATCGATTTCGATGTTTCTCACATCAGCCTCCCATACAACGCCATCCTTGGGTACCCTGCCCTCGCCAAGTTCATGGCGGCAGTCCACCATGGCTACAATGTCCTCAAGATGCCAAGGTGCAGCGGCGTCATCATGGTCGCCTGCGACGAGAAGGATGCAATATGCTCCCTCGAGCACGCCTACTAGGCCGCGGCGGCCGAAAACTCTGACGACGAGGGCGACGTCCTGCCTCCCAAGGACACTCGCAAGAAGCAGAAGCAGCTCCTCCCTAAGAGCCGCCAGGGGGCTGGGACCTCCGCCGCTGGCGTCTCAGGTCCCGCGTCCGCCGCTGGGGCGCCTCTCCCTCTCGCATAGGAAGGCGCGCCCGACGCCTCCCTCAGGACAGGCTCGGGGGCTTCCACCTGGAAAGCTACCGACCTGACCGGCGCGATGGGGGAGGTGCTCGGGCACCACACGGAGGCATGTTTCGACGCACGCCCCCACAAGCAAGGAGCAAGGTGCGAGGCGCCAGGAACAAGAGAGTTCATCACCATCGCGATCGAGGAGCTTCAGGAGGCGCTGGCCATGCGCGGCGAGCGTCGTCCCACACCACCCAGTGCAGCTGCCCCCCAGAAGCGGGCGGCAGGCTGTGCGTCTGCGTCGACATCCCGGGCCTCAACAGGGCCGCATCCTAGGACCTCTTCTGGCCATCGCGCGTCGGCCGTAGTGGGGTCTACCCCCGCAACTACGTCCGGATGCCCTTTGGCCTCGTGAATGCGGGCGCTATGTACCAGCACCTCATGCAGGCCGCCCACGCGTCTCATGAGGCCCGACGCCGCGAGGATCTCCCGGAGATCCCAAACCCTCGCGAGCCCCTCGAGCCTCCGGAGCACCCAAGCTCGCGATGATCTAGCTTCGACAACCACCCCAACGCTTCAGCAGCGCCGATGCCAGGTGACTTTTGGTTTGTTCAATTGATGGCGCCCCTTGGGCTGCACTATCCTCAAGCTGCTAGGGCCCGCCCCCGCAGCTGTATCGTTTTGCGCATGCACCAGACTGATTCTGCATTTAATGAATTTCCTAAGTATTCCAACTGCATGCCCGGTGCTTCGTCACCATGAATGTCGTCGCGCCCTTACAACCCCGCCTTCGACCGCCTCATGATTAAGGGCTCGCACGGCGTATGTGCTCGGGTCCGTTCCTGCAGCGTTGATAAATCCAAGCGGCTTAGCTCTGTCTAGCGGGCCAGCCCCGTGTACGTCACCTCGTCGAGGCCCTTGGTGCTTGTCCTCGCATGAGCTAATCGAGTGTGGGTGAGTCAGGCCGTGTGGCCCGGTTCCAATAACCGTTGTTCGGCACTTCGCCGTCACGGGAGCCGCCCGCCGGGTGTTTTTTCCTCGGGTTTGTGGCATGAGAAGACTGGGCATGACGTCTGTGCTCGGGTCCGTCCCTGCAGCATCGATAAACCCAACGAGTGAGCTCTGTCTGGCGGCCTGGCTCCGCACACGTCACCTCCCGGGGTCGTTGGTGTTTGGCCTTCTCATGCGATGGCCTCCGGAGACTCATTCGGCATAGGTTACCCGCACCCCACAGGTCTTACAAGCGCGCCTCGCGCTATAAAAATTCAGGCACAACCCGCCTTTGAGGTAGGGCCTCATGAGTCCCATGCGTGCTCACGAGTGCCCAGATACACCTCCCAGTTCAGCCGTGCCAGCCACGAGTGTGAACTTATTGGGCTGTACATGCCCGGAGACTCTAACACAGAGTTCCATTCCCACACCCAAGTGGAAGCCCCATGCTCCGCGCTGGCGGACGACACTGTCGCTCAGCGGCTATGCCCACGCCCAGTGGAAGCCCCATGCTCCGCGCTAGGGGATAAACAACTGAGGGCGCCCTAGCGGTTGCACCAACCTCAGGATGGCCTCCCGGCTCTTCGCACAGCCCCCTCACGCAGCGTTCCCCTGGGATGCACGCGCGAGGGGGCTGGCCGGGGGCTACGCTCAGGACAGGCCTGGCGTGAGCCGCCTCACCAGGCTCTGGCACCTGGTCTTCTCGCGTCCCTCCCAGGTAAAAGCTGGCGAGAAAAGGTACAAACTCACCTCACGGGCACCGCTCGCACGTCAAGGGGGACCCCTGAGCATCGCGACTCAGGGGCCTCACTAGTCACGTAGCCCCGCACCCCTTGGTCTCGTCCTGGCGATCCAGATGCCCCAACGGCGGTCGAGGTATGCGCGGGATTGGGCCCTGCCGACGCAGAGCACTAAGGCACCCCAAATCTACCCTGGCGTCGCCATGTTTCCTTCGCGAGTGCTGCTCGCACGTCAAGGGGGACCCCTGAGCATCGCGACTCAGGGGCCTCACTGATCACTTAGCCCCTTGCCCCTTCGTCTCGTCCTGGCAATCCGGATGACACAGAGGTATGCGCGGGATTAGGCCCTGCCGACGCAGAGCACAAAAGCAAGCGGGAAGGAAACAAGGCATCGGAGGAAATCACGAAATTCAAGGAAATTCAAGCATTTATTACAGGCACTGAATGTCTTGTGAATTCAAAGTCTCACGCCTCCGCGAGGCACCACGAATGTTGCAGAGTAAAATCTAGGAGGAAGGGCTGCCACCGCCATGGCCGACGTCGCCAACTGTCCCAGCCAAGGCAAGCTCATCGTCAATGTCGCCGTCGTCGTCGTCACCACTGCTTGCTTCCGCCACCGGGGGCTTGGCGGTGGCGATGCAGGTGAACTTCTCCACCAACGCGTCCACCGGGCCCTTCACGGCCGCTTCCGCAGCGGCGTGGGACGCAGGAGCAACTGGGACGAGCACCGCATCAAAGCTGAAGCCGGGCTCGCAGAGGTAGAGCAGGCTGAAGACCCGCATCACGGTCGTGGCAAGAAGATCGCGGCACTCGTCCTCTAGAATGGTGTCCACCCTGGTGGAAGCGCCTTCGAGCACCTCAGCAAGCTTGAAGGAGAGCCCTACGTAGCCGGCCTCGGGGGTCGCCAGAGGCTCCCAGGATCCTCCCCTGCAGATGGAGCGCAGTGACTTGCGAAGTTCGAGTTCGAGGGAAGGGAAGGCGTCACGCTCCGCGGCCGCCATCTCCTCGGCAACGACGAGGGTCCTCTCCCTAGCCTCCAGCTGGGTCGTTGTCTCGGAGACGCGCCGGGCATGGGACTCCTGGGCTTCTTCCACCTCCTTCAGCTTGGCCAGGCGCTCGCTTTCCTTGGCCTCGCCGTCGGCTACACGGGACAGCGCGGAGTTGCGATCTGCGAGCACCGCCTCGCGGGCCTTGAGGACTTCCTCCTGCTTACGGAGTCGTTGCGCGAGCGCGGCCTGCTCATCCTGAAAGGCCTTCAGGTTGGCCTCCGCCTCACCGTAGCGCTTCCTGGTAGACTCCTCCTTGGCCAGTGCCACGTCTCGGGCCGCCTTGGCCTCGGCGGCCTCCTTCTCGCTCTTCTCGATGGCAGCCTCGGCCCGGATCCAGGCCGTCTGGGTGGCCGCCTCGGCCTGGGACCACCCAGAAACGAGCCCCAGGCGCTCCTTCGCGAGGCGCCTCTCAGCATCTTGGAGGCCAGCCCGGAGCCTGCCAAGCATGGTGTAGGCCTCATCCAAGGCACCGGACCTGATCAGAGGACCCCAGCGCGCGAGCACGAGAACCGGACCAGGAGACGGCACCGGCGCATCAGCGGGCGCCGTGACCAAGGGACCAGCAGCATGGCTAACTTGGGGAGCCGGGGGCTCCAGCTTCTCCTCCGCCACAGCAAGCGCGGATGGCTCCACAACCAGTTGGCCAGCGGGGGCTGGCTCCTCCCGAGGTTGCATCGCTGCGCCCTCAGGAGCGGATTCCACCATAAGGGGCAAGGAGTCGCCCCCTCCATCAGCGTCGGGGCCGCCGCGGCTGCAGCAGGAAGCGCCGCCTTGAGAGCCCCCGCGTCCCCGGCGACCGGTCCTCCAAACGGCGCGCAGGGCTGGCGCGGCTCGCTTCCATCACAACCCAAGGTCGATGGCGCCCCCAGGGCAGGGGGCTCCTTTGGCTCAACGCTCGCCCCCTTCCTCTTCAGCACGACCTCGACCCTGGCCAGCGGAAGCGGGAGAGCTGTGAGCACACGCACAATTCATGGTCAAACAAGGGACAAGTAAGGTGACTTACTCCTCACGCGCGACCCACTTCCTCTTCTTCTCCACCTCGGCGCCGGTCGGGACGCCCCCGCTTCCTTTCGGCCCGGCCCTGGCCGCGCCCAGGGGGCAAGCAGGGTGCTCCTCGCCGACCCCTGGTGTGGCGCTGCTGCCCGGAGAAGTGCGGAGGACGCCCTAAGGAGCCGTTACCGGTGAAGCTACGTTCGCCTCAGCGGTGGCCACCCCGCCTCCCGGCTGCGGCACGGGCTGAGACGAGGCCAATGCCACGGCCACCTTGCTGGGGCGCGGGGAGTCCTCCGGAGCAGGCGTGGCCGCGTGCTTCTTCGGGGTCGTCCGGCCGGACGTCCGAGCAGCTTGAGCAGAAGGCACTGGCCCCCTGGGCACCCTGGCAAAGCGTTGGGAGCCGGCGGCCGGGGGCTCGTCGGTATCGTCATCGTCATCATCAAGGCTGCAGAGGAGCACGCTCTGCGACGGAGGGGACGCCTCCTCCCTGTCATCCATAGTCTCCTCTGAATCCTCCCCGTCGCTGGTGTCGCCGGAGGACACCAGCACCGGGGGATTAGTGTGCTCAGTTGGCGTGAGCCCCAGGTCATCAAAATCAGGCATGGCGGCGGCCAGCGCCTTGCCATCGTCACGGCGGTACAGCGGGGCATAGGACTCGGGAAGCTTTTCATCACTGTTTGGATCGCAGACTTGACCGTTGTCTATAGAAAGTCCCCGGGATCATTGAAGAGTAGGGTGTTCAGGGCCTTGTCCCGCTCCTCGCCTGTCAGGCTAGCGGATCTGAGCCTGATGGCATCTCCGATGCCCTCGTACTCCCACATGGGCTTTGAGTGCTGCTGGAGCGGAGCCAGGCGCTGCGTCACGAACTCCTTCACCCTCATCGCCCCGGTCAGCTTCCTGGCGTCCATATCCGAGGAGATCCGCTTCAGGACGGGCCTCGCCCGGGGGTCGGTGAGCTTCGCAGAGGCCCACCCGAGAGTCTTCTCGGGCAGCCTCGTCGGGAGCTCCAGATGCGCATCGACCCCCTGGACATCCAAGAAGACCCAGCGGTGCCTGTAGCCTTCCACCTTCTTCCCGGCCTTCGGGAGCACATTGCCGCTCTGGACCGCGACAAAGGAGGCCACCCCGACCGTTGCACGCTGTCATGGAGCCTCATGCTGAAGTAGTGGCGGAAGAGGGCCACTGAAGGCTTCACGCCTACGAAGGCCTCGCAATAGAAAGCGAAGATCAACAGGAGCATGATTGAGTTGGTCTGAAGGTGGAGAGCTTGGATCCCGTAGTGCGCGAGGATGGCAGAGAAGAACCCCGAGAAGGGCGGGATGAGCCCGCAGAAGACGCTGTGGAGGAAGAAGGGGTAGACCGTCTTCGCCAGGGCGCGCCGCTCAACTGCGCCACACCAGATCAAGGTCCTCCCCCATTCATTGGAGTCCCCCGCAGTCAACGGAAGCGCGGAGGCGAGATCCCCCTCCTTGGCGATGGTGGATGTCATGAGCGCCGGAGAGGGAGAAGAGGGGGCCGAGGCTGGAGCCTCAGGCTTCGTCTTCCCGGCAGGCGCCATCCGAAGGATCCTGGAGGCAGAAGAGCAAGAGGAAGGACGATGCTGCACCAAGACCTGGAGGAGTTTCTCGCGAAGGAAAGGGGATCTGAGGAGGAGAGCAAGGCGCAGGGGAGAAGAGCAATGATGGCTCTGCAGAGGGCGCCCGGCTTTGTCAGCCTAGATAGTTGTCGAGGCGATTGAGGGCAGAGGTGTCCGTTCCCCGTCGCGCGCCACGCGTCAAGCCTGGCCCACAGGCGATTTGGGGCCCGTGGCGCTTCACCCTGCGGCCCTTGCCTTCATCTCGAAGCCAGGGTTAGCACGCCTTGGGCCCGGGGGCTACTGTCGGCGTTCTGGGGTCGGCGGTATCCAGACCTGCCTGCCTGCGGCCCAGCGCGTGGCCCACCACGGCGGCCCGGTACGGCCCAGCAACAAGCCCCCCAAGCTAAGGCCTTCTCTAGAGCCCCCGCCTCGCGAGGAGAGCAACACCAAGACCTCCGGAGAAGTGGCATCCCCCCAGGCTGCCTCCCGAGGAGCGGAGATTCCTATGCAAGTACCCGGCCTCAAGAGGCCGGGGTGACGTGGGTTCTGACGGTAGAGCCAGGTGGGCGCCAGCGGGCGCAGAAGGAGGACAGTTTCCTCTTTCGTGATAAGGAGGCAAGGACGTACACGGGTTCCCAAGAAACCCCCAAAGGTTTCCTTCCTAGTGCAAGAGGACCAAGACCACGAGCTCGGCAGGATGGATGTCATCGCCGAGCCCACCGATGCGTCACACCCGGAAGCTTTGCAGGCGAAGACCGCCTTTAGTCAGAATAGGATGTACTTCTATTCCCCTTTGGCCGTTGTGTGATCCCTTCCCGCCGGAGCGATAAGGGAAGAGGACCGTGGCCCCTATAAAGAGGACCAAGACCACGAGCTCGGCAGGATGGATGTCATCGCCGAGCCCACCGCTGCATCACACCCGGAAGCTTTGCAGGCGAAGACTGCCTTTAGTCAGAATAGGATGTACTTCTTGTCCCCTTTGGCCGTTGTGTGATCCCTTCCCGCCGGAGCGATAAGGGAAGAGGACCGTGGCCCCTATAAAGAGGGACTAGCTCCCATCGTAGAAGGCAGGTTGGACACACCAGTTCATCACTGCCAAGAGCCCTCGCGAGGCCATCCAACCATTGTACTAGTTCATCCTCAACCTCCTCATGAGGCCAATCCACCACAAAGCAGGAGTAGGGTTTTACACCGCAAGGTGGCCCGAACCTGGGTAAATCTCTGTGTCCATTTTCTTCCTCGCTCACACTTACTCGACACAGCTAGGCCATAGGGTGACGGGCTTGGGACTTTGGGCCGGTTGAGATCTTCGCACATGCCCCAGTGTTCGAACCTTGTTGGGTTTTGCGGAGCGCCGATTCCGACACAGATTTTACTGCGTCTCCTTTTTTCGCGCCCGCCGGTTGCCCCTTCGGGTTTCCCCTTTAAATATTCATTGGAGGGTCCCTTCTTTCACTTTTACCTCACACTTATCGCTTCTTCTTCCTCACGCCCGAGGATTTCATCGTGCCAGCGTCGCCGCTCGTCTATCGCTGGTGACCACCTTTGGGATTGCAGCGATGACGTACCTTCGTCGAGGTTCAGCCGACCGTCTCCACCACCCTGGGCCTCCTTTAGGTAAATTGTTCTCCCTTTCCAGATCCACATTAGTTCATCAAAGTTCTTGAACACTCCGGTAGCCCCCTTTTCATTCATTGCCATTGTTTGTTTGTGTATAGATTCCACGAGCTTTATCATAGAAATAGAGCGGTTATAATGGCAGATTCATTTCTTGCTTAACATCTTCAAACCCTCCTTAAGGTTCTGTACATTAGACCATCGCTGCTCCCATGCCTTGTCGCTAGGTTTAGCAAATATTTGTCCTTTCCGAACCATTCGTAGATCCATAATTATAGCCGTTTTGGTAGAAACTTGTTTGTCCCACAGTATAGCAAAATTTGAAGGTCTTTGGTTTTTAGCGTAAGTCGCCCTTACTCCTGCCGGCTCAATAGTTGTAACCCGCCATGCGTTAAACTGTTGTGTTAAGGCTCCAGCTCCTCACAAGGCAGCTTTTCCATTGTAAATAATTAGATCGTCTTATTTGAACCATTTGCTTAAGCTGCCCCCTTTTGCTTTATCCAGGTGACTTATTATGTTGGAATCCAAAGTTTGCAACTGGGCGCCTTCCCAAGTTTCCGAGTCTATACTTCCAGATTATCAAGATCGGGGTATTCTGCCATTCAAGGGAGTAGTTGGCTGGCGGGTTGCACTTGGAGAAGAAATTCCAAAAACCTGGTGAGGGAGAAGCGGTAATATTCCTGGACCATCTTCTCAGAGGCTTCTCCCCTCCCGGGTGAAAATTCTTTCGAGATGTTTTACACTTTTTCCATCTTCATCCTCAAGACCTTGGCCCCAATTCTATATCCAATCTATGTCAATTCCAAGTACTTTGTGAGGCGTATCTGCAGATAGAGCCCTCTGTTTCCCTCTTTAGGGAATTCTTCTATTTGAATCGCCAAACTGAATGCGCTGATGGCCCCAACCTAGAACTTGGCTGGGTCTCAATCCAAAGGCGGAGAGACGTTGCCTTTCCTGCTGCTATTCTGCCAAGCCATCCTAAAGGGTGGAATAAAACTTGGTTCTATTGCCGGAATATGGCCCCTGCTGGTGAGAACCCTTTGCCGGGTTACAGACCAAATCGTCTTCCCATGGACCTCGAACTTCCTAGCTAGGCTCCTCCGGAAGAACGTGCTCAACATGCTCCTATATATCCAAGACTGAGGGCTTTAACAGCCAACGGGTTAACTTGAATTGATTTGACCCGGTGCTAGGTATCCTGGAGTATTTTACCTCTAAGCCGCCGTGACAGTCTAATGTGCGCTTATTCCGGCGACTTAGACGATGCCCAAAGATGTAACAATATAACTTTGGATGCTGATGAAATAAAGCGGATTGAAGAAGCTATTGGGTGAAAGTCTGGCCGCTTGCAGCAAAGACGGATTGAAGCCCTTTTACGCTCTTAACCCAGCTCCTCTAGTAAGGATCTTTGGTAACTCTTATGTCTGACTTGTATGAATGTTTTTCTTCTAAATTCCAAATCCTTACCTGTTAATTTCGATCGTCAATTTTGTAGGCTAAGTCTTCATTTTGGGGCAAGAAACGAGTGAAAACCGCGGCCAAAAAGCCTAAGGCCCTTCAAAGTTCAAAAAAAGATAAGGCGGTCGTAGAAGAGCCATCACTTATGGGCGAATCAGCGGCAGCCGATTTTCAATCGGAGGTAGAAATCAATTTCCTTTAACCATATTTTATTGAATCTGGCTTACCCAATAAACCAGTCGCCCGTAAACGACCAACTGAGGTACCTTTTAGCCCAATTCTTTCTTCCGAGGCTGGTTTAAACTAGCAACCTTTTAATCATTCTGGTTCCATTTATCAGGAGTCACCACCTTCGTCAGACGACTCAACCGCCTCCAAGCTGCCACCATTAGTCATCAATCCTGGGTAAATTCTCTTTCGTCATATGTCTGCCTATGCAAGCCTTTTCGCATATTCTTGATTCTGTCTTCTTGTTTTGTAGGGCTCAAGCCAAGGCCAAGAAGATAAAAACTGGCGAGCCGTCCACTGACCCTGAGGCCCCTAAGCCAGGGAAACCTGATTTGGTAAACCCTGAAGTTCATGCAGATCAGCCTGAAGATCATCAGGATGCGCAGACTGATTTACCCCCTCAATTTGAGCCATCAAATGATGATATTACGGACACTGAAGTTGACCCAACGGTCAATCTTAGCCCGCCCAGTCCTCCAAAGACAACTGAAAATGATCCTTGTGATAAAAACGAGGAGGTCGTCATTACTGGGTCGAGGTATACCGTTCCTGAGGTCTCCAGAGTGCTGGCAAAACTTGTTGCCAAGGATGAAACAGTACTGCTGAGAAGGGAAAAGCCAAGCTAGAGCTTCCCAGTTATGAGAACATGAGTGCTGAAGAACTACATGTTGGTTATCTGGACCATCTTGCTACGAGCCAGGAGATGGATGTTGGCCTTGTCAGCATGATGAGAAACAAATACGAGGTATGTTCCTCTTTGCTGTGTACTCCACATATCCTTTTATAAGCCCAAAGGGCCAGCTCATCTCCTTGAGATGAGTCGGGTCTTGTAATTAACTATGAAGAATTCGACCTGTAACCCCCAAGGGCCGGCTCATCTCCTTGAGATTAGTCGGGTCTTGTAATTAATTATGAAGAATTTGCCTGTAGCCCCCAAGTGCCGGCTCATCTCCTTGAGATGAGTCGGGTCTTGTAATTAATTATGAAGAATTCGACCTGTAGCCCCCAAGGGCCGGCTCATCTCCTTGAGATGAGTCGGGTCTTCTCCATATCCTTTCTTTGTACAAAATGACATGCATTAGCCCCCAAGTGTCAAATATAGTGCTTTGCAATCTGTTTGAGACTTGTTATAATTTTTCTTTGTCATATGATACTGCATCCTGCTACCGGCTTATTACCATTGAATATTATGGCCCTTATTATGCAGAAAGCTCTACAAGCAGCCGAGTCAGGTGTGATCGGTTTGAAGAAAGATCTGGAAATAGGGCAAAACGCCTGAGCTTCTATTAAGGAGAAACTTTGCCTTGCTTTCGAGGAGTTGGAGAAAACCAAGGCACACCTTGAGAAGCAAAGTAAATCTTTTGAAGCTGAGAAAGCCGCCTTATTAGAGCGTGCAGAAAATGCTAAGGGCAATTGAAACCCATCACGGAAGAGCTATCCGGGTTAAAGCGGCATATTGCCCATATGACCCAGGCTACCTTTGGTAAGTATCTTATATCTTGCAAAAAACACCTATGTTCGTGGATAAGCCGCCCGGCGACTCACATACTTTAAATTGTATTGTAGGTCCACGAACATGCAAACTTCAAGATGACAGCTTGCTTATGTTGAAGGCTGTATATACTTTGACCGAGCAACTTTATGATGGAAGCTATCTTGCCATCAAGGCAGTTATGGGGAATAAAGAGCCGGTGAAGCTTATCAAGGATGTGCCGAGGTTTCTCTCGACAATCCCCAAACAAGTGGAAGAGTTGAAAAGATCAGCTGCCCGAGCCGGTGCCACATCCTCTTTGAGCCCAGCTTTTGCTTATTCAGAAGAACTTGATCCGGCAGAAATGGCCAAAGGATTTCCTAAGCTCAAGGATGACGGCTCGGCTTTCGGTGATGCTGACTATCTGAAATGTGTTAAGACATCTCGAGTGTTGGCCACACAACTTGTCGCTGAAATGGGGCTGAAGTGTTATCAGGCGGCTTATGATGCAAACAACTCTCGAGTTCGGCCACCTTCTTTTGTGCCGGTGAACCTGACCCCTGAACGTCGTAAGCATATTTTTGCCCCTGATGTTGACCCGTCCTCCATCCTGAATAACGAAGCTGTTTTCCACGCCTTGACCCATTGCAACTGGGATGTGGACAACCTTCAGATCGAAGAGCCGGAAGATCCATTAGAGGATGACCCAGAGGCGGATCAGGCGAGAGGTCAGCCTGAGGTCCATCCTAAAGGCGCAGAGGGCGAGTCACAGAAGTGATATGTGTTAACAATTTAAGTCGCATGTCTCTCTAGTCCCCAAGTGTTGGGCAAAAACAATGAAATTTTTTTGTGGCTCCTGAGATGAGCCTGTAATAGGAGTAGTTTAAAAAACTTCTTGAAAAGTTCATGCCTTCGTGCATGTTTGCATTCGTGAAGGTACTTTAAGAAACTTTGATCCTTTGATCTGTGTTGATTGTGCTGCTTTCTTTGCTTATGTTTGAATACATCTGCTATGCTCGATGAGTCTTTTTGATTGAAACGGAGAGGACAGGCCAAAGAATGAGCCGGCAAAGAAACTTGGCTTTCAAAACTCAAGTCCTGTTGAATAATCATAGTGATTGAACTGGTCATAATATGACAATGGTTGATAATCCGGACACTCATGTATGAGCCGGTAATAACATGATGATGTACCTACAAAACTTTTGAGGTAGTAATGATAGTTTTATAACAATATCAAATATTGTTAACAAGCCGGCCTAGTGAGGGTCGGCGAGAAGAGACTGGCTTTCGAGGCTCAGCAAGATAAACCAGCCTTTCTGAGCTGGTTTTGGAAACTCCAACCATTTAATCCCGGTTATAAGAAACCATGATGAAGGTCGGGAAAAGAAAATTTATTACCTTTGCAGAAATTTAAGATGTAACCCGATTTTGAAAAACCGGTCTTAATAGACAAATATAAATATGCATGCATGATGCCATGATGCCATGCAAAATGATGTATGTATGTGACAACAGAAAAAGATGACCGGCTTTCGAGGCTCGAGTCTTGCTTTCATGAAGCGGGTATGATAACCCATGGTTTATCCCAGCTCTCTGTGTGCCGGCTCTCACGTGAGTCAAGCCGATGTTTTAACCTCAAGAAGTTCAGGGTCCAAGAAGGATTGACTTGTCAAGAGTACACGGGGTCACCTAATCAGAGTCGCATCAAGCATATAGGCAGGTTTAACCATATGTTGTGGCGTTTTTTTTGTCGGGTCAAGAGGGTGAGAAAGCTGAACTCGGTGAGTTGGAAGCCCCCAAATGCCCAATGTATTGTGGCGTTTCACCGGGTCACAAGGGTGAGAAAGCCGAACTCGGTGAGTTGGAAGCCCCCAAATGCCCAATGTATTGTGGTGTTTTGCTGGGTCACAAGGGTGAGAAAGCTGAACTCGGTGAGTTGGAAGCCCCCAAGTGCCAAATGTTTCATAAAATAAAGACTCATGCTCAGTTTGAAGGCTGAAATGACAGAAACTCCGAGTTTCGGGTGTGCCGCCTTTATTATATTTGAAACATAAAGAAGTATGTATAGAATTTGCAGGGGGGTGAATTACAAAAAGCAAAAGAGCCAGTATAATACGACCGCAGGTGAGCAGTGCTCCAAGGACGGGTTATTTTCTTCTCGGAGGTTTATGATCCTTCTCGTAGATTTCTCCGGATAATATGGATTATTTTTTAGGAATCAGGTGCTAGTGGTACTGACCGCTATTCAACTGCTTGGGGTTACTCTGGAAACCACCTTGGTTGTTATGTTGATTTCCCGGGCCAGGATGTTGTCCATTGCCATTATTCACCTGATGTTGAAAACCAGCTCCTGAGCCGCCCTGTGACCCGCCAGGACCATGTTGACCCGAGTGTCCACCACCGTTGCCCCCTTGATGATTCTGGAAGGCCTGGTTGCAGAATTCCTGCATGATGTAACAATTTTCCCATGAGTGGGTAGCTGGCTTGTCGTGGGTACCATGTTTGGGACATGGTCCCTTGAGCGCCTCCTCGTAATTACGAGGCTTATTCCCATTATAAGTCCCTCTAGGGTGGCCATTACGGCGTTGGTTTTTTAAACCAACCTTGCTGTTGGCAACGAAGTCTGACCTGTCGTCTGGCTTCTTTCGCTTGCCATTGTTATTCTGGGTTCCCTGGTTACCACCGTGATTATGCTGGCCTTTACCACCTTCACCTTTCTTTCCTTTGCTAGTCTTATCCTCATCTGAGCCGGGATCCTTCATGTTGTCTGACTCGGCGTACCTGGTGAGGACATCCATTAAGTCGCCCATATAATTTACCTTACGCTTGAGCCGCCCGAGCTTCTAGACCAGCGGCTGGAAGTGACAATTCTTTTCTAGGATCAGGACGGCTTTAGCTGCCGTAATACAGTGTGACGAGTGTATGATTTTTGCAACCCGGCGAGTCCAACGATGGGCCGACTCGTCCACGCGCTGGACGCAATGTTGAAGGTCCACTATCGTCATCGGCGTCTTGCACGTTCCCTGAAAATTCTTGATGAAGCGTTCCTTAAGCTCTGACCAAGTGTTGATGGAATTGGGCGGTAAATTCTTCAACCATCTTCGAGTCGACCCTTCCAGCATCATGGTCAAGTACTTGGCGCACACAGCGTCACTGGCATCCAACATATCCATTGCTAACTCATAGATTTTCGATCCAAGCCGCCGTCTCAAGATCCGTTGTGTAGTTTGGTACCTTGCGAGGCCCCTTGAAGTCTTTGGGCATACGCTCGGCGCGGAGGGCCGGGGATAGGCAAGGTATCCCAATCGTCCTACTGTTGGTCCCAGCCTCCGGTTGAGGATGAAGTTGTTGAATTGCCCGTGCTGCTGCCTCCGCCTCTACCTGTTGCGCACCCCTAGCCGCATCAACAATTGCCTGAGCTCCTGATGGAATAGGCCGGTCGGGGAAACTTGAGGTTGTTGCATGCGCCCACTGCTAGAAACAGCCGGAGACTCCAAATGGCGACTCTTGCTGCGGCTGGCATATGGGGTGGAGTGCATCCGATCGCGGCTAAAAGAATATTGTGCTTGCTGCACTACTACTGTTTTCAACATCTCTATGGCGTTCCTGGCCTCAACGTCAACAGGGGTATTTCCATGAATAGGTAGTGCTTCCAGGTGCCGGGTCGCCGCCAACACATTGTCAACAGGGTTAGAAAAGTGACCCCGTGGCATCTGGAAACGTCGTGGTGGCGAGTGAGTTGGTGGTGGCTGAGGCGGCTCGTTTTTTTGATTTCCGAGTGGCTGGCTAGCCCCCGGAGTCTGCTGGGGGGTATTAAAAAGTTACTGCGGCTCGAGGCTCGTTGGTAGCCAGCTTCGGTGTCTCCTCTGGTAAACCGCCTCAGATGCATCTCTCTGAAGTCCTAACTGCCAAGCCTTGGCCTTAAGGCGCTCTGACTCATTATGTATGCGAGCCTGTAGCTCCGCCATCCTGGCGTTCTCAGCATCGACTCCCCTCTGTACCTCGGTCATCTGGTCATGCAGTTTGGTTAACTCCGTGTTGCGTTCTTCTTGGTTTTCCGCAGTGATGGGACTCTCCACGAGCTTCGCCATCTCAGCCATTAAATCTGTCATCGCTTGAGCCAGCGTCTTGCCAGACCTGCCAGATCCACCCGCCGCTCCAGCCGCGGACGGGTTCTGAGCCGCCACGGTTCCTGCCATGTAGACAGCAACCTGACGAGGCAACTCATGGAATTCCTCAGGGGCTTCAATATCCAATGATCCCCTGAGTCTGTCATCATAGAGAGGACAGATCGATTCAGTTTCTCCCATGGAAGAATCGCCATCTGTGTTGACGAGGATGTCGTTGCTGCCCGCCGGCTCATCCGAGAGGCAAACTCCCTGAGTAAAGTCGACGAACCCATGACGCCGGCTGGTTTGATCCTGGCCGGGTCATGCACGTGAGCCAGTTCATCGACGTAGATGCACATCTCCGACTCGGTAACAGTAGCTCCGATCTTGTCAAAGGGGACTTGGTATTCGCGCTCGGTTGAGCCGGCCTTGGTACCCCAGATTGGATCGTCGATGTAGAACTTGTCGCGGCGACTCTTGATCATCTGATCAACCGCGAATTTCCCAACCCTGGACAGGTTCCCTTCGAGAAATCAACTCCACCGGGCGAGTGCCCCATGGTGGGCGCCAACAGTCGTGGTTTTGTCACGGTAGATGTCCTCGTGCAAGGACTTAGGTGTGAGGCCATCGCCACTAGGTGGCGACTCAAAGGAGTTAAACGGGAACGGGAGCGCGAGTTTACCCAGGTTTGGCCCCTCCGATGGAGGTACTAGCCTACGTCCTGCTTTTGAGTCTATATTGATGATGATCTCGATTACAAGGGTGCGAAATCGCAAACCTAGCTTTCGAGGGTGTCTAACTTAAGTCTTTCGGTCCTGGGGGCTTGCCTTTATATACAGGTCAAGACCCTAGGGTTTACAACGGAGTCCGAGTCATATTACAACTTGTAACCATTCACGTCTCTAACACGCCTTGCCTCTTCAGCAAGGAATCCTCTCGTGTCTTCTGCCCTATGGGCCTTGAGTCGCCGTCTCTACGTGCTTGGGCCGCCCGGCGGCTTACTTAGTAACCATCTTGTTCACCTTACCTTCAGGACACGGCCCATCTTGAATATAATCTAGAGTCGCCATTACATTGACCTGGCCCAATAGGACGGGTTATACCGCGGGGTTATATCCCCGACATAACTGCATGGTGGCGTCGGGCACGGCGCAACCGCATGCATATGGCACCCCAAACGTATGTGACCATTCGCGTGTGGATGGACACCGGCAGAGCGCGCCACGGCCGCCTAAACCAAGAGCAACCCCATGCGTAAGGCAGTTCGCGACGGTGCGTAGAGAACGGCCGTTTTTGTATGTAATAAAACACAAACATTTTTTTATTATTAATCGTCTGTGTATTTATCATTTCTTCCTCCTTTGTCACGTCTTGCCACCATGTTCTCGCCCGAGGATTCTAGTGCACGCTTCGGGACCGAATATGCATTTCGTTTGGCCAAGCGTCGTCTCGAAAAGGCGTTGCTGAGCCAGTTCCTACGCAACTGCACAGGTTCCCGCGCGCAGCCACACAGGTTCCCGCCCGTCTCAGCGAAATCCCCCAAACACCCAATGCTTGTTGGCCTGCTTCATAAATCCTCACAGTCGGTGACTCCACATCGCATCCATCCCCTCCCTCCCCATAGCTTCTCTAGTTTGCTTCTCCCCCAATCGCCAATGGCGCTAGTCCATCGTCGTCGGTGAGCCACTCCTCCAGCGAACAGCTCTAGCTGGGAGGCTACACCGCGACAGCATAGTTCACGGAAGCTTGTAGTAGACGTGGCGACCCTGTTGGCTGTGCGCACGTCACCCACCACACCTCCGCCACCGCTACCCGAAGGTAGTTGTGGCGGCGACCGCCGTGGCTGCCACCCCACTGATGGTGTCCTGGACTAGGGGGTACTCACCACGTCGTCTCCCGACCAGTGGGTCGGGTCCCCCAGGGTGATTCACTAATGGGCCACTTCGGGCAGCCCATGATGCATACAAGGGAGATTCCACAAGACTTGGCGCACAAGACAAGGACTCCTCTAAACCCTAGGCCTACGGTGCATTATATAAACCGAGGCCAGGCTAGAAAATAGACAACCTCAATCTCATATTCATTACTACAATCTCGTGGTAGATACCTGTACTATGTACTATCCCCCATATGAATACAATCAAAAGCAGGACGTAGGGTATTATCTCCTCGAGAGAGCCCGAACCTGGGTAAAATCATGTGTCCATGTTACCATTGCTCCAAGACGCCTAGCTTAGGACCCCTACTACGAGATATGCTGGATTCAGAACCGACATTGGTGCTTTCATTGAGAGCCTGCTGGCAGTCACCGCGGTGCGATGGGAATTCGGAACATCTTCGACGCGATCTACGCGTCGGAACCGAGCTTTGTTGTCAATGTCGGCATCTTCGTCGCCGGTTCGACTGGTCACCTCGGCTGGACCGAGGATTGCACTCCACATCGTATCATCAAGATCGAATGGATACTTTCATCATCATCATCTCCGATCTCTCTCAAGATCACGGGGAATCATCCATGGAGCTCGGGGGCTCGATGTTAACATCGTCCTCGAGCAACCGTGCAATTTTTTTGGACAGCGACTCATGTTTGTCGTCCCCGCTTCCTCGAGCGTCGCTTTGACGATTGCTTCAGTGGAATTGTGCAGAATTGGGTCTAGAATAACCCTATAAAATTTCATCATGTTTCGATTGAGGAATCTCCGGAAAACTCCGATCTACCGGAGCCTTGTCGAATCTGGACGAGAATCCGGACAATTTTAGGGCGAGGGGTCCAGCGGCTAGGTCAGAGATCGTTTGCAAGATCCCACCGTTCATTGCCTGTGAAATTTTCATACCAATCACCCCCTCAAAATTTCAGCTCGAGCCGACCGTCCAAACTCCGGTAAACGTCCGATGAGTACATCAATTTTCGGATCTGTTTTCTGCGCGAAAACGAATCCGACCCGAATTCATCTTTCTTCATGAACGGGATATTGGACATCTTTTTTGAGGAATTTTTTTTCTAGGGTATTGTGTGTTGTTTTCAAACACGTGCCCACAAATTTTGAGTCTTTTCCATGGCGATCTTGATCATCACGCCGATGTCAAATCGGCCCGACCACGTTACTCCATGGCTTCCGACCTGCATCGGCATCGCCGCGCCGTCGCTTCTTCAAGCCGACATCCACCATGCCGACCTGCTTTGACACCTCGGCTGTCATGGGACTTCGGCATCACCAGCTGACCTGCTCTGTCACCTCGGCTAGACCGGGGGCTTCGCCATCTCTTCATAAACCTACTGCTGGGATTTCGGCGTCATCGGCCGACCAGCTTCATCACCTCTCCTGAAACGGGGGCTTCGCCTCGCCACATCGGCCGTACCGCGTCGCCACTTCATCAAGCTGAGCTTTTTGCCCGGGCACCTCTGGACCGGCTTGGGGGCTGGGACCTTGATCCGCCACAAGCTCGGCCCATGTTATCAACGCCGAGCACATTAACCAGCTAAGTCGCTTTCATGCTCAACTTTTTTCAATTTTAATTTTTGTTTGGTTTGACCAAGCATTATATTTGTGTTAAATAAAAAAGTTTGTTTGATAAAAACACTTCATTTTCCCATGGTAACCGGGGGCTTCGCCGTCATGCTGCCGAACTACTCTGTCTCCTCGGCTGGACCGGGGGCTCCGCCTCGCCGCAGTAACCGTGTTGCGTTGCCACTTCTCAACCCGAGCTCTCCGCTCGATTACCTAGGGTTTGGGGGCTGGGACCTCGGCTAGGCCGAGGACTACGTCTCCGTCCCGCCAAAACCCCGGACCGCACCGAGCACATTAACCAGCTAAGTCATTTTCATGCTCAGTTCTCTTTGAAAATTTACTTTTTGTTCGGGTCAACCAAACATTATATTTTTTGTTAAACAAAAAAAAATTGTTAAAAACTTTGTTTGTTAAAAATTCTTTACCCGATTTAACTGGGGGCTCTTAAATTTGTATGAGCCGTTTTATAATAAATGTGTTTTCTTCTTGGTCGTTGCAAAGTCTTTTTCTACTACTCCTTTTTCCGACACTAGTGTGTGGTCGATAGCTGGATAGCCTGGTTTCTTTCTAAAGCCGCTCAAGTTTAGTTTGCTAAACAGGCCTCGGAGAAACACTCCGCCTTCGGGATATGGATGTTGAAGCCACAGGCTGACTCGCTTGGAGTCCGGAGATTGGATGTATCATGTTAAAGCGCGACCGAAGCACGTATTAATTTTAAGACCAATTTTGGATTGGCACCAAAAACCTTGATTTAGTTTGGATGTCAAAGTTTTTACATAAGTTTTTGGGCTTTTCGAGCTTATGGAACTTTTAAGCTATTTGTATGTTTTTCTTTTAGGAGGCATGACATCCTCATGACCAAAGTGCCCTACGTAATAATTCAGCTCAGAATATCTTTTCCGACCTACAGCTCGGTATCTTTCCTGCCGACCTACACCTCGGCGTTGGCAAAACGCACATGACATCTGGACTAGTTCCCGAGGAGATTTGATCCTCAGGTTGGTCGGCCGCACCCAACCTGAGTCTCGGGGGATACTGTGTGTCTCCAGCATAGCTCTCGTAGTACAACGTCAGATGACTTTAAAATATCGGCAATATCAACGGGGGACTCCGACTAGGGCCGAACCCACCAATAGCCAAGGTACTCCGAGCAGTCCTCGGCAAAACATTCTTGGATATTGCTTTATATGCATCAGTTTCGAATTGTGTCTTCAGTCAACAGTTGGGTTGCCCTGCTCCTGTGATTGCCTCCTACATTCCGCTTTGTTCGGCTAGGTGTGCAAAGGGAGAACCACTGCGATTGTACTGGCGATTTAAACTGGTCAAGTACCTCAGTGGAGAAGCCGAAAACTGACTGTCACAATGAGCGCAAACTGGTCAGCGGTCCGATGACTCTGTCAACCGATAGAGGTTACCCCATGGGCCTTTCATAAATTTGGCCGAAGTGTTAATGGCTTGACCTCGCCTAACGCCGAACACTAACCGGGGGCTAGTAACCGGCCTTCCAAACTTTAAGCTCCTATGACTAAGTGAAAGTTATAAAGCCTAGATATCTGATTGCCTTGTTTCCGCTAACACAACCACCTCTGGGCACCGAGACGTCGGCTAAGGGTTGTCTTGTTACTGCGGAAACACCCAGCGTAGCATCTACAAAGGGGTAGAAGCCGACGATGGGCCACTCTCAAATGATAAACGGTCACAAAGGAGTCAAAATAGCATATAGCATAAAAGCATTTGTATTCAATATGCGAGTGTTGCCTTCTGTAATCATCGTTATAAAGCCATAAATATGCATCAATTTGACTTAAGATTTTGGCCAAGCTGGGTTGCCTGGCTCCTGTGCTTACCCCCTACGTTCCCGATTGTTCGGCTAGAGGGTAAAGGGAGCACCTCTGTGATTGTTACTTCCGGGTCATCCGGGTTAGTACCTTAGACTAGGTGAAGCCAAAAGCTAGCCATCTTAAGAATATAATTGGTCGGCAACGACGAAAGTGAAAAGTTTGGTTCACTAAAGACCACAAAGTTCGAGAACATTCGCCAAACTAAATCCTCAATATTTTCCCTCCCACATTGATCGGAGTTGAGGCTTCATGATCATGGTCACCATGATAGCCTGGGAAAAGGAACTTATAAAGGAACTATTTTTCCCAGAAGATGTTTCTTACATTAAACAGTAATATAACATATCTCTCTGCGTACCTTTGTTTATAAAACCGTATGGCCGGATTGCCTTGTTTGTCGTAAATCTTTGCCCTTATAAAGGCTTTATAAAGTAGGACAAACACTCCTCGGCTACTGGCCGAGGAGGTTGAAGCCGATGGTCAGTCAACAAAGTCTTGCACAATGCGGATTCGAGCATTAATGATGTAAAGTACTTGGATACATAGAATCATTATACATAAATTGTGTCGAACGTAACAATGTTTGTGTCAAACAAATGTCGATCCTTAATTCGACCACCCGTGTCGAAATTAAGGCTCGGGGACTACTGCATTACCTATTCAATGCAACAAATTCAAAGTGCAATACGGTTTCCAAGGAGATTCGATCCTCAGGTTGGTCGGCCGCACCCAACATGAGTCTCGGAAACTATGGCGCACCGCGTTTCTGCTCCTAAGTATGTTGTTGGGCAAGGACTTGATCCTCAGGCCGATTTCACAAATCGACCTAAGTCTCAGGGGCTACTGGGATCTATGGTTTTATTATTTCCTTCAGGTGCATCTCTGGTTTTAGACCGACACACACCTTGAGGGCTACTGGCTATACATCTCGGTAGTAAATAAATTGCGTCGATCGGAAATAAATCCTGCAAAAAACAGCCCAAGACCAAGGTGGTGCACCACCTTGGAAGCAGCCCGGCATAAAGCTTGGATGCAAGTGGCTGGCTCCATAAAGGGCATTTCCGGCATTAAGCTCGGATGAACTCCTTCAACTTTTTCAAGACCGAGGTAATCTATGACACCTCGGATGCATACCGGAGCTCGGCTGCAAAAAGATACCTCGGATACAGTCCGGCGTTGGAGCTCGGACACAGTCCAGCGTTGGAGCTCGGCTGTAAAAAGACACCTCGGACGTAGTCCGGCGTTGGATCTCGGATGCGAGAGGAGACCGCCACACGGGAAACACTTTGAGCCCGAGGTGTGGCGTAAATATTACAAGGCATTGATAAAGGCCGAGAACTTAAAGGGGCTCCTCGGATGCCCGACGTGTGAACTCTTCGGATACACCTCAGCGATCATCAAGATTGGAGATAGGAAGATTTGTTGAACTAGTTTTCAAGACCGGCGTCTGAAGACGGAGAACAGTTCGGAAGAACCGAGGAGCGTCCCCAACTTGAAGACCGGTTCAGGGGGCAACTGATGGTGTCCTGGACTAGGGGGTACTCACCACGTCGTCTCCCGACCAGTGGGTCGGGCCGAGGACCCCCAGGGTGATTCACTAATGGGCCACTTCGGGGAGCCCATGATGCATACAAGGGAGATTCCACAAGACTTGGTGCACAAGACAAGGACTCCTCTAAACCCTAGGCCTACGGTGCATTATATAAACCGAGGCCATGCTAGAAATTAGACAACCTCAATCTCATATTCATTACTACAATCTCGTGGTAGATACATGTACTATGTACTATCCCCCATATGAATACAATCAAAAGCAAGACGTAGGGTATTATCTCCTCGAGAGAGCCCGAACCTGGGTAAAATCCTGGGTTCATGTTACCATTGCTCCAAGACGCCTAGCTTAGGACCCCTACTACGAGATATGCCGGATTCAGAACCGACACCCACCGCCAGCCGTCGTTGCCACCACCCCGCCAGCGACTACCTTGGATGCCACCACACCATCGTCTGCCTTGGCCGCCACCCCGCCGTCAACCGCCGGGGACATCACCCGCTCCGCCGTCGCGGCTCGAAGGCGGGTGGAGGAGGAGGCCGCCAAAGTACAGCCACTCAACTTTTTCGTCAGCGACCTTGCATGCTACATCAACTTCCAAGATGAGGAGGAGGAGCGCCAGGTCGCGCATGCAATGGAGCTCACCGCTGACGTGGCCGCAGCAGAAGCTGCAACCGTGGCATGGAATGCGGAGATCTATGCCGAGTCCCGTAGCTTCGAGGAGGCATGTGAGGAGCGGCGAAGGGCAGCGACGGAGGGCGACGGATTCGACTCCTCCAGCCTCGTCGGTAGGATCCTCCTCCTCTGGCTCTTACTGAACACGCTTGGCAGAGGAGAGGCTGGTGGAAGTAGTACAAAGCCCCTCCATAGTAATATTTAGGGGCTATTTTGTTCAGTTCATCTAACTATATATAAGGTTCATCTAACTATATTTTGTTCAGTTTAAATTAGCTAGTATATATAGTTGAACTAACTATTTCACTACGTGGTTGGCAACAATTGGGGAGAAGTTTGTTCGGTTTAGCTGTCCAGTTGAATTATTTTGTATAAAGAACGACTGCTTAATCTATGAATGAAATCTATGTTTACTGAATTTCATTTGCAAAATTACACCGTTCTAGTGATTTTGTTCCTTCAAAATTTGACAAATGTAAGTGTTACTGCATTGACAAATGCCAATGTTTCCCATTTGACAAATGGCAATGTACCCAATATGATAGATGCAAATCTTACCAAATCTATAATACCTAAATAGCTCATCCCCACTATCCTATTTCTCTTGACATGCAGCCTATCCACCTCATCATACATGCCACATCAGCAATTATCATCCAATCATGTTTCTCTATTTCTCATCTTATAAGCAACCGAACAGCCAAATAGTCTCGCTAAAAAAATCACTTTTAGCTGACGATGAGGGCATGAGCTCACCCGTCCGGTCCCAACATTTTAGTTCTCTCTTCCTGGCCGGTGCCACCTGCACGTATCGATTCGCTGCCTTGCCTCACTGGATTTCTTGCATCGGGGCTGTAAACCTATAATTTTTTGCACCTGGGCTGACCCAACCAATATTGTACGTGTCCAGTAAGCTAGCTTCGGCCCCTTGATAAGTTGGTGTTAGGCATCGTCTTTGCACATTCAAGGTCCATTACATTGGACGACTGGACCTACTATCACATTACGTTCCTCACGGAGCCTGAAAAACAATTCGGTTTTGCTCACGGTTCATCTTCCCTTTGGGACTCTTATTTGTAGAAGAGGGTTTTGGCAATGCAACTCACGATAGTTTTGATCCGGTGTAGGTGCACGTATATATATAGTACAATGTGGGCCTCAACCTCAACTATACAAAGACTAGGAGGTGGGCCAGGATATACAGATATACATGCAAACCATATGTTCAACACCCCCCGCCCCCCGCAGTCGAAGCGTCGCCGGAGACGCGGAGACTGGACCTGAACTCCTCAAAACGGGAGTAGGCAATCCCATTGTCATCACATCAGCAAACTGTTGCATCGTCGGAACATGTAGAACTCGAATGCGTCCAAGAGCCACCTGCTCGCGAACGAAATGAATGTCGAGCTCAATATGCTTCGTACGACGATGATGCACCGGGTTGGCGGAGAGGTAGACAGCACTGATGTTGTCGCAGTAGACAAGCGTGGCCTTGTGAACATCACAAAGCAGCTCCTGAAGCAGCTGTCAAAGCCAGGAGCACTCGGCAACGGCATTAGCCACTGCCCGATACTCAGCCTCGGCGCTCGAGCGGGAGACCATGGGCTATCGCTTGGACGACCAAGAGATCAGCGAGGGCCCAAGGTAGACACAGTAGCCGGATGTAGAACGCCATGTGTCAGGGCATCCTGCCCAGTGTCGTGGGAACATGCCTGACAGTAGATGGTAGGGGTACGAAGGGAGAGGGCAGAGTCCTAGCTACGGCGAGGGTGTACACACAGATGTATGAGTTCAGGCCTCACTCGGAAGTGATAACAGCCCTACGTCTCAGGTGCTCCGGGGAGCTTACTCTGTCGAGTGATACGTGCGTTGTGTTTACAAAGGATTGCGAACCCTTGTGCCAGTGGGGAGGGGTGGCTTATATAGAGTGCGCTGCCCCTCATAAAACGTCTGGCATTTAGGGGTTTGATTGTAGGTAATAAAGGGGGGGACGTTACTGGTAACGTATAAAATAAATGCCAGTTAAGGCGGCGAGCGTAACGCCTGCCCGTTGGCCTCTCTGGGGAGACTCTTGGTCTTCTACGGTCGAGTGATTGGCGGCCCCTCCGAGTGAGAGCTGACCGTCGAGTGGAGGGGGGGTATTCCGAGTGACTCATACGCCATGGCTAGTTCAGTCGGAATCTCTCTCGTAGTCTTGTAGTCCTCCAATGTGGTGTCCTTAGGTGGGGTATGTAGGACGGGCCTAGCACCCTACCCTAAGTACATATCCTCGTCATTAGCCCCTGAATGGATCAGGGCTCGAGTGGAGAAGGTGCAGCGCAGGTTCTGTCGAACTCAGCGTTCTGAATGAGCTTCGAGATCTTTCCTATACCTGTGACGATTGGGCCTTCCAACGTCTGCCTTGATCTATTCAGCTTGTCATTTCTTCTGAGTGAATTTAGATGCAGGTTCGAGTCCGAATGGTCAACAGGATCTTCAGATGTGATAGGACGCTCTGTCCGGCTCGGATTTCGCGGGATTCGAAATTTCGGGGAACGCGCGCCGAGCAGGGATGACGCAACCGACGGGGAAGCGGCTCTTCGATCCTCGCGCCACCTTTATCGCCACATATCACGGCTCCTCCGTTAGTGGGATACACAGGGATTTGGCGGGCCCACGAGTCAGTGACTCGGGTCGACGGACATAAAAAACGAGAGGGGAGGGGAATTTGTGACAGTGCGCTCGTTTTCCCCTCGTCTCCTCTGCTTCTTCTGCTCCGCCGCCGCGCTGCTCAGATCGAATCCGCTCGCCGCTGCGACAATGGCGCCCAAGAAGACGACGAAGGGGAGGAAGCCCTTGAGCGCCCGGGCCGCAGTGCCACCCGGATGGATGCAGGGCGATTTCCTGCCATCAACCGTGACGGCGTTGGACGTGGAGAAGCTCGTCGCTGACGGCCTGGTTGTGGCCGGGTCGTGGAGGTTGCCGGGGACGGAAGCGGAGCCGGAGCCGCGCGAAGGCGAGCGGGTCCTCCTGACCACCCATTTGGAGAGAGGTTTTGCTCTGCCCCCGCATCCCTTCTTCCGCGGTTTTTTGAATTTCTTCGGGGCTCAGTTGCATCATTTTCCTCCCAACGCAATTGCGTATCTCGCTGCGTTCGTGACGATGTGTGAGTGTTTCTTGGGTTGTCCCGCCCACTGGGGTCTGTTCAAGCACATCTTTACCATTCGTTCTCAGTCGGTAAAGAAGGCCCACGCTAGTGATAATAGGACCAACGTCATCCAGCTATGCGGGGGTTTGGGTCTTCAGAAGAGGATGGGGAGTGCATTCCCAGCGCTCACCCTTCCGGAGTCGGTGCGGGGCTGGCAGTCGACCTGGTTCTACTGCCACGACGTCGCGTCCCCAAACATGTCGACCGGCCTTCCTCCCTTCACGCTGGATCGACCCACTGCGCCCCCATCTCTGACCGTGGCCGAGGAAGAGAAGGCCAATGTGGGGATCTTGATGAACAGTGTTGTGAATCTGATTCGTGATGGAGAGACCGGCTTGGATCTGTTGGAGGTGTTCCTGGGTCGACGGATCCAGCCGCTCCAGGCGCGGGACCATCTGATGTGGCATTACTCAGGAGTCGACGATACCACTCGTACCCACCCGGAAGATGTCTCAGAGGAAACCATCACGCTATGGCTGCGCGGCATCACTGGTGCGCGAGACAACCCCCGGGGTTCCAAAAGAGTATCGCCTTTCTCAGCTGCGAACCCGCCGAATGTGGTGAGTCGTGTCATTGTCGATTGCTGTTGTATCTTGTCGAGTGAATATGTCTTCAGCTGACTGACTTGAATCTTTGCAGGAGCTCACGAACATGTATTCGCCCGTGCCGAATGGCGGTCAGAACCTTGAAGGAGCGGGGAGCGAGAGCGACAGTGACAGCATCAGCTACGCCGAGGACAGCGAAGGCAACGGTGACGACTCGTCGGGGAGCGATGAAGTTGAAGTCGTGTCTCCTCCGTGTACTGAAGGGCGTTCCAAGCAGCGTCACGACCCAACACTCGACCGGGGTCGGGCCGGGGGGTCGACCACCAGGAGCTCCAAGCGCAGTCGGACGTCGACGCCAGAGCCGATTGAAAAGGTTGCCAAGCAGCCCAAGGTCACCACCACCAAGCCCCGGAAGGCTCTCCCCAGAATCAAGGTTTACGTGCCGATTGCTTCAACGTAAGTATCCTTGCTCTTCGCTTAACTTGTTGCTGAACTTCATATTTTTGCTGACCGAGTGGATCTTGATCGTCAGGGCCGCTACCTCGGTGGCATCGCCGGGGCGAGGAGAGGAAAGCGCGGAGAAGGACACGCCGGACGCAGCTACTTCTCGCCAAGGTATGGCATATTGTCATTTGACATTCTTCTCAAACCATTCGACAGTCAGGTGATATGTCGACTGGTGACATGCAAAGCCAATGGATACCGACCCCGCAGCCCCGTCTCCGACTGAACCGATTACAGCACCGACCCAGATGGCAGTGGAGCTCGCCAGTCCGCCACAAGCGCCTGTCTCCCAAGCGCCAGCCTCGCAAGCGCCAGTCCTTCCGACTACATCGCCGCTCCCTTCACAGACCATCTTCTCTCTGCACCGTGTTCCAGAAGATCAGACTGGAGCTGCTAAGGAGGCGATGATGCAGGCCGAACATATGATGCGGCGTACGAAGGAGGCGTGCGAGGCCAGCAAGCTGGCTTACGACGCTAGCTCAGCGCTTCGGTCGAACGTCCAAGTAAGTGCACTTGTAAGTGCGCTTTTTGATTGTGCCGCTTTCCGTCTACCATGACTTGACTTTTGCACCTGCTGGGAGTTTTCTGTCTGTCGACTGGTAATCGCTTGTCACGCACTCGGCTAGGGCTGACCTGGTCGAGTGGACAATCTTTTTTTTTGTTCGGCCGTCACTCGGATTGGGCAGACCGTTCCGAGTGGATACCGTTCCGGTGGGGGCACGCTGAGCGCACCCACTGGGTGTAGTCCCCGAGACTGCCGTCGACTGCGGGCAGTCGGCGGGAGTCTTAGAACTTGGACTCGAAGCCCATATTTCTGTCCACTGAATTGTTTGTCGTTGATCTCAGAAGGCCTGCGAGCTCGGTACTCGATACGCTGACTTGGAGAAGGAGAAGACTCAGCTTCAGCTCGACTTGGAACTGGCGAGGAGAGACCTGGAGCGTACGCAAGCTGATCTGAAGGCTTCGGGAGGTAAACTTTGTTGATCGAGTACTTCATTATTTGTTTCTTCTATCTTTGAACCGAGTGACTCCACCCGAGCAGACGTGCGTGCTGAAAACCGTCGACTCCGAGCGCGACTCAACAATGCTATTTCTTTAGATATCATGAAGAAGGCGCTGGAGGACAAAGACAGATCACTCGCCGATGCTCAGAAGACGGCGAGGGAGAAGACTGAAGCTGCCGAGAAGAAGCTCGCCGCGGCCAGCAAGCTTGAGGAAGACAACACGAAGCTGAAGCAAGAGCGAGCTGACTGGAGCAAAAGGCTTGACCAGGCAACCAAGAGAGCAAAGGGCTTGGAGACCTATCTGGGGGATTACGCCCAGAAGATGTATGTTTTGCTTGAAGGTAATTTTCTCCAGTCGAGTGAATTCCGTTAATCCCAACTTCATCCAGTCGAGTGAATTCCGTTGATTTTCAGGGAACAGTATCATGACTAATTCTTTCCATCTTCTTCGTGTAGAATTCTGCAAGGACTTCGAGAAGGAGACCGAGGCGATCGAGCCCAATCTGGACCCTTCCAAGTCACCTGTCGGAGATGCTGTGGCTATGAACATGTTCCGGCTTGAAGCTCGAGTCGCAGGCGTCCGGGAGTACGTCGCTCGACTGCGAGGTGCAATGGAGAAGGTCGACAAGGAGCTGTGGCCGGAAGACTCACTTCAGGCTGACCTCGAGTCAATGATGACTCGGCTTGACGAGCTCCCTGGTCGAGTGCAGGCATGGAAGAAATCTGCTGCACGCTGCGGAGCTGACATAGCGCTCTCACTCGTCAGGGTCCATTGCAAGGAGGTCAAGGAGGACAAACTGAAAGCACTTCAGGTGGCCAACACAAAGAAGCTCCAGTTCCAGGACTTCATGGAGACCTTCATCGAAGCGGCCACTCGGATTGCTGACGGGATCGACCTGGACACCTTCGTCGAGCCTGCAAGTCCCACTGGAGCTTGAAAAAACTTTGCTGGTGATCAAAAACTTTAATTTGCCTCGGTATGCCGAGTGGTGGTGTATCGTTAAAACTTCTTTCGGGTCTTGGGCCCGAGTACTTTTGTCATTTGCATGGGCAACTTTTATCCATGCTGAATACTCTGGATTTATCTGAATTTGCTTTTCAGTCCTTTGCTTGATTTCCTCTCGAGTAGATCAGGTCTTGTCGAGTGGTTTCTGGTCCAGTGGGGGCACGCGGAGTGCACCCACTGGGTGTAGTCCCCGAGACCGCTGTCGAGTGGTGGCGACATCGGCAGGGGTCTTAAATTTGTTTGATTGATTTCGGACTTAGGCGAGGACTGACTCGCAGCTAAGCCCCCCGAGTGAGAGGACCGCTCGTCATTCGGGAGTGAGTATCAGAACTTAGGCGAAGACTGGTTCGCAGATAGCCTCCGAGTGAGAGGATTGCTCGTCACTCGGAGTAGTTTATAACTTAGGTGATGCGGAATCACGGCTAAGCCCCCGAGTGTGAGGATCGCTCATCACTCGGAGTAGCGTTTTAACTTGGGCGAAGCGGATTCGCAACCAAGCCCCCGAGTGAGAGGATCGCTCATCACTCGGAGTAGCGTTTATAACTTAGGCGAAGCGGATTCGCAGCCAAGCCGTCGAGTGTGAGGATCGTTCATCACTCGGAGTAGAGTTTTAACTTGAGCGAAGCGGATTCGCAACCAAGCCCCCGAGTGAGAGGATCGCTCATCACTCGGAGTAGCGTTTATAACTTAGGCGAAGCGGATTCGCAGCCAAGCCGCCGAGTGTGAGGATTGTTCATCACTCGGAGTAGAGTTTTAACTTGAGCGAAGCGGATTCGCAGCCAAGCCCCCGAGTGAGAGGATCGCTCATCACTCGGAGTAACGTTTTAACTTGGGCGAAGCGGATTCGCAGCCAAGCCCCCGAGTGAGAGGATCGCTCGTCACTCCGATTACGATTTAACTTGGGCGAAGCAGATTCGCAGCCAAGCCCCCGAGTGAGAGGATCGCTCGTCACTCGGAGTAGCGTTTTAACTTGGGCGAAGCGGATTCGCAGCCAAGCTCTCGAGTGAATGCGATGCTATTCACCCGACGAGGTTCTGAACTTAGGCGACACGGAGTCGTAGCTAAGCCCCCGAGTGTGAGGATTGCCCATCACTCGGAGTAGATTTAAACTTAGGCGATGCGGAACCGCGGCTAAGCTTTCGAGTGATGCTATTCACTCGACGAGGTTCTGAACTTAGGCGACACGGAGTCGCAGCTAAGCCCCCGAGTGTGAGGATCGCCCATCACTCGGAGTAGATTTAAACCTAGGCGATGCGGAATCGCGGCTAAGCTTTCGAGTGAATGCGATGTTGTTCACTCGACGAGGTTCTGAACTTAGGCGACACGGAGTCGCAGCTAAGCCCCCGAGTGTGAGGATCGCCCATCACTCGGAGTAGATTTAAACTTAGGCGATGCGGAACCGCGGCTAAGCTTTCGAGTGATGCTATTCACTCGACGAGGTTCTGAACTTAGGCGACACGGAGTTGCAGCTAAGCCCCCGAGTGTGAGGATCGCCCATCACTCGGAATAGATTTAAACTTAGGCGATGCGGAATCGCGGCTAAGCTTTCGAGTGATGCTATTCAATCGACGAGGTTCTGAACTTAGGCGACACAGAGTCGCAGCTAAGCCCCCGAGTGTGAGGATCGCCCATCGCTCGGAGTAGATTTAAACTTAGGCGATGCGAAATCGCGGCTAAGCTTTCGAGTGATGCTATTCACTCGACGAGGTTCTGAACTTAGGCGACACGGAGTCGCAGCTAAGCCCCCGAGTGTGAGGATCGCCCATCACTCGGAGTAGATTTAGACTTAGGCGATGCGGAATCGCGGCTAAGCTTTCGAGTGAATGCGATGCTATTCACTCGACGAGGTTCTGAACTTAGGCGACACGGAGTCGCAGCTAAGCCCCCGAGTGTGAGGATCGCCCATCACTCGGAGTAGATTTAAACTTAGGCGATGCGGAACTGCGGCTAAGCTTTCGAGTGATGCTATTCACTCGACGAGATTCTGAACTTAGGCGACACGGAGTCGCAGCTAAGCCTCCGAGTGTGAGGATCGCCCATCACTCGGAGTAGATTTAAACTTAGGCGATGCGGAACCGCGGCTAAGCCCCCCAAGTGGAAAATCGCTCGCACTCGGAGTATTCTTGAACTCAGAATTGTGCGATCGGAATCGACAAAAGACTGCAGGAGTCGTATCCTTGATAATCAAAACAGTTTACTCTTATTACATCAGACAGATCAACCTTCAGGTGTAGAACCGACGAAGCAGATCCGCGTTCCAGGCCCGTGGCTCGTCAGCGTTCTTCTTGAGATTGAAGAGGTGGTAGGCTCCATTGTTCAGCACCTTGGTGACGACGAAAGGGCCTTCCCACGCGGGGGCTAGCTTGTGAGGCCGCTGCTGATCCACTCGGAGCACGAGGTCACCTTCGTGGAAGGTCCGACTCCTGACGTGCCTTGCATGAAAGCGACGCAGATCTTGCTGGTGTGCAGTCGACCGGATCAAAGCCATTTCCCGCTCTTCTTCAAGGAGATCCACAGCATCCTGGCGTGCTTGCTCAGCTTCAACCTCCGAGTAAAGGTCCACCCGAGGAGAATTGTGAAGAACATCACTCGGCAGGACAGCTTCAGCCCCATACACCATGAAGAAAGGAGTGCGATCAGTTGACCGATTTGGAGTTGTCCTCAAGCCCCACAGAACAGACGGTAATTCTGTAACCCAAGCTCCAGCTGCTTGATCGAGTTCGCGCATGAGTCGAGGCTTCAACCCTTGAAGGATAAGGCCATTTGCTCGCTCGGCCTGACCGTTTGATTGGGGGTGCGCAACGGATGCGTAATCCACCCGAGTGCCTTGAGAGGAGCAAAAGGCCCTGAACTCTTCCGAATCAAAATTAGAACCATTGTCCGTGATGATACTATGGGGAACTCTGTATCTGAATATTATTTCCCTCATGAATTTGATGGCTGTGCGAGAATTCAGCTTCCTGATAGGCTTGGCCTCAATCCATTTAGTGAACTTGTCGACTGCTACCAGAAGGTGCGTGAAACCACTCTGGCCCGTGCGGAGAGGTCCGATCATATCCAATCCCCATACAGCGAACGTCCAGACGAGTGGGATGGTCTTCAAGGCAGACGCAGGCTTGTGCGACAAGTTTGCATAGAATTGGCATCCTTCACAGTGCTGCACAATATCCTTAGCCATCTCATTGGCGCGCGGCCAGAAGAAACCAGCTCGGTAGGCCTTGGCAACAATCGTCCGAGAGGACGCATGATGGCCGCAAGTTCCCGAGTGAATTTCCTCCAGAATCAGTCGACCTTCTTCGGGAGAAATGCATCGCTGAGCCACGCCGGTTACGCTCTCTCTGTAGAGCTGCCCATTCATAACAGTGAAAGCTTTGGATCTGCGGACAATCTGTCGAGCTTCAACTTCGTCTTCTGGAAGTTCTCACCTGAGGATGTACGCGATGTAGAGCACCGTCCAATCGGGAGTTATCACCAGAATCTCACTGACCAGATCTATGACTGCTGGGACATCAACTTCAGTCGGATTGGAGGCGCTTATAGGCTGCGGGGGCTCTTCGGTGAAGGGGTCCTCTTGTACCGAAGGAGAGTGCAAATGCTCCAGGAACACATTGCTGGGCACAGGCTTCCGAGTGGAACCAATTTTTACCAGTTCGTCAGCTGCCTGATTCTTCACTCGGGGAATGTGATGGAGTTCCAAACCCTCAAACTTCTTCTCAAGCTTTCTTACTGCATTGCAATATCCGGTCATGGCGGGGTTTCTGACATCCCACTCCTTCATCACTTGATTGACCACCAAATCCGAGTCACCGTATACCATCAGGCGACGGACGCCGAGCGAGATGGCCATACGCAACCCATAAAGGAGTGCTTCGTACTCAGCTTCATTATTGGAGGAATCAAAGTGAATCTGGAGGACATAGCTGAGTTTATCGCCCTTGGGAGACACCAATACCACACCAGCACCAGAACCATTCAGCATCTTCGAGCCGTCAAAGAACATGGTCCAGTGTTCCGAGTGGATCCGGACTGGCTGCTGCTGTTCTATCCACTCGGCCATGAAGTCAGCAAGTGCTTGAGATTTAATGGCTTTCTTCGCTTCAAACTTGATATCAAAATAAAGAAGTTCAATGGCCCATTTGGCCACTCGACCAGTCGCATCTCGATTGTTGAGGATTTCATTCAAAGGCGCATCACTGACGACTGAGACTGAGTGATCTTGAAAATAGTGCGCCACTTTCTTCGCTGATAGATATATACCATAGACAAGCTTCTGCTAATGTGGGTACCTTTGCTTAGAAGGAGTCAACACTTCAGAGATGTAATAAACTGGGCGCTGGACTTTGTAGGCCTTGCCCTCTTCTTCTCGCTCGACAGTAAGAACTGTACTGACGACCTGATTGGTGGCTGCAATGTACAGGAGTAGGGGTTCTTTGCTGTGTGGAGCGGCAAGCACCGGCTGGGTGGAGAGCAGGGCTTTGAGCTGGACAAACGCTGCTTCTGCCTCTGAATTCCACTCGAACGTATCGGATTTCTTCATCAGTCGGTACAAAGGGAGTGCCTTCTCTCCGAGACGAGAAATGAATCTGCTCAGCGCTGCCAGGCAACCAGTAAGCTTCTGGATATCGTGAATACGCTCGGGGCGTTTCATTCGGACGATGGCACCGATCTTCTCGGGGTTGATGTCGATTCCTCGTTCGGAAACGAGATAACCGAGTAACTTTCCACCCGGAACTCCAAAAGTACACTTGGTTGGATTCAGCTTGAGGTCATATCTTCTTAAGTTGGCGAATGTTTCCGCCAAGTCAGTCAGCAGGTCGGAACCTTTGCGAGACTTGACTACGATATCATCCATGTAGGCTTCGACATTCTGACTGATCTGGTCGAGGAGACACTTCTGAATCATGCGCATGAAAGTAGCGCCAGCATTCTTCAGACCAAAAGGCATGGTGATGTAACAGAAACACCCGAAAGGGGTGATGAAGGCCGTTTTTATTTCATCTGGACCAAACAGACGGATCTGATGGTAGCCAGAGTATGCATCGAGAAAAGACAAATGCTCGCACCCCGCAGTCGAGTCCACAATCTGGTCGATGCGGGGGAGCGGGAAATGATCTTTCGGGCAGGCCCGATTGATATGCTTGAAGTCTATACACATTCGGAGCGACTTGTCCTTCTTGGGGACCATGACGACATTCGCAAGCCACTCGGAGTGGTAGACCTCGCGAATGAACTTGGCCTCCAAGAGTCGAGCCACCTCTTCGCCGATTGCCTTCCGCTTCTCTGTTGCCGACCGGCGCAAGTGTTCTTTTACAGGCTTGGCCTTCAGATCAACTCTCAGACGGTGCTCAGCCAGTCCCCTGGGTACACCAGGCAGGTCAGCGGGCTTCCATGCAAAGATGTCCCAGTTCTCACGGAGGAACTGGATGAGCTCGGCTTCCTATTTGCTGTCGAGTGTGGTTGAGATGTTGGTCGGAGCAGCAGTAGGATCTGTCGGGTGAATGTGCACTTGCTTCAAGTCTCCTGCCGACTGAAAAGCTGACTCGGTGGTGGGCTTCTTGGAACGCAATAGATCAGCGGGATCAGCCGTCTTCTTGTACTCTTCTAACTCGACTACAGCCATCTGCATGTCGGCGATCTTGGAGCCCTGTTGGAGGCACTCCTCAGCCCTCTGTCGATTGCCTGTGACTGTGATCACACCCTTGGGTCCGGGCATCTTCAGCTTGAGATACACGTAACACGGGCGGGCCATGAAACGTGCATACGCTGGACGGCCAAGGATGGCATGATATGCACTCTTGAAGTCTACAACCTCAAATGTCAGCTTCTCTTTGCAAAAGTTCTTGTCAGTGCCGAACACCACATCCAGCGCAATCTGTCCGAGTGACTTGGCCTTCTTCCCAGGGATGACCCTGTGGAATTGCATATTGCTTTCGCTGAGCCTGGACATCGGAATGCCCATCCCTTTGAGGGTATCAGCGTACAGAATATTCAGGCCACTTCCTCCATCCATGAGAACTTTGCGGAGCTGAGTGCCTCCTACCACCGGATCCACCACCAGCGCCTGTCGACCTGGGGTAGGGACATGAGCGGGATGGTCCGACTGATCGAAGGTGATAGCTGGCTGGGACCACTTGAGGTACTCGGGGGTAGCTGGAGCAGCCATGTTGACCTCCCTGTTGATGACCTTCAATCGAATCTTGCTTTCTACATCGGCAAAAATCACCAATGTGGCATTGATCTCAGGAAAGTCTTCTTTATCTTCGTCCTCCCCTTTCTCAGGATCTTTGTCATTCGACTGCTCTCCCTTGAACCCTTGGATCAGCAATCGGCACTGTCGAGTGGTATGCTTTGACAGGATCAAGTTGCCTTCTTCATCCTTCCGTGAGTGAATGGGACATGGCATATCCAGGACATCTGTCGACTGGTTCTTGGACTTCTTCTGAACAAACTGCCCCTTTGGCTTCACTTTCCCTTTCGCCGCCAGAGCGGCTACTTCTGCCTGGACAGAGCCGTCAGCTTTACGCTTTTGCTTCCGACTGGAATTTCCGCCACCGGGATTACTGTCGACTGCTTTACCCATGCCACTGCGGAGGCGATCCTCCTCCTCGCCGTTGGCGTATCGGGTGGCAATCTCCATCATCTTGCTCAGGGACATATCTCCTGTCTGACCAAACTTCAAATAGAGCTCTCTGTATCTGACTCCGGCCTTGAAGGCGCAAACAGCCTGGTGCTCGGAAACACCTTCCACCGTGTGATGGAGAGTGGTCCACCGCTGAATGTAATCCCTCAAGGTCTCATTCGGCTTCTGGACACAGTGCTGCAACTCGAGCAAACCGGCAGGGCGCTTGCAGGTGCCTTCGAAGGTCTTGACAAACACTCGGGCAAGATCCTCCCAGCAATAGATGCTAGAAGGAGCCAACTGATTAAGCCACGCCCGGGCCGGACCATCCAACATCAGGGGCAGATGCTTCATAGCCACGTTGTCGTTGCCTCCGCCGATCTGAACAGCCACTCGGTAATCGTCTAGCCATGTTTCCGGCTTCGACTCGCCAGTGAATTTGCTAATCCCAGCCGCCAACCTGAAGTTGGGGGGATCTCAGTAGATTGGATGGCTCTGCTGAAACACTCTGGACCAGAAACAGCTGTACCACTGCCACTCGGAAAATCTCTATCATAGCCACCTCTGTTGTATCTGCCTCTGTCGACCCGGTTCTGAACGAGAACGGACCTCGCGTCAAACCCAGGGTCCCGCTCATCACCGTACGGGTGCCTGTCATCATAGTGCCGGGGCATGTATGGACCACTCTGCGGAGGAGTAGGCACTCGACGGTGGTCATCACGGTGATGCCGAGGAGAAAACTGATCTCGCCTCTGATCTCTGTACTGATCGTTGCGGTAATCTCTGCCTCTGCGACGCTGAGGTGACCCTGGACTGTGGGCCGATTGGACTGTGTCTGCTCTAACTGATTTGCTGTGAATCCTGTTGCGCGACTGAGAGACAGCGGAGTTCTGCTGTCGAGCCGCCCCAAGCAGGGTTCGGATCTGCTCGAGTCCTCTGCCGGCCTCTGAATCGGACGGCTGTATAGAATCTGCAATCCTAGCCGCCACTGCAACATTCTGGATTGGAGTACGGTATACCTGACGATTGTCGTCGACTGGAGGGAACAACTGACGCTCGCGGCGCTGTCGAGTGCGCTCGTCGAGTGACCTCTGCATCTCCTCGAGGCACGTGCGCTCTGCCAAGGTGGCGAGACGCGCAGCCTCCAGAGCCTGGGCTTCTGCAGTGGTGCCGACGACGGGGGTTTGGAGGACCTCGTCATCCCTGCGCTGCTGATCATTAGACGGGCCGCCATGCTCGCGGCCGCCACGGCCATAGCCGGGTGGGCTCTGATGGGAACCCGCCATGAAAACTTCTGCTGCAGGATCGCAGCTCTCGCACTCGGAAGGGAGCTCGGATGAACTGATGCCGAGTCGAATGCGCCATGAAGTGGCTCGGCGGGTTCGATAGCCGCGATCTGCGGAGTCGACGCCTGGCGCGCCGCCGCGTGCCTCACCCATCGCTGGAGCCGCGAACGACCGGATCGCTTGCGGCGACGAACAGCGGGGAGAGTGGACGACGCTGGGGCCGACATGTACGGGGTCGACGGCTGACGAAGGAGAACGCCGCATGAACTCGCGCTGAAGTGCGTCGCCCCGCAGACGGGGAGAGCCTCAACGTCGAGAGGGGCTTCCTGGAGCCATGCGGAGTCGTCGGCGATGAAGGTGAACGCACCGAGACGGATCTCGCAGCCCAGGATCAAACCGCCGTCGGGAGACATGGTGAAGATGAAAAATTGCAACCTCGCCGGAAGTCGCTTAGACGCCGGCCCCACGGTGGGCGCCAACTGTCGTGGGAACATGCCTGACAGTAGATGGTAGGGGTACAAAGGGAGAGGGTAGAGTCCTAGCTACGGCGAGGGTGTACACACAGATGTATGAGTTCAGGCCTCACTCGGAAGTGATAACAGCCCTATGTCTCAGGTGCTCCGGGGAGCTTACTCTGTCGAGTGATACGTGCGTTGTGTTTACAAAGGATTGCGAACCCTTGTGCCAGTGGGGAGGGGTGGCTTATATAGAGTGCGCTGCCCCTCATAAAACGTCTGGCATTTAGGGGTTTGATTGTAGGTAATAAAGGGGGGGACGTTACTGGTAACGTATACAATAAATGTCAGTTAAGGCGGCGAGCGTAACGCCTGCCCGTTGGCCTCTCTGGGGAGACTCTTGGTCTTCTGCGGTCGAGTGATTGGCGGCCCCTCCGAGTGAGAGCTGACCGTCGAGTGGAGGGGTATTCCGAGTGACTCATACGCCATGGCTAGTTCAGTCGGAATCTCTCTCGTAGTCTTGTAGTCCTCCAATGTGGTGTCCTTAGGTGGGGTATGTAGGACGGGCCTAGCACCCTACCCTAAGTACATATCCTCGTCACCCAATCCGCATCCGAGTAGACAACAAGGTCGGTGGAGGTGGAGGCTGTGAGCGTGAGTCCCAAGGACATGGTGCCGCATATGTAACAAAGGATACGCTTCATCAAGGTCCAATGAGAGTCGCGCGGAGAGTGCATGTGAAGGCAGACCTGCTGTGCAGCGTACTGCAAGTCCGGGCGCGTCAAGGTCAAGTACTGCAAGGTACCAACAATATAGCGGTAGAACGCGGCATCGGATGCGGGAGAGCCCTCCATGGCAGAGACCTTGGCCTTGGTGTCGACGGGTGTGGGCGCGGGCTTGCAGTTAAGCATGCCGACGCGCTCAAGAAGCTCGTGAGCATACCGCTGCTGATGCAAGAAGAAACCGTCAGGCCGTCGTACCACCTCAATGCCGAGGAAGTAACTCAGGGGCTCCAAATCCTTGAGGGCAAACTCATTGCAAATACGAGCTGTGATCCACTGGAGGAGCTCAGGAGCGGATGTCGTCAGGATGATGTCGTCAATGTATAGCAGCAGATATGCAGTGGCGGCTCCCTGATGATACATGAAAAGGGAAGCATCGGAGCGGGTGGACCGGAATCCAAGTGACTGTAGAAAGGCGGCAATCCGCTGGTACCACGCCCAGGGTGCCAGCTTCAACCCATAAAGAGAGCGAGACAGCAGACACACGTGATCGGGATGATCGGCGTCGACGAAACCAGTAGGCTGCTGACAGAACACCTGCTCGGCAAGATAACCATGTAGAAAGGCGTTGGAGACATCCAACTGATGAACAGGCCATGCTCGAGAAACCTCCACCTGAAGCACTGTGCGGATTGTGCCCGGTTTGACCACCGGGGCAAACGTGTCGGTGAAGTCCACGCCGGCACGTTTCCGGAATCCACGAACTACCCACCGAGCTTTGTAGCGCTCGACATAACCATCGGGGTGAGTCTTGTGGCGGAACACCCATTTGCCGGTGATGGCATTGGCATTAGGGGGTCGCGGAACAAGATGCCACGTGCGGTTGCGCTATAAAGCGTCGAACTCCTCTTGCATCGCCGCGAGCCAATGAGGGTCCCGAAGGGCCTCGCGGGCAGAGGTGGGAATGGGTGATGGTGTCGATGTCGAGGCCTTGCATGCGTACTCATCCGAGGGATAGCATGTGCTCGGCCGAAGCAAGCCAGCGCGAGCGTGGGTCGTCACGCCAGGAAGGGGAGCCGCTGCCGGAACGGGCGTGGCGACGGGCGATGATGAGGTCGAGCCCGTCGCGGGGTTGCTGGCAGCCGAGCCAGTGGGAGAAGTGGCGGCGCTGGTGGAGGGGGTGGCCGCGGGGGACGCCTAGTCGGACTCGACCTCGAGGCAGGGAGTCACAGGCCCGAAAGTAGCGGGCGACGGTAGGAGTCACCTGGCTGGGGCGGCGGCAGGGAGCCAGAGTCGCGCCAACAGGGGGCGCGCCGGGCGTCGGCAAGGGTGCCGCCGACGGAGGTACCTGAAAGAAAGGAAACACCGTCTCGACAAAATATACGTGCCTCGAAGTGTACACGCGGTGAGTGACAGGATCATAGCACCAGTAACCTTTGGTGTTGGAAGGGTAGCCGAGGAAGATGCACGGAAGTGATCGTGGGGCGAGTTTGTGAGGGGTGGTGGACGCGGTGCTAGGTAGCAAAGACACCCGAAGATGCGAAGGCCGTCATAAGACGGAGGCGCACCGAAGAGAAGGTGGTGAGGGGCGTAGTTCCAACGAGGACGACACGGACGGATGTTAATGAGGAGGGTGGCGGTGGCGAGAGCATCAGGCCAGAACCTGGGAGGTACGTTAGAGTGAAAGAGTAACGTACGGACGCAGTCATTAAGAGTGCGGAGGATGCGTTCAGCGCGGCCGTTCTGCTGGGAGGTGTAGGGGCAGGTTAGGCGGAAGACGGTGCCGTGAGAGGCAAGTAGAGCGCGGACAGCAGCATTATCAAACTCTTTGCCGTTAATGGTTTGGAGTGCAAGAATGGGACGACCAAACTGTGTGGTGACATTGGAATAAAAGGAAGTGAGTGTGGCTAGAGCATCGGACTTGCGACGAAGAGTAAAAGTCCACGCATAATGGGAGTAATCATCTAAAATCACCAAATAGTATAGATAGCCCGTATTGCTTGCAACGGGAGATGTACAAACATCACTATGAAGTAACTGAAACGGAAAGGAAGAAATAGTTGTTGACGTGCTAAAGGGAAGATGAACGCGGTTGCCCAGAAGACAAGCCTCACAAGTATGATCGTCAAGCTTATTACATGAAAATGAAAAACACGGGGCAGGGGCGGCGGGCGGGAGAGACGCGGCGGCAGCGTGGTGTGGTGGCGATGGGGAGCGGTGGCGGCGGCTGCGAGGAGGATCGCGGCGGCGGCGGTGGCTTAGGGTTAGGGTAGGATCGAGAGGTCTGATACCATGTAGAAGTGGGTTTTGGCAATGCAACTCACGATAGTATTGATCGGGTGCAGGTGCACGTATATATAGAGTACAATGTGGGCCTCAACCTCAACTATACAAAGACTAGGAGGTGGGCCAGGATATACAGATATACATGCAAACCATATGTTCAACATTATTATCCCCGTCGCTATCTCTTCCGCCGCCACGACCGGCGCTCGCCCGGCCACGAATTCAACCACAAATACACAAGAAACGGCACCATTCAATGTCACTCATTACCTCGACCTCCATTACCTGCACCGCCTTCCAGTTATACCTCGGTCGGACTGATGGCGCTCTCTGTTCTCCGATGGCAGCCACCACCTATAAGACACTCTTATCCAGATTCACACTTATTTGGCCGGCGATAGAGCTCACTCCGTGCTCTTCAACGACCGTCTTCAGGTCAAAAGATGAATAAGACATCATCATGCTCTGATTTGAGTGTATAGCGTCAACGCCATAAGATCTCTCGTATGTACATACATCCTCCTTCTTATACTGCATTCATTTGATTTATCCCTTCATCGGTCCTGCTTCCATGTCTGATAAGCTATTTTGCTTGGCTATTACTTTGATGTGACAGTTCTGCTTAGCTATGCTATGGACGGGAAGTTTATATGCATCGGGGCTGATTGGTTTCATTCATGGTTGGTTGTCGGGGAACGTTGCATGGGAAACAAAAATTTTCCTACGCACACGCAAGATCTATCCATGGTGATGAGCATCTACGAGAGGGAGAGTGGATCTACATACCCTTGTAGATCGCTAAGCGGGAAGCGTTAAGAAATGCGGTTGATGTAGTCGAACGTCTTCGCGATCCAAATCGCCAAGCGTCCCGCGATCCAATCACGATCTAGTACCGAACGGACTGCACCTCCGCGTTCAACACACGTACAGCTCGATGACGATCTCCGCCTTCTTGATCCAGCAAGAGGGAGCGGAGAGGTAGATGAGTTATCCGGTAGTGCGACGGCGCGGCGGCGGTGGTGGTGGAACTATTCCAGCAGGGCTTCGCCTAAGCACTGCTGAAAACTAGAGGAATCAATCTATCGGGAGAGAGGGCTGCACTATGGCCTTTTTGGGTTGAAGTGCTATTGCCCTCTCTCCCTCTAGTATATATAGGAGGGAGGGGAGGGAGGCCGGCGCCCCTAGGGCTGCCCCTTTGGTGCGGCCGAAGTGGGGAGGTGGAGTCCAACCACTACTGGAATCAGGACATTTGCCGTCTGCCAAGTCTTTGCCATCTGCTGGCAGACGGCAAAGAAGGCCTTTGCCATCAGCTTCCCGAAAACAGACGGCAAAGGCATGGCAGACGACAAAGGGTCTTTTTGCCGTCAGCCTGGTCTTTACCGTCGGCTAGCAGACGGCAAAGATGGGGCAGGCAGACGGCACCGGTCACGGGCGGGCCCCACCGCACCGTGGGTTCGGAGGACAGCCTCGTTGCCGTCGGGTACATCTTTGCCGTCTGCCTCCCCTCTCTTTGCCGTCCGCTAGCGGACGGCAAAGAGGACGCCCCCCTAACGGTCACGGCGGGGCCCCACCCCGCGAACCCCCCCCCCCCTCTTTGCCGTCTGCTAGCAGACGGCAAAGAGGACGCCCCTATAACGGCCGGATCCCTCCTCCACCCCCCTCACTCTCCCGAATCTCAATCTTTCCCGCCCCGCGCGCCCCTCCCTGCGCCGCCAGCCCCCCACCACCGGCCCCCTCCCTGTGCGCCGCCCCCCACCACCGCGCCGCCATCCTCCCTGCGTCGCCCCCCCACCACCGCGCCGCCCCCCCCCCCACCACCGCTCCGCCACCCTCCCTGCGCCGCCCCCCACCACCGCGCCGCCACCCACCCCGCGCCACCCCCATCACCTCGGCGGCTCCCCCGCTCCGCCCCCTCCCCGAGCCGCCCCTCCCCTCGTCGGCCCCCTCCCTGCGCCGCCCCCACCACTGCATCGCCGCCCTCCGTGCGCCGCCCCCACCACCGCAACGAGCCCCTCCCTGCGCCGCCCCAATCCCCTCGGCGGCGCCCCCACGCCGCCCCCCTCCCCGAAGCCGCCCCCTCCCGGCGGCCCCCCTCCCCCCGCCGCCCTGGCCGCCCCCACCCAACTCCGGTGAGTGCCCGGCCACCGCCCCCCTCACATTTTTTTTGTTTTTCCCTGTTTTTTTAGTTAGTTAGTTAGTTAGTTAGTTAGTTAGTTAAATTAGATAGTTAGTTTATTTTCTGTTTTATTTTCTGTTAAATTAGAGAGTTAGTTTATTAGGTAGGAAAAACTTAGATAGAAAAGGAAAAACTTAGAAGAAAAAAAAACTAGAAGAAAAAAGAAGAAGAAGAAGAAGAAAGAGGAGAGGAGGAGAAGGAGAATAGGAAAAAGGAAAAGAAGAAGAAAAAGAAGAGAAGAAGAAGAAGAAGAAGAAGAAGAAAGAGGAGAGGAGGAGAAGGAGAAGAGGAAAAAGGAAAATAAGAAGAAAAGGAAGAGAAGAAGAGAAGAAGAAGAAAACGACACCCGACACGACGCCCCGCCAAGAACCGCGACACCCCGACACGACACCCCGACACCCAGACACGACGCCCATACATGACGCCCCGACACCCCGACTCCCAGACATGACACGACACCCCGACACCCAGACATGACACCCCGGCATGACACTCCGAGCAATTGTTAATATGCCGCCCCCGACGTCACTGACCCCCCGACACCTCTTCGGCCTCTTGTTGACCGAAGAGGTGCTCTTCGGCCTTCCAGAGGCCGACGGGGTCATAGTTTTGTAAATTATGAGTTAGGTCATATATATATTCTAATTTTTTTATGAAAAACATCATATTTGTGTTGATCGGGTGGATTTCAATGTGCAGTTGTTTCGTCGCTGCGAGGATCTACTGTTCGACGACCTCCCCGTGCATTTGACGAGCTTCCCAACGCGTTCGTGGGTGAGCACAAATGACATCTCCCCCGGCCCCCTTAATTTGCTCGGTTCCGGTCTTCGTGCCGATGAAACTTGCTAGCTATAGGTGTCTTCAATCATCAGTATGCGTGACCAGTATGCGTCTCCCGTTCGAAAGGGCGGCATCTATAAATATGCATGTCTTTGCATATTTATAACCGCCATCCTTTCGAATTGTCCAACGTTATCCATGGACAGCCCGAGTATGTGTAGATTGGGTTCGTTTTCCCTTATGCTCTGCTCCGGATCCGATGCGGAATTTCGTCAGTGCCTCCCTGTTGTTCTCCGGGTACACATCCTCTCTGCTTATTGCCGAGACGTGTATCAGGAGAACAGCGGGGAGGTGCTGCCGAAATTCCGCGTTGGATCCGGAGCAGAGCATGGGAAAACGAACCCAATCTACACATACTCGGGTGGGATTAGGACCTATCTCTACCTATTAGCGTGTAGGTTGCATGGACGTAATAAAACTGACAAACTTGATTAACGGATGAATATAGATGATGAATTATATATATATTTGTTGTGTGTTTAGTAGGTAGGCAAGATGAGTGATCGTGCTTGGATGTACACCGGTCACCCTAGTCAGAAAGAAATGACCATTGAATGGTTAACAAAAACCAAGGGGTTTCTGAGCGCCGCATTTGCAAATGGCCAGGAAATAACCTGGTGCCCCTGTGTCCGGTGCGACAACCATAAAAAGTGGACACGGGATGAAATGGGTAAACACTTGCAGAAGTGGGGTTTTACGACTGATTATAGATTTCATGGTGAGTCTGCCCAACGTGCCAGAGCTAGGTGGTTCATCGTCGCACCGACGAGCATGGTACCGGGATCGAAGACATGGTGCAAGACTTTGATGATGCTCGGGATTCGGACGATGAGATGGAGGAATCTGCAAAGGCCTTCTATGAAATGTTGGAGTCTTCAAAACGTCCTCTCCACGAGCACACTAAGCTTTGTCAGCTGGATGCCATCGCGCAAGTAATGGCTCTGAAGGCTCAGTTCAACCTGGGCAGAGAATGCTACAACGCGATGATGACGATATTTGGACGCTTTCTACCCAAAGGCCATGTATTGCCAGCAAACCTGTACCAGTCGGACAAAATCCTACGTGCGCTTAAGATGCCCTATGAGAAGATAGATGCCTGTGAGAATGGATGTGCCTTATTTAGGCTTGAGTATGCGGGCTTCAACTATTGTCCCATTTGCAAGTCTTCCAGGTATGTTGTGGTAGACAACGGTATGGGTGAGAAGAGTCAGACCAAAATCCCAGTTAATGTTCTTCGGTATATGCCAATCATACCAAGACTTCAACGTCTTTTCATGGTCGAAGAGACGGCCAGACAGATGACGTGGCATAAATTGGGCAAAAGAACCGAACTAGATGCAGATGGGAATCCGATGTTGGGACACACTTCAGACGCTTTTGCGTGGAAGCACTTCGATGCATTACATAAGGATAAAGCGGCAGATCCAAGGCATCCTCGAGTCGCCATCATCACGGATGGGTTCAATGTGTTTGGTATGACGGCAACCCAATACAGTTGCTGGCCTGTATTTGTCATTCCACTCAATCTTCCCCCCGGAGAGATTATGAAAAGAAAGAACATTTTCTTGACGTTGATAATTCCAGGGCCCAACTATCTGGGGAAGAATATGAATGTGTACATGCAGCCGCTTAAGGATGAATTGCAAGAAGCTTGGGATAATGGGATCAAGAAATATGACGCCGCTACAAAAAAAGCTTCAAAATGCATGTGTGGTACATGTACTCGTCGCATGACTTGCCAGCGTATGCGCTATTCATTGGCTGGTGTGTGCATGGAAGGTTCCCGTGCCCCACATGCAAGGCAGCTCTTGAGTTCCATTGGCTGCAGGCGGGTCGCAAGTATTCTTGCTTCGACTTGCATAGACAGTTCCTGGATCCTCACCAAGAATCATCATTTGCATAATCCGAAGCCTCGGTACAATGATGGCGACTGTGAAAAAGGTCGATCCAACCTCAGCCTATTCAAAGGGAAGCTCGCACCAGCCGGTGCTTCGAAAGAAATAGTGTTGGATGTCGAAGAATGGCGGACCATTTCGTTGTATATCTTCAACAACCTAACAGAAGTGCGGCCGTACATCGAGTAAGTTCTCGGTACATTGTTTCGCAACTTCTAATTCCTTTGAAATGCTCTTATTCCTGGATATGTGATACAGTCAATACGTCGCCAAATTATCGGATGGAGTGGTGATCCAAAAGGATTCCATCGTAGAGTATGAGCTTCTGGCAAAGCATGGAGGCGGCTATCCCGGTTTCATCTCTTCGTTCAAACAAACGGTAATTTCCATTAGACCATTTCATTTCTTCGTCTAGTTTGCGGCTAATGCAACAATCCTTTCGTATTAAACTTGTAGGCTAATGCAGAGTCTATGGACTCCGAATTGAGACAAGTCGCTAATGGTTTTGACTATAAGGTCCGTTCATTTGACAAATACGACATCAACGGGTATCACTTTCGTACTTTTGGCAAAGAGCTATCTATGGCCGACCGAAAGTCTACAAATTGTTGTGTCTCCGCTGTCAGCGAAGGAGGTGTCGAGTATTATGGAAGAGTTGAAGCAATTTATGAACTTAGATTCTTTGGTGAAAACCCACCAAACGTCGTAGTCTTCAAATGTTATTGGTTCCAGCCAAAGGAGACTAGAAGGACTCATGAACATATAGGGCTAGTCGAAATCAAACAAAGCACCCATTTAGATGTTCCCGATGTCTATATTACGGCTCAACAGGCGACCCAAGTTTTCTATCTACCGTGGGCCTGCCAAACTGATCCAAATCTGAATGGTTGGGATGTCGTTTATGATGTGCCGCCACATTTTAGACCACCTCCCCTCAATGAAGATGATTATGAACCTCACATTAACCCAGACACATATGAAGGAGAATTCTTTCAAGAAACACGTCTTTCCAAAAAAACGTTTCAAGAACCACTCTACTTCACCCCAGAACATTGAGGTAGACAGCGACAGTGAATCCGACTTCACCCCTGAGCCGGAACAAGAAGAGACGGAAGAAGAAGAGGTTACTGCTGCGGATGACCTCTCAATGCTTGACCGATTACATAAAGGAGGCCTTCCACATGTTGCTCCCGATAGTGATGATGATGCATTTATTAATGATAGTGATGATGATGATGCATTTATTGATCCCGGAGCATATATAGACGATGAAGATTATTATTAGTTCATGTCAGGTATACATGATGATGATACACTCAAATTATATATATACATATTATTATTCATGTCGGTATTCATTTTTTTTATGTTGTACTAATTTCGTTTACTCTTTGTCATGGCAGGTGTTGAAATATGGTGGGCGTGGGTCGAGAGCGATCCGAGGATCCTTCGTCGGCGCGTGGTGGGAGGGGTACTTCCATTCCACCCCAAACTCTCCGGAGAGCGTTGTACGACAGTATTGGGACACCCGAGGGCGCTTCTTCGTCGGCGAAGTTGCCGACCGGGAGAGGAGGTCGGGGGAGAGGTAGGAAGGCTCCTAAAGTTACACGTGGTGGCCACGGGAGAGGTAGGAAGGCTGCTACACCTTCCTCGCCGCCACCCCCAGCTGATTCACCCGAGCACAGGACTGCTACGGTGGACCCGTCTGAGGTGGAGGCTACAAGGACTCCTGTCCACGAGCCTCGGGTCGACGATCCTTCTGTCTCAGACGCGGCCACCCGCGAGACTCCTGTGCCAGACGCTTCGTCCCGCGAGACTCCTGTGCCAGACGCTTCGTCCTATGAGACTCCACAGGCTTCCACCGGATGGGATACCTGGCCGGATCTGCATCAGCCGGAGCCGAGTGGCCATGCTGATGGTGGCGGGGATCGGCTTTCTGATAGCGGGGACGAGGTGGTTGAGGGCACCGTCTACCAGCGTGGGTGTACACGGCTCCTGCCCGTGCCGGCGACCCGCGAGCAGAAGTGGCTGATTAAGCCTGAGTCGCTGAAGTAAGTGCATTTACTCTTTTTAAACCTTTTGCCTTCATGTTTCTTCACATATCTAATGCGTTGGCTTTGTCATACTGCAGGGGTTGGATTCACGCCAAGGATGTCCGCAGGCCCAACTCCATCCTTGGTGTGATTTTACGGCATAACTTCCCGGAGTTTGTCACGTTGCCTGGCGAGGGTCAGCAAGAAGAGGTAGGATTGAAATGGGAGCACTACTTGGCTGCCCCTGCACCGCCGGAGGAGTGATCGATGGTGTGTTGTGCCACACGAGGGCCAACATGGTCATCAGGAAGTTCTGGGTAATTTCTCCTTTACACAATTAAAAATCAATAATAGCTAGTTATTGTACTAATCAGTGTTGTCTCTTTTGATTGCAGACCTTCTACAGGTGTGAGGAGGGATACGAGGAGGCCGCGGCAAAGCTTATCGATTACGAGTGCAGGCGCCTACTACAGAACTTACGGCACAAGGCTCGGGTATAGGCTGTTCGAGACTACTACGCCTCGCAGCGTATTAAGAAGGCCAAGTCGTCGTCCCGCCGAAAGTTTCTGGACAAGGAGCAGTACATGAAGGTAATTACCTATTCTTAAGGCCTTGTACTTAGTTTCCTTTGCTTTGATTCGTAGGCGCAGCTCTCAAATTTCTCTTTATTAACTTAGGTGCCCCCTAGATAGTGTGCGGATAAGATGGGTTGTTGGGAGGCGTTGGTGAATGAATGGTGCTCTGACCAATGGCGAGTCGTCCACGACGATGCCAAGGCACGGCGTGCCCAAATGGAAGGTGTGCCACACCATCAAGGCAGCGCCAACATTTATCAGTTCGGGCGGAACTGGGTATGTGGTTTGCTTCATGATTCCTGCAATTCATTCTTGTAGTGCTAGGTTTACCCATTATTAATACTTTGTTCCTCTCTTGTAGGCTCATCACAATAAGACGGAGATGCCAGCGGTGTACGACCTCTATGCCATGGCCCATACTGCCCCATACAAGAAGGTCAAGGCATTCTCTGAGTCTGACCTCGATGATCCCGAGAACTTCAGCAATATCTCCTCCCACCACAAGCTCGTGAGGTACAGAGATGTGGGGAAGGCGGTGAATGGGGAGGACTTCAACCCGAGCCAGCATCCACTTGATCCAGACCTGGTGATGATAGCTGGCCACGGGAGGCCCCATGGCTCGATAGCCATTGGAGATGGACATATACGGTCTTCGAGCACTCTCCGGCAGATCAAGGCGCGCCAAACGAGCTCCTGTCCTGAGATGCCGCCTCGTCCACGGCCAGTCCAGCTCGCCATCGAGGTTAGTCATACGGACTCAGATAGGTTTCCTCCATTACATTGTGTGTGCGAACAAAGATGATTACAATGCTAACGAGGAGTTGTGTTGCAGGCTGCTCTGCAGAAAGAGAGAGAGACAACCCAGGCGCTTCTGGCGGAACAGGCCCGGCAGGCGGCGGAGGAGAAGAGGGATCTGGAGGAGAGGACGGCTAGGTTGTTGGAGGAGGAGAGGGCACGGAACGATGTGTGTAATCGGGCCATGTACGAGCTCATCGTGGTAAGTTTCTTCTTCATATTAGCCAAATCATGCACTACATGTTCTTTTCATTAATAACCAATATGATTGACTTGGCAAAACCAAATGTGCAGACTTTGTGCGAGAAGAACGGCCAGACCCCTCCGTCGATGCCAGTCATTACCACGGCTGGAACGGTAAGTTCCATTTCAATGTTCATTAGTTACTAGTCTTAACATTTCAGCGTCATCATGCTAACGCAAATGATCTTTGGTACAGCATAACTCCCGAGCCGCATCGCACGACCCGAGCAACCCCAGTGCTTCACCTCCGTGATGATAAGGACGGTAAGCCCTAATATGCCACTTACTTGGCTCATTTTCTCAAACAAATACAAACATAGCACTTAGACAAACTTAGCACTTAGACAAATGTCATATTTTACCTAAGTTAGCTTTGTTTCCTATAAAATGACATAGTAAGCTTACTTACCTCCAAAATGACATATTGTACCTAAGTTAGATCTAAAATGACCTATACTTAGCATTGTTTCCTCCACACTGACATAATAACCTTAGTTAACTCAAAAATGACATAATAGACTTGGTAACCTCATAGATGCCATAGACTTAGCTTATTTTCTTGCAAAATGACACAATAAGCTTAGTTAGGTAAATAATGTGATAATTACCTAGGTTAGCTCTAAAATGACACAAATAAGCAATAAGAAGAAGAAACACAAGAGGAGACAGAGAAAGAATCTTGCCACACTTTGGCTTTAGGTGCTCAAATAGTTAGCCACAATTTGGCTTGCCGCAATTTTACCACACTTTGGCTTGCCACAATTTTACCACACTTGCCTTACTTGAGGTGCTCAAATAGTTACCACACTTTGGCTTGCCTAAGGGAATCTTGCCACACTTTTTCTATCTATGACATGTGGGTCTTACTGCTAATAAAAAAATTCTTGCCTTAGTTGTGGCAAGAACCAAACACACACCTAACATGGTCAAACTTGCCTAAGTTGAGTTGTGGCAAAGTGTGGCTAGTTGTGTCTTGAAACCAAACAGCCCCTTCATCTTCTTCTAATTCTAGATCTTCTTCTACTTCTTAATTCTAGTATTATTTTTCTAACTTTCTTATTTCCAATTTTGCAGATTTGAGACGAGTTCACGGCAGCTTGCTTTGATGTAGTGCTAGGTTTACTTTCTGTTTTCATGTATTGAGTCATTTGTGTCGATGAGACTATATGTATGTATGGATGGACCTATTGTAATATGGTGAACAATGTGGCATTTGATACTTTTAATTTGGTATAATTGTTGGTTGATCATATATGGCTGTTGCACATTGTTTCTGTGAAGCACCTAGTATCCATCGTTTACGGCTAGGACTACTGGGGTCTCTAATCCCATTTGCTCCCCTAGCTTTCGTCTCTCAGTGTCAGTGTCGGCCCAGCAGAGTGTTTATGTATATATCATATATTGTTTGTTTAAAAATTGTTGAATGTAACAAAAACAAAAAAAGGCAATACAGCCTCTTTGCCGTCTGCCCCGGACGGCAAAGGCAGCTATGCCGACGGCCGCCGTCGGCAAAGCTGCCACGTGGCGGCCGCCTGTGAAACCTGGGAAAACAAGGCTGGCCCATTTTGCCTCTTTGTCGTCCGCGGCAGACGACAAAGGGGGAGGAGGCAGACGGCAAAGGGGGGGAAGCAGACGGCAAAGGGGGGCGGGAGGCAGACGGCAAAGAGAGGCGCTATGCCGACGGCCGCCGTCGGCAAAGCTGCCACGTGGCAGACGGCAAAGGGGGGCACGAGGCAGACGGCAACGGGGGGCGGGAGGCAGACGGCAAAGGGTGGGGGGTCCGTTAGCCGCCTGACGGTGGCGCCGTCAGTACTACGCCGTCTAGGTCCTTTGCCGTCTGCAAGCTGACGGCAAAGAATCTTTGCCGTCCGTTGGGCCGAAGCAGACGGCAAAGAACCCCTTTGCCGGAGCTCGTTGGGCCCGAAATTGTGTCGTCCGCCTTTTGCCCTTTGCCGTCTGCCATGGCAGACGGCAAATCTCCTGATTCCAGTAGTGAACTCCAATCCTACTAGGAGTAGGATTCCTCCTCCCCCACTTGGAAACTCTTTCCACCTTTGGGTTTTCCCACCCCTAGCCGCATGGGCCTTAGTGGGGGGTTCGGCCAGCCCACTAGGGGCTGGTTTAACTCCTCCCACAGCCCATGAGACCCTTTGGGGCGAGAGGCCCCTGTCGTGGGAACGAGTCTGACAGTAGAAGGTAGGGGTACGTAAGGAGAGGGCAGAGTCCTAGCTACGGCAAGGGTGTACACACAGATGTATGAGTTCAGGCCCCTCTCGTGGAGGTAATAGCCCTACGTCTCAGGTGCTTAGGAGCTCTTTGTCGAGTGTAATAGGAGTATCGTTACAGGGGGTGCGAACCCTTGTGCCAGAGGGGAGGGGCGGCTTATATAGAGTGCGCTGCCCCTCATAAGTGTCCGGCATCTAAGGGTCAGATCGTGGCTATAAAGACGTACGTTACTGGTAACGTACAACATAAATGCTATTAATGGTCTTGATGAACGCCTGTCCGTTAGCCTCCCTGGGGTGACTTCTGGGCTTCTGTGGTCGACTGTCTTCTGGTCCTTCCGAGTGAAAGGTAAGCGTCGAGTGAAAGGTACCTCCGAGTGTATATTGTCGAGTGACTTGTATGTCTTGGCGATTTCAGTTGGAGACTTCCTTGTAGCTCTTAAGCTTTCTGGGGCAGTGTCCTTAGGTAGGGCATGTAGGTCAGGCCTATGACCCTACCCTAGGTACATATCCCCATCATTAGCCCCCGAATGGATCGGGGTTCGAGTGTAAAAAGTGTCAATGCAGGTTCTGACAAGACACAAAAATTCCGAGTGCATTTTGAGGCTTCTTAGAAATCTGCGTCGATTGGAACCTTTATCGTTCGCCCTGATCGATTCTGTCTTGAAGTATATCCGAGTGAAACTGAGCTCGAAATCAGGTCCGAGTGAAACTGAGCTCAAAATCAGGTTCGAGTGGTCTGCAGAGTCTTCTGATGTGACGGTTCGCTCCGTCGGGTCCGGATTTTACGGGATTCGAAAATTGGATAAACATGCGCCGAGCGGAGATGACGCAACCGCAAGGGCAAGTGGGCACACGACGCCTCGATTACCGCGCCACCAAAATTGCCCCGCGGTGCGCCTCCTCTGAATTCGGGATACTCAGAGATCTGGCGGGCCCGCAGGTCAGAGACCCACACGGGCGGATATAAGGGTCGACGACGCCGGTGCTGGTACAGTATTCTTCCCCCAAATCTGCTCTTCTCCTCCTCCTCCTCTGCTCAGCTCCGCTCCCACGACCGCCGCCGCCATGACGAAGGGCAAGACGGAGAAGCTCGAGCGCACCAAGAAGGGAGGAGCCAAGGCGAAGAAGCCGTCGGGCGCCCGGTCGACGGTGCCGCCGGGGTGGATCCAGGGGGATTTCCTCCAATCGACGGTCACGGCGGAGGATGTGCAAAATCTCGTCGACAACGGGTTGATAGCTGCGGAGTCCTGGAGATTGCCGATGGGGGAGACCGAGCCAGAGCCACGCGATGGCGAGCGAGTTCTGCTTCTCACCCACGTCGAACGAGGTTTCTCCATGCCACCCCACCCATTCATCCGTAGTTTCCTGAACTATTTCGGGGCGCAGCTCCACCATTTCCCTCCGAATGCAATTGCCTATCTTTCCTGTTTCATAACTCTGTGCGAATGCTTCTTGGGCTGTCCTCCGCATTGGGGTTTGTTTAAACACATATTCTCTGTTAGATCTCAATCCGTCAAGAAAGCCAATCCCAGTGATAGTAAAGCCCACGTAATCCAACTGTGTGGTGGCTTAGGGATCCAAAAGAGAGGTAGGAGTGCATTTCCCTCTATGACCTTTCCTGATTCTGTCCGGGGTTGGCAGTCGACATGGTTCTATTGCAAGGATGTTGCATCACCAAATATGTCGACTGGACTTCCTCCTTTCTCCTTGGATCGACCTACCACCCCCAAACCACTGTACGTGACAAAGGTAGAGAAAATCCAGGTAGGGATCCTAGTGAACGCTGTATCTGATCTCATCCGCGGCGGAGTGACTGGCTTGGATCTCCTAGAAATGTTTCTTAGTCGACGGATCCAGCCTCTCCAAGCCCGGGATCACACCATGTGGCATTACTCGGGCCCTGAGGATACCACTCGGACTCATCCTGAAGAAGTTTCCGACGAGACCGTTTCTCAGTGGCTCAGGAGCATCACCGGAGCCTGTGATAATCCCGAGGGAGCCAAGCGAATTCCACCCTTTTCTGCTTTGAACCCACCAAAGAACCTGGTGAGTTATACCTCTATCGATTGTTTTAATATTTGTCGAGTAACTGGATCTTCAGTCGACTGACTTTGAAGCTTGTATCTTGCAGGAATTTACAAACATGTACTCGCCCATGCCAAATGGAGAACAGCCTGACGAAGAAGAAGGGAGCGTAGATGACAGCGCAGACGGCGATTATGCCAACGACAGCGAGAGCAGCGATGACGACCTGGAGGAAGGCGAGGTGGAAGCTCAGGTCTCTCTGCGCACCGGGCGTCGCACCAAGCAGCAAGAAGACCCAGAGGTTGCTCCGAGCAAAACTGTGGCGTCGAGCACAAGGAACCCAAAGCGTGACCGTGCCGCAACACCGGGGTCGACTGAAAAAGCTGCGAAACAACTCAAGCCGGACACGCCAAAACCTCGGAAGGCCCTGCCTCATATCAAGATTGATGTGCCTGTTGCCTCAACGTGAGTGTTTATTTTCCCGCAATTGTGATTGTGGCACTTCATGTCTCTGCTGACCGAGTGGAGTTTATCCGCCAGAGCTGCTACCTCAGTGACATCGCCCCAGCAAAATGATGGGGACCGTATGGAAGTGGACACTCCTGATGCGGCCACCTCCCAACGAGGTATAACAAACCCACACTCAACTCTGTTTTTTGAAGAATAATCGTCGAGTGACTTGATTAAAGTTGCCGATTGATAGCTGACGAAGTCATCAAACTGGAAGATGACGAGGAGCTGCAGCGAGGAACGCAAGATGAAGTTGTGCCTCTGGAGGCTCCACACGTACGCACTCGGAGAACATCGTCAGGACAGACGCCCCATGGGTCGACTGCTGCGACACCTCCAGCCTTTGTGGCCCCGCTGTCGAGTGCTCCGCCAGCCACTTCAATTCTGGTGGCTTCAGCACCTATTGGACAATCTGAAGCACCTCCTGCTGCCTCAGTTACAGCACCAACTCATTTGACGCCCGCATACCCTTTGTATCACGTCCCGGAGGACCAAACTGGAGCTGCCAAGGAAGCCATGATTCAGGCTGGGCAGATGATGTTGCGAACAAAGGAGGCGTATGAAGCCAGCAAGTTAGCCTATGATGCCAGCTCAGCGCTTCAAGCCAACGTCCGAGTAAGTGCTATTGTAAGTTCATCTCCAATTGAATTCCTGTCCGTCTTGATTTTACACCCACTGGGTGTTTTCTTCGCAAGTAGATCAGGTAGTCTCTGGTCCAGTGGGGGCACGCTGAGTGCACCCACTGGGTGTAGTCCCCGAGACCGCTGTCGAATGGCGAAGGCATCGACAGGGGTCTTAGAGTTGGTTTGAAAGTTGTTTTCCATTCGACAAGACAGACCTTGTCGAGTGAAAGTAGGTCCAGTGGGGGCACGCTGAGTGCACCCACTGGGTGTAGTCCCCGAGACCGTCGTCAAGTGCGTGCATCGGCGGGGGTCTGATAGAAACAATGTTTTCTTGCTTGCTTTCTTCTTTTATACTCTGACAGGCCAGACCTGGTCGAGTGTTTTTGTATCCAGTGGGGGTACGCTGAGTGCACCCACTGGGTGTAGTCCCCGAGACTATTGTCGATCGTATAGGGTTGTGGGGTGGGGCGGCGGGCCGCCTTTCAGTCAACTGCACTTGTACTTTTCCACTTGGGAGTAGAGAAATATCCATGTAGACTGAACCCCTTCTTTGCTGATTTCAGAAAGCCTGTGGGCTCGGGACCAAGTACGTCAAGCTGGAGAAGGAAAAGAATCGACTTCTGCTGGATCTAGAGCTGACGAACAACAACCTGGACCGTTCACAGACCGAATTGAAGACTTTGGGAGGTAATCCTTGTCAACCAATTGCATTATCACCTTCATCTTCCGTCCTTTGAACCGAGTGAATCCACTCGAACAGACGTACGTGATGAGAACCGTCGTCTCCGAGCTCTTTAGATACCATGAAGAAGGCGCTCGAGGACAAGGACAAATCACTTGCTGATGCTCAGAAGGAAGCGAAGGAAAAAACTGAAGCTGCTGAGAAGAAACTTGTTGCAGCCAGTAAACTGGAAGAAGAGAACGCCAAACTCAAGCAGGAACGATCCGACTGGATCAAAAAACTTGAAGTGCAGACCAAGGGAAAGAGTGCTCTGGAAAAACACTTAGGAGACTTTGCGAAGAAAATGTTCAGCATGCTTGAAGGTGACTTTCTTCTGTCGAATGAATTTCTTTGATTTCCTCAGAACGGCACTATGATCACCTTTTCCCTTTCTCTTCACGCAGAATTCTGTCAAGACTTTGAGAAGGAAACCGAAGAGATCGAGCCCAATCTGGACCCCACGAAGTCACTCGTCGGAGACGCCGTGGCCATGGATATGTTTCGACTTGAAGCTCGTCTCAGGAATGTCCAGGGATATGTCACTCGGCTGAGGGCTGCATTTGAGAAAGTCGACAAGGAACTGTGGCCTGAAGACCCCCTCCAGACTGACCTCGAGTGTATGATGACTCACCTCAATGAAATTCCAAGTCAAGTGCAGGAGTGGAAGAAGTCCGCTGCCCGCTGTGGTGCCGATGTGGCACTTTCACTCGTCAGGGTTCATTGCAAAGAGGCCAGGGAGGACAAACTGAAGGCCCTTCGAGTGATCAACACAAAGAAACTTCAATTTGAAGATTTCATGCAGACTTTCATCGAAGCAGCTACTCGGATCGCCGACGGAATTGACCTGGATACCTTTGTCGAGCCTTCAAGCCCTACCGGAACTTGAAAAGTATGTTGCTTTCAGTTAACACTTTATTTGCCTCGGTATGCCGAGTGATGGTGTAACCGATTAAAACTTTGTTCAGGACTTAAGCCTGAGAACTTCCCTTTGCGCGAACAAGTTTTTGCTGCGCTAGAGATTCTAGTCTTACTTGCATTTTGCTTTCCGACATTTTGCTTGGCTGAATTTAGGACTTAGGCGAAGATTGGTTCGCAGCTAAGTTCTGAGTGTTAGGAATACCTTACACTCGGAAGGATTTTTTAACTTAGGTGAAAACTGGTTCACAGCTAAGCCTCCGAGCAAGAGGGTTGCTCTTCACTCAGAGAAGTTTTCTGAACTTAGGCGAAGACTGGTTCGCGGCTAAGTCTCCGAGTGTATTGAATGTTATACACTCGGAAGGGTTTTTAACTTAGGCGAAACGGGTTCGCAGCTAAGCCCCCGAGCAAGAGGGTTGCTCTTCACTCGGAGAAGTTTTCTGAACTTAGGCGAAGACTGGTTCGCGGCTAAGTCTCCGAGTGTATTGAATGTTATACACTCGGAAGGGTTTTTAACTTAGGCGAAACGGGTTCATAGCTAAGCCCCCGAGTGTATTGAATGTTATACACTTGAAAGGGTTTTTAACTTAGGCGAAACGGGTTCGCAGCCAAGCCCCCGAGCAAGAGGGTTGCTCTTCGCTCGGAGAAGTTTTCTGAACTTAGGCGAAGACTGGTTCGCGGCTAAGTCTCCGAGTGTATTGAATATTATACACTCGGAAAGGTTTTTAACTTAGGCGAAACGGATTTGCAGCTAAGCCCCCGAGCAAGAGGGTTGCTCTTCACTCGGAGAAATTTTCTGAACTTAGGCGAAGACTGGTTCGCGGCTAAGTCTCCGAGTGTATTGAATGTTATACACTCGGAAGGGTTTTTAACTTAGGCGAAATGGGTTCGCAGCCATGCCCCCGAGCAAGAGGGTTGCTCTTCACTCGGAGAAGTTTTCTGAACTTAGGCGAAGACTGGTTCGCGGCTAAGTCTCCGAGTGTATTGAATGTTATACACTCAGAAGGGTTTTTAACTTAGGCGAAACGGGTTCGCAGCTAACCCCCCGAGCAAGAGGGTTGCTCTTCACTCGGAGAAGTTTTCTGAACTTAGGCGAAGACTGGTTCGCGTCTAAGTCTCCGAGTGTATTGAATGTTATACACTCGAAAGGGTTTTTAACTTAGGCGAAATGGGTTCGCAGCTAAGCCCCCGAGCAAGAGGGTTGCTCTTCACTCAGAGAAGTTTTCTGAACTTAGGCGAAGACTGGTTCGCGGCTAAGTCTCCGAGTGTATTGAATGTTATACACTCGGAAGGGTTTTTAACTTAGGCGAAACGGGTTCGCAGCTAAGCCCCCGAACAAGAGGGTTGCTCTTCACTCAGAGAAGTTTTCTGAACTTAGGCGAAGACTGGTTCGCGGCTAAGTCTCCGAGTGTATTGAATGTTATACACTCGGAAGGGTTTTTAACTTAGGCGAAACGGGTTCGCAGCTAAGCCCCCGAGCAAGAGGGTTGCTCTTCACTCGGGGAAGTCTTTGAATGCGAAATTGTGCGATCGGAATCGACAATAGACTGCGGAAGTCATAACTTAACAAACGACATCGTCTGGAGCACTCTTATTACATCAAAACAGCTCAGTCGTCAAGTGTAAAAGCGTCAAAGCAAATCTGCGTTCCTGGCGCGTGGCTCATCAATATTCTTCTTCAAGTTGAAAAGATGGTACGCTCCGTTGTTCAGCACCTTGGTGACGACGAATGGGCCTTCCCACGCTGGGGCCAACTTGTGGGGTCGCTGCTGATCCACTCGGAGCACCAGATCACCTTCGTGGAATGAACGGCTCTTGACGTGTCTCGCATGGAAGCGGCGAAGGTCTTGTTGATATACAATCGACCGGATCAGCGCCATCTCTCGTTCTTCCTCTAGGAGATCTACCCCATCTTGTCTTGCTTGCTCAGCTTCGTCTTCAGAGTAAAGATCCACTCGGGGAGAATTGTGAAGGACGTCACTTGGCAAAACGGCTTCAGCTCCATACACAAGGAAGAAAGGAGTGCGTCCAGTCGACCGGTTTGGAGTCGTCCTCAAGCCCCACAGAACAGACGGCAATTCAGTGACCCAAGCTCCAGCAGCATGATCAAGATCTCGCATGAGCCGAGGCTTCAGTACTTGGAGGATAAGGCCGTTCGCTCGCTCAGCTTGACCATTAGACTGGGGGTGTGCAACGGACGCGTAGTCCACCCGAGTGCCTTGAGAGGAGCAAAAGTATCTGAACTCTTCCGAGTCAAAATTAGAGCCGTTGTCTGTAATGATACTGTGGAGGACTCCATACCGGAATGTTATCTCTTTCATGAATTTGATAGCATTGCGGGCGTTCAGCTTCTTGATGGGTTTAGCTTCAATCCACTTAGTGAACTTGTCGACTGCAACCAGTAAGTGAGTGAATCCACTCTGGCCTGTTCTAAGGGGTCCAACCATATCCAAGCCCCATACAGCAAACGGCCAGACGAGTGGAATAGTCTTCAAGGCAGACGCAGGTTTGTGTGACAGGTTCGAATAGAACTGGCATCCTTCGCAGTGATCAACTATATCTTTAGCCATCTCATTGGCACGTGGCCAGAAGAAACCCGCTCGGTAAGCTTTGGCAACAATTGTCCTAGAGGACGCATGATGACCACAAGTTCCCGAGTGAATCTCCTCCAAAATCAGTCGACCTTCTTCAGGAGAAATACACCGCTGAATCACGCCAGTCACACTTTCTCTGTAGAGTTGTCCATCCATAACAGTAAAAGCTTTGGATCTGCGGACTATCTGTCGAGCTTCATCTTCATCATCTGGGAGTTCTCTCCTAAGAATGTACGCAATATAGGGTACAGTCCAGTCGGGCGTGATCACTAAAATCTCCATGACCAGATCAATGACAGCTGGGACATCGACTTCAGTCGGATCAGAGGCGCTTTTTGCCTGCGGGGGCTCTTCAGTGAAGGGATCTTCCTGCACCGAAGGAGAATGAAGGTGCTCGAGAAATACATTGCTGGGGACAGGCTTCCGAGTGGATCCAATCTTTGCCAGCTCATCAGCTGCTTGATTCTTCACTCGGGGAACATGATGGAGTTCCAAACCTTCGAATTTCTTCTCGAGTTTCCTTACTGCATTGCAGTATCCAGTCATAGCGGGGTTCCTGACATCCCACTCTTTCATCACTTGATTGACCTCCAAATCAGAGTCGCCATATACCATCAGGTGCCGGACGCCGAGTGAAATGGCCATACGCAACCCATACAAGAGTGCTTCATATTCAGCTTCATTGTTGGAGGAATCAAAGTGAATCTGCAAGACGTAACTGAGTTTGTCGCCTTTTGGGGACACCAGTACTACGCCCGCACCAGACCCATTTAGCATCTTCGAGCCATCAAAGAACATGGTCCAGTGTGTCGAGTAAACTTGGACCGGCTGCTGCTGTTCAGTCCACTCGGCTAGGAAATCGGCGAGAGCTTGAGACTTGATTGCTTTCTTTGCTTCAAACTTGATGTCAAAATAGAGGAGCTCAATAGCCCATTTGGCCACTCGACCAGACGCATCTCGATTGTGGAGAATTTCAGACAATGGAGCATCACTGACGACTGAAATTGAGTGATCTTGAAAATAATGTGCCACCTTCTTAGCTGACAGATATATACCGTACACGAGCTTCTGGTAATGTGGATATCTTTGCTTTGAAGGAGTCAACACTTCAGAGACATAATAAACAGGACGCTGGACTTTGTAACCTTTACCTTCCTCTTCCCTCTCGACAGTGAGAACTGTACTGACAACCTGATTAGTAGCCGCTATGTACAATAGCAATGGCTCCTTACTGTGCGGAGCAGCAAGCACCGGCTGGGTGGAAAGCAGAGCTTTGAGCTCGACAAACGCTGCTTCAGCTTCGGGAGTCCACTCGAATGTATCAGACTTCTTCATCAGTCGGTATAAAGGCAATGCCTTTTCACCGAGACGAGAAATGAATCGACTCAATGCTGCCAAGCAACCTGTGAGCTTCTGGACATCGTGCACACGCTCAGGGCTTTTCATTCGGGTGATGGCACCGATCTTTTCAGGATTAACGTCGATTCCCTTTTCAGAAACGAGAAAACCGAGTAATTTGCCGCCAGGAACACCGAAAGTGCACTTAGTCGGATTTAGCTTGATATCATATCTCCTCATATTGGCGAATGTTTCAGCTAAGTCAGACAACAGGTCGGAACCTTTGCGAGACTTGACGACAATGTCATCCATGTACACTTCAACATTCCGAGGAATCTGATCGAGTAAACATTTTTGAATCATGCGCATGAAAGTAGCGCCAGCGTTCTTCAAACCAAAAGGCATGGTGATATAACAGAAACACCCGAAAGGGGTGACGAAGGCTGTCTTTATTTCATCCGGACCAAACAGACGGATCTGATGGTAACCAGAGTAAGCATCCAGAAAAGATAGACGCTCACACCCCGCAGTTGAGTCGACAATCTGATCAATGCGGGGGAGTGGAAAATGATCTTTCGGGCAGACCCGATTGATATGTTTGAAATCAATACACATGCGGAGTGACTTGTCCTTCTTAGGGACCATAACGACGTTCGATAACCACTCGGAGTGGTAAATCTCATGTATGAACTTAGCCGCCAAGAAACGAGCCACCTCCTCGCCGATTGCTTTTCGCTTCTCCGTTGCCGACCGACGCAAATGCTCCTTCACGGGCTTGGCCTTCGGGTCAACTCTCAACCGGTGCTCAGCCAGTTCCCTGGGTACACCAGGCATGTCAGCAGGCTTCCATGCAAAGATGTCCCAGTTCTCACGGAGGACCTGGATGAGCTCGGCTTCCTATTTGCTGTCGAGTGTCGTCGAGATGTTGGTCGAGGCAGCAGTTGGATCTGTCGGGTGAATGTTCACTTTCTTCACTTCTCCTGCAGACTGAAAAGCTGACTCAGAAGCGGGCTTCTTAGCACGCAACAGGTCGGAAGGATCAGCGTTTTTCTTGTATTCTTCCAATTCAACCATAGCCATCTGATGATCGGCGATCTTGGAGCCCTGCTGAAGGCACTCCTCAGCCCTCTGTCGATTGCCAGTGACTGTGATCACACCCTTGGGTCCGGGCATCTTCAGCTTGAGATACACGTAACATGGTCGGGCCATGAAACGGGCATAAGCCGGACGACCAAGGATGGCGTGGTATGCGCTCTGGAAGTCCACCACTTCAAATGTCAATTTTTCCTTGCGAAAATGCTTATTGTCACCAAACACAACATCCAACGCTATTTGACCGAGTGAACGGGCCTTTTTCCCAGGGATGACGCCATGGAACTGCATGTTGCTTTCACTGAGTCGGGACATCGGAATGCCCATCCCCTTGAGGGTATCTGCATATAGGATGTTCAGACCGCTCCCACCGTCCATCAAAACCTTGCGGAGTCGAGTGCCCCCCACAACTGGGTCCACCACCAGCGCTTGCCGCCCAGGGGTAGCGATATCCGCAGGGTGATCTGACTGATCAAACGTGATAGCAGTCTGAGACCACTTGAGATATGTGGGGGTAGAGGGAACTGCCATGTTAACCTCCCTGTTGATAACTTTCAATCGACTCTTGCTCTCAACATCAGCAAAAATCAACAGAGTGGCATTGACCTCAGGAAACTCTTCTTTATCTTCTTCATCTCCCTTTTCAGGGTCTTTTTCACTCGACTGGCTCTCTTTGAACTGTTCGATCAGCAAAAGGCACTGTCGAGTGGTATGCTTTGGCAATATTAAATTTCCCTCTTCATCTTTCCTCGTGTGGATTGCACACGGTGAATCCATAACATCTGTACCTGACTGATTCTTTGACTTCTTGGGGGTGAACTTAGCTTTGAACTTTCCTTTATTTTTGGCCTGAGCCGCCAGAGCGGCCGCTTCTGCCGGAGCAGGGGGATCAGCCTTGCGCTTCTGCTTCCGATTGGAATTTCCGCCTGCATCATTGTCGACTGCTTTTCCTTTACCGCTTCGGAGGCGGTCCTCTTCTTCACCATTGGCGTACCGAGTGGCAATCTCCATCATCTTGCTCAGAGAAATATCACCAGTGCGACCAAATTTCAGATAGAGCTCTCTGTATCTAACACCAGCCTTGAAAGCACAAACAGCCTGATGTTCGGAAACATTCTCCACCGTGTGATGCAGGGTGGACCAGCGCTGAATGTAGTCTCGCAAGGTCTCATTGGGCTTCTGAACACAATGCTGCAAATCAATCAAACCAGCCAGACGTTTACAGGTGCCTTCAAAGGTTCTGATAAACACTCAGGCCAAATCCTCCCAGCAATAGATGCTAGAGGGAGCCAAACGATTCAACCAAGCTCTGGCCGAACCATCTAACATCAGGGACAAATGCTTCATGGCTATGTTGTCGTTTCCTCCACCAATCTGCACAGCCACTCGGTAATCATCTAACCATGTCTCGGGATTTGACTCGCCAGAAAACTTGCTAATACCAGCCGCCAACCTAAAGTTGGGGGGAATTTCTGCAGAGCGAATGGCTCTGCTAAAACACTCGGGCCCGGAAACAACATCACTACTTCCACCCGGATAGTCTCCGTTATAACCATCTCTGTGGGCTCTGCCTCTGTCGACCCGCCTTTGAGCAAGGATATCTCTTGCGTCAAATCCAGGATTCCGCTCATCACAGAACGGGCGCCTATCATCATTGTGCCGGGGCACATATGAACCACTCCGCGGAGGAGAAAGCACTCGACGGCGGTCATCACGGTGATAATGGGGAGCAAGCTGATCTCGCCTCTGATCTCTGTACCGATCTTCACGGTAACCTCCGCCTCTGTGGCGCAGAGGTGACCCAGGGCTGTGGGCCGACTGAACTGTCTCCGCCCCGGGCGAATTGTTATGTAATCTGTTCTATGACTGAGAAACAGCCGCATTCTGCTGTTGCGCTGCCTCGAGCAACGTTCTGATCTGCTGCAAACCTCTACCAGCCTCTGACCGAGACGGCTGGATAGAATTTGCAATCCTAGCAGCAGCTGCAACGTTCAACACTGGAGTACGGAATACCTCGACGTTATTCCGAGACCCACTCGGAAACAACTGTCGCTGATGTCGATTGGGACACGGCGGACGCTGTCGAGCACGCTTGTCGAGTGCCTTCTGCATCTCTTTGAGTCGAAGGCGAGTCGCCTCCATGGCCTGGGCCTCAGCAGTCGTGCCGACGATGGGAGTATGGAGAACATCCTCATCCTGGCGCTGCTGTTCATTCGACGTTCCACCAATCTCGTGCCTGGTGTGGTTGAAGCCAGGCGGCGGACTCTGATGAGAGCCAGCCATAAAAACTTCAGCCGCAGGATCGCAGCTCTCACACTCGGAGGGAACATCAGACCGATCTGACGCCGAGTCGAACACGCTGAGAAGTGACTCGGCGGGCTCGATGGCCGCAATCAGCGGGGACGAAGCCTGGCGGGCCGCCGCATGTCGCACCCAACGCTGTAGCCGTGAACGACCGGATCGTTTGCGGCGATGAATAGCATGGAGGGCCGACACGTACGGAGTCGACGGCTGAAGGAGAAGAACACCGCAGGAGCTTGCGTAGAAGTGCGTCGCTCCGCGTATTGGGAGCGCCTCAACATCTAGAGGCGCTTCCTGGAGCCATGCCGAACCGTCGGCGATGAAGGTGAGCGCTCCGAGACGGATCTCGCGGCCCAGGAACAAATCACCACCGGAAGACATGACGATGGAAAACAAATGCAACCTCGCCGGAAGTCGCTTAGACGCCTGCCCCACGGTGGGCGCCAACTGTCGTGGGAACGAGTCTGACAGTAGAAGGTAGGGGTACGTAAGGAGAGGGCAGAGTCCTAGCTACGGCGAGGGTGTACACACAGATGTATGAGTTCAGGCCCCTCTCGTGGAGGTAATAGCCCTACGTCTCAGGTGCTCAGGAGCTCTTTGTCGAGTGAAACAGGATTATCATTACAGGGGGTGCGAACCCTTGTGCCAGAGGGGAGGGGTGGCTTATATAGAGTGCGCTGCCCCTCATAAGTGTCCGGCATCTAAGGGTCAGATCGTGGCTATAAAGACGTACGTTACTGGTAACATACAACATAAATGCTATTAATGGTCTTGATGAACGCCTGCCCGTTAGCCTCCCTGGGGTGACTTCTGGGCTTCTGTGGTCGACTGTCTTCTGGTCCTTCCGAGTGAAAGGTAAGCGTCGAGTGAAAGGTACCTCCGAGTGTATATTGTCGAGTGACTTGTATGTCTTGGCGATTTCAGTCGGAGACTTCCTTGTAGCTCTTAAGCTTTCTGGGGTAGTGTCCTTAGTTAGGGCATGTAGGTCAGGCCTATGACCCTACCCTAGGTACATATCCCCATCAGCCCCTCCCGATGGTCCCCCGGTACCCTCCCGGCACTCCCGGTACACTACCGAAATACCCGAAACTTTTCCGGTGACCAAAACAGGACTTCCTATATATCAATCTTTACCTCCGGACCATTCCGGAGCTTCTCGTGACATCCAGGATCTCATCCGGGACTCCGAACAACCTTCGGTCACCACCATACATAACTCAATAAACGTCACCGAACGTTAAGTGTGCAGACCCTGCGGGTTCGAGAACTATGTAGACATGACCGAGACACCTCTACGGTCAATAACCAATAGCGGGACCTGGATGCCCATATTGGTTCCTACATATTCTACGAAGATCTTCATCGGTTGAACCTCTATGTCAAGGATTCATTTAATCCCGTATGATGTTCCCTTTGTTCTTCGGTATGTTACTTGCCCGAGATTCGATCGTTGGTATCTCTATACCTAGTTCAATCTTGTTACCGGCAAGTCTCTTTACTCATTCCATAATACAAGATCCCGTGGCTAACACTTTAGTCACATTGCTTGCAAGGCTTGTTGTGATGTTGTATTACCGAGTGGGCCCTGAGATACCTCTCCGTCACACGGAGTAACAAATCCCAGTCTTGATCCATGCCCACTCAACAGACACCCTCGCAGATACCTATAGAGCATCTTTATAGTCACCCAGTTACGTTGTGACGTTTGATACACACAAGGAATTCCTCCGGTGTCAGTGAGTTGCATGATCTCATGGTCATAGGAACAGATACTTGACATGCAGAAAACAATAGCAATAAACTGACACGATCATATGCTATGTTCATAGTTTGGGTCTTGTCCATCACATCATTCTCCTAATGATGTGATCCCATTATCAAATGACATCTCATGTCTATGGCTAGGAAACCTTCACCATCTTTGATCAACGAGCTAGTTAACTAGAGGCTTACTAGGGACACATTGTTTGTGTATGTAGCCACACATGTATTTGAGTTTCCAATCAATACAATTATAGCATGGATAATAAACGATTATCATGAACAAGTAAAATTTGATAATAACCATTTATTATTGCCTCTAGGGCATACTTCCAACAGTTCCTACGGATGTGTTGAAATTGACTGTTGCTAATGTTCATGAAAGAGGTTCCAGCCAGTGTACGATCACCATCCACAACAAGGCAATGTATATCGTCCAGACTCAGTTCGTTCTGTATTGATTTATCTCATCATCTCATGCTATATTCTATGCATCAACATTTGGCACACCATTGCTTCTTGCGAGTTGCAGCGAGGGGCTGTGCTAGGAATCTTAAAGATTTTTATTTGGATTAAGTGACTAGCATGTTGATTTTTTTTAGGTCGCGTTAACAATTCATCATTCTCTCCAGGTTACTTTTTGCAATTTTTGGGTGATATATGATGTGATGATTTAGCAAAAAAAAATCTTATTACATAAATATTGCTTTAATATTACAGGTCATATAGTACATATTATTAGTGGAATCACGTATATTTTTTTGGCAGAAGCTTTTGGTTGAGAAACCTATTAACTGTCGTGGTCAAATCTTTGAAACAAGTTATCAGGATTCGTATTTCAGTGGCATATTAAAAGCCTCTATTTCAACTAATACAGGCCATACGCTCACCAGGATTCCTTATCACTGGTATGGCATCAAAGCTTATATTTCAGGTTGGATAAAGTTGCCGGTGCATTCTGTGTGTACACCTTTCCTTCCATCTAATAAAGCAGTGAAATGTGGAACCAAGAAATAATCAGTTTTGCCTTTTATGCCAATATTGCTATGACTATTTTAATGTCCTACTGTAGTACTCCCTCCGTCCCATAATATAAGAGCGATTTTGGCACAGTAGTTTTTTTAGGGGTTGGCCTCAATAGCTGATGGCCAGCAAGTTTTTTTTCTTCAAGTTTCTACTCTACTGTAGTTTTGTCATGAGGATTTAATTATGATTACTTTATAACAACAACATTTTATAATATGACTTATATTATTTTTGTTGGCATAGATTATCATATGTTTCCTATGGTGCTATACAACACATCAGTGGAGCATTGCTTATACCTTGATCGCATTGGTCCAACGTTCAAGGCCCTATGATGAGAGCCACGTAACTACAATTTTCAGCTTCAACTGAGACCCAAGATGAGACACATTTGAATAGATCAAAGCCATATTTGGTTGACTTCTAAATCTACATGCTTGCATTCTGTAACTCTCTTTGTTTGTCATTTCGATCATGTGTCCTCTTGAAGTATAAATTAATGACATAAAACCTTTTCCCATCGAGGATTATTGAGCGCCATCTTCCACTATCCAAATATAAAATTGATGATTACTGAACAAATCAGCTTCAGTTGGAAATAATGCAATTTTGTTCACAATTGTTTTCTTCCATTGATCAACTTTTTCTTGGGATGCATCATTGTATATCATTTTGATGAATGCAATATATATCCCTACCAGTGTAGATGAGTTCATATTTTAGTAAAATTTGGCTCTCCATAAAACCTTCCTTGAGATAAGTGTTAATTGATTAAGTTTTTCACTGTAAAGAACTACAGTATTTTGGCGATGACTCGATCCACCAATCATTCATGCCAAATTATCACTTGGCTTAGTGGCGAAGGAACCATAGCTCTCGTTCTGCACACGGGTGTTCAGTGTGAAATTTTGGCGATGGGGTCAAAGGGCTCGCTTCCCGGTGAGCCTGCGCAGGGTACTGCTTGGACGCCTCCCGTCTACTCAAACAGTTGTCTGCACGGCACCTCCAAGTCAATAAAGATGCGATGCGTGGCAGCACGTAAATGGTCAGTAGAACGCCCACGATTTATTAATAATACCAAAAATACCACAAAAATTGACACAAAATATACCACAACATATTTGTGCCTTTTCTCAAAATGGACACTAAAAATACCACAACATATTTGTGTTATATCACGACACCCTGCCCAATTTCATGAATTTTCTGTATGTTTTGGATTTATGATAATTTAAACCAATATTCTCAATGTTGTCTGTAGGAGAAACAATCGGAAACATGTCTCAAATTGGAAAACAAAATCTCACAATACCTTTATGTGCCATGCCATGACACCATACCAAGTTTCATGAATTTCTGACGAGATTTGGATTTGCTGGAATTTAAAAACCTAGATTCTCAATGTCTATGGACGGGCCATGAAGCAGAGATGTTTAAAATTCATTCACATTTCTTGCATGGGACCTAAACATGCAGTCAGGGACACGTATATGATTTTTCGATCCATTTTGGTGCACCGGACCTTGTGATTGTATTTCAAATTTGAATTATGCTCATGAAATGCCTAGAAAACTCAATTAATGTATAAAAAAGGCCAAACAAACCATGAATAATTCCGCATTTTAGCATGGCACTCCTATTGGTCTATGTTGCCTCTATAAAAAAGGCCAAGGGGAGAAGATGCAGCGGATGTCGTTTTGCCCACAAAACGTGACACACGTTCCCTATCGGAACCACATAGCTTCTAGTGAGAAGCTCCGGTTTGTAAGAGGCTTGTGCCAAAACTTCTCCCAAATCGGATAATTTTTTTACCACAGCACATATGTGCCATGCCATGACACCATGCCAAGTTTCATGAATTTCTCACGAGATTTGGATTTACTAGAATTTAAAAACCTAGATTCTCGATGTCTATGGCCGAGGCACGAAGTCGAGATGTTTGAAATTCATTCCCCTTTCTTGCATGGGACCTAAACATGTAGCCAAGGACACGTATATGATTTTTTGATCCATTTTGGTGCACCGGACCTTGTGATTGTAGTTCAAATTTGAATTATGCTCATAAAATGCCTGGAAAACTCAATTAATGTATAAAAAGGCCAAACGAAACCTGAATAACTCCGTATTTTAGAATGGCACTCCAATTGGTCTATGTCGCCTCTAAAAAAAGGCCAAGGGTAGAAGAGGCAACGGATGTCGTTTCGCCCATAAAAGGTGACGCACGTTCCCTATCGGAACCACGTAGCTTCTTGTGAGAAGCTCCGGTTTGTAAGAGGCTTGTGCCAAAACTTGTCCCAAATTGGATAATTTTTTTACCATGGCACCATGCCAAGTTTCATGAATTACTGACGAGATTTGGATTACTAGAATTTAAAAACATAGATTATTAGTGTCTATGGCTGAACCACGAAGCAGAGATGTTTGAAATTCATTCCCATTTCTTGCATGGGATCTAAACATGTAGCCAGGGACACATATGTGATTTTTTGATCCATTTTGGTGCATCAGACCTTGTGATTGTAGTTCAAATTTGAATTATGCTCATTAAATGCCTCAAAAACTCAATTAATCTATAAAAAAGGCCAAACGGGCCCTAAATGATTCCATATTTTAGCACAACACTACTATTGGTCTATGTTGCCTCTAGAAAAAAATAGGGGAGAAGAGGGAGCAGATGTCATTTCGCCCACAAAAGGTGACACACGTTCCCGATCCGAACCACGTAGCTTCTTGTGAGAAGCTCCGGTTTGTAAGAGGCTTGTGCCAAAACTTGTCCCAAATCGGACATTTTTTTACCACGGCACATATGTGCCATGCCATGACACCATGTCAAGTTTCATGAATTTCTGATGAGATTTGGATTTACTGGAATTTAAAAACCTAGATTATCAATGTCTATGGACGAGCCATGAAGCCCAGATGTTTGAAATTCGTTCCCATTTCTTGCATGGGACCTAAACATGCAGCCAGGAACACGTATATTATTTTTTGATCCATTTTGGTGCACGGGACCTTGTGACTGTAGTTCAAATTTGAGTTATACTCATTAAATGCCTAGAAAATCAATTAATGTATAAAAAGGCGAAACGAACCCTCAAGAATTCCATATTTTAGCACCACACTCCTGTAGTTGCATGTTCACTGCAGATAAATGTTATTACAATCCAAACACCTTCCTTTGTCGATGTAACATCATTTTTCGTTTTAAAACAATATGAAAATCAAGTACATCACAAATAGTTCAAGATCATGAATCGTGTGTGATGTAGTATAAAATATCTTCGGCCAATCCTCATATATATATGGCTTACGCCAAAAGCTTAGTCGGCTACATTCCACCGCCGACGTGTGAACCACACTTTCTCCCCAAGCCCATTATACTGTTCAAACGTCGTCGGTGAAAGATGGGGACTTGGATCCACGTCGTGAGGGCAACTTCGGTGACCCACTTTGACCCGAGCGCGGTTCCATCAGCCATGAGCGCGCTAACAATCTCCATGAGCGTGGCCGCAATCTCCGACAGGGCGGATGCAATAGCCGAAAGAGCAGCTGCTGCAGCTGAGATGGTGGCAGTAACATCCGCGACGCGGATAGCAAATGGCGAGAACGACATCGCAGCTGTCTGTTCCTCGGTGGCTGCTGTAGCCCTGATGGCGTCTGCTCACGCCTATGCCGAAGCCGCCCACGCCCAGCTCGTGTCGGTCACCGCACAAATAGCAATGGCCTACTCCGACACCGGTCGGCAACCCACGTCCAAAGAGTTGGAAATCGCCGAGAGCGCTCGAGCAGCAGTTTGTTCCTCGGCGGACTCCCTAGCCGAGATGGAGGCCGTCAATGCCCGAACCGCGGCCGCCCATGCCTGACTCATGGCGGCCTTTTCCAAAGATATGGCAGACGTGGACTGCGAGATTCTTGCGGAGTATGCGGCGATGGATGCCATGGAGCCCCTTCCCCCGAAGGTCGTCGAGCACCAGCTTGTCATGAAGGAGGTAGCGCCGCTAGAGATCGACGAGTGCCAGGCGCAATATTAGTCTTTGTTTAGAGCGTTGTTCTTTTGTTGGAGTAATGTTTAGGTCAACCAACTTTGTTTAATTGCTCGATTAAGTATGTGCGGGTTGTGTTGTAGGCTCTTTTGTGTAGTACTCAAATTAGCAAGTCATGTTAAATTATGCAGTGACATGGATGACCACTATAACGAGGTAAAATCGGACCAAAATTTGCCGCTGTATCCCCATTTTGTCCTCCAAATAAAAATGAAATGCAAGTACATCACACACAATTTGTTAGCATGAACTTTGTGCAATGCAGTATCCAATATCTTACGCCGGAAGCTTGGGGACCAAAATTTTCACGTTCAAACTCATCACACACGGGGTAAACTATAGTATTTGTTTGTGATGTTTACATATCGCACACAGTTCTGAGTAAGGGACTGTGTCCGATGAGACTTTGTGCGCCAGTTTTTCGCTGCATTGAATGGAAATTTTGGGCTGCGGCGGAAATATCTACCTCCCCGTCCCTCGTACCAACCAAAAGCCACATTTCCCCCTGCTCCCCCTTCCTTTCCTAAGTTCAAACCTTCACTGCTAGCTTGCAGCACCGCCTCCTCGCCAGCGACTCTCCTTCCTGCTGCTCGGCCTCCTCCATCTAGTCAGGTAATCCACGCCTCCCTCATACCCCTCCCCCACCCCTCCTCCTCCATTCCACATGCCCCGACCGTCGACGCAGCACCTTCCACACAAATCATCACGCCACCCCCCCCCCAAATAACCGCCTCTAAAAGCCATGGTGCACGCAGTATAGCCAGGATCTCAGGGAGCATTTGGCAGAGGAGAAGCATATCGCGGCTGCACGTGCGGATGAGGCCGCGATGGCTGCCATGCGTGCCGACCCCCAAATCTTGGAGCAACACCTTGCCATCAAGGCCATCGTCGACGCCTTGCGCGCGGATGCCACCATGCGGTTGGCTGCTTTAAACGAAAGCTCATGGTGTTTTCTCGAGGGCACCGTCGGTGCCTTAGACGAAGAGTGCGAGGTCTTTTCTCAGCGTGTCCGTGCTTACCTCAGCTCCAGAGCCGACAGGTTGGTGCCCGGATAGGCTCAGGCTACTCACCTCTACGAGGAGGGCACCCACGATGTGGAGGACTCACCCTCTTCCAAGTAGGAGGAGCCCATCATCATCGATATCACCGACGATGAGGAATAGCTTGTTTTTTTAGCTTAATTACTAAGGACCTATGTAGACCTAGCTATGTCGGTTAAACATGTTTGGTTTACCTGTTGCTTGTGCTTCTCTTGCCTTTCCTTTAGAATGAAATGTCCAATGCAATGCTACTATACAATCTTATCTTCTAGTATGTTTATTGTGCAATGTGGTGCTCAATTAACTGTTTGGTTCATTTGTTGTTGTGCTCAGTTAACTGTTTGGTTCATTTGTTGTGGTGATCATTTAACTGTTTGGTTCAATTGTGCAATGTGATGTTTGATTTTTGTTGGTACAATTTTGTATTATTATGCATATGAGAAATAAATCGAATTTGGATGTATTATAACCTTGTGAAACGTATACAATTGCTATATTTCCTAGTTCTTAGCATACTTGGTTTAGATAACTGGCTTTTCCATGTGGCTCAAATTAATCTGTTGGATCTGTCGTGTGTTTATTTTTCATCAACATATTTTACTGATAGTATGCCAAATCTCACTTACAACCTGATCAATATCTATCTTATATATGTTGCGGGGGAAACAATGGGAGACACTGAAGTTTACCATCGAGGTTGGCACATGCATGGTCTTTTGGCTAATAACACATTATTGTGCAATTGTATAGGTTTCTTAACAATTTGTTCTTGCACATGTGGTCCTGATGTAAGAGGTTTAGACCCACTGCGAGTCATCTTGCATGCGAGGAAATGTGGTGTCCATGAATATCAGTCAAATCAAGAAACTTAGAAAGATTGTTAATATAAAGAAACTAGCGACGAAAAACAACAAGATATTTGTCTGCACAATGAAGAAGACATATGTCAACTATAGGATGGTACTATCTTTTTCACCTTGTCTTCCCTTTGCGTCATTTCAAATTTTAGAAAAGATATTTATGCATATCTTTGTTTTTAGTCCTTTTCAAGGCAGTTCATTGATGATTATGTCTCAAACCACTTGTATGGTCAAGAGGCGACGAAGGTATTCATACAACACCCACGGTATAATCTTGAGGTCTTCCTCAAGAGGACGTAGGATGGGCGGGCAATCATCCACATGCACTGGCCTAAAGTTGCAAGGACCTTCAACATCATTGAAGGCTCAATATTCGCCTTCCGCTTCAACAGTTTTCTAGACGAGACTCATATGTCTATTTACCGTCTATGATGCTACTTTCCAAATGTTTTAGATGTTGCATGTGAAACTTGGTCGTGTTGTGTAATTGGGTAGCTAAGTAGTATATGCCTATATGATGTTATACTCTGATGTGATTTCAATTATGAAATCCTGGTTGTCGTAATACGAGTATGAAATATATTGTGTGCATGATATGAAATGTTAATTTGATTACTAACTGCATTATAAATAATAGGGCAATTAGGCTGCTTATTGGGTCTTCATATTGCAGACAGTTTGTCAGGCACCACCGTGGGCGATGACCTTAATAAACCCACACGGTTTATAGAAAGTTGGCGTGTTGGATGAGTGAACAATCACAAATGACTTCCGGCCAACAACTGTGTGCATTAGGTCACCTTGCATAAACGTTTCCACATAAAAAATTGTGTGTGATGGCAGCCCTATGCCAAATAGTTTCTTCTAGGCACCGTGCGTGATGTATTGAATAACGCAAATGACAGAATTATATCTACCGTGTGTGATGGCGACCCCTATCACAGACGATGCTCTGCAGAAAATTGTGTGTGATGTACCATGCGAACGAAAACGTCTCTTTGGGATTCACTGTGTGGGATGCCTAGTGCATCTCACATGACTCCTCCAGTATACCTGTTTGTGATGGGCCTCCCAATCGCACACGGGCTCTATGTGTCCAGCGTGTGTGACATAAGGAGGCATCACTAACGATTTATTTGTATCGTGTGGGATAGCCCCCCCCCCAATCACACACACATGCATGGCGACGGTTTAAAACTACGTCGCAGACAGGGGGTAAAACCGTTTGTATAGGACTCAGCTACACTAGTGTTAGTAAGCTTTAACTAAAATCAATTATAATCCAACATAGTTATTATGGTTGATTTATTTGATTTAGTTTAATTAAATTCAAGTGTAACCTCAAACATATATTAGGGTCCAATTAGTTTCAACTAATTTGGTTTGAGCTAATTTAATTTGAGTTCATCTTTCTCTACTAGTCAAGTATTAACTCCCACATGATCTAATAAGTTTAATTTGATTTAACAATCTATTTGAATTAGTTAGATTAAAATTAACTTAGGGTTTAAGTTATATTCAATTTGGGTTTGAATTTGTTTAATTGAAATTATTAAACCACATTAAAATAGTTTTATTCAAATAGAACCTAGGGTTTCAAAGTTATATCCAAACTAGGTTTGAATTGAATTCCTAAAGTCAAATAATAATCCAAAATAATATTCACTAAGTTTTATTTAAGTTTCTGAAACATTTGTTTAACAATTGTTTTACTAAACAATCTCTTATTTCAAATTAAGCCTGATTAGGTTTAATTCCTATTTGAATTATGTCCTATATTGCATTCTGTTTAAAATACATTTTAAATTAATAAAAAAATTGAACTAAATTTTTCTAAGATGAAAGTATATTTAATTTGATTGAATTTGCAAAAAGAATCATTAAATTTGGATTTATAGAATACAAGTTATGCCCTATTCAAATTCAATTTCATTCTATTTGAATTTGAATTTTAAATTATTTAAACATGAAATATTTTTGGACAGGGTGAAAGCAGACTTCATAAGGGTCATTTTGCAACAAGAATCATCTAATTTGGACTTGTAGATAATTATTTATGAGCATTCTAAGTTCAGGGACTTTTCTCTAAAACTCCATTTTAATTTGGTTTCTCTGGTTAATACTGAATGGACAGGGGTCTACGTGGCACTCTCGGATTGGCTAAGGAGTTGTGCGCTAGGGCGTTACATAGTGGACGGCCGAACGCTAGGAAAAAACGGTTCGCCACTTAAGTGATCTAACGAGGGCCGTTGGATCTAGATCCTACGGCTAGGGATAGATCCGAGGCTAGGGTTAAGCAAGGCTCACCGGGGTTTTCGCCGGCGTTGAGCTTGACAGCGGTAGTGCGGCTCGGGGTCATTGGAGACGGCGCTCCGGTGGTCTTCCGGTGGCATGGAAGGCATGGGAGGACGTGGCTCAGTGAGACGGGTCCTCTGGTGGCCTCAACGGTCGCCGAGGACGACGAAGTCGGCATGCAGGGGCTCGCCGGAGGTGCACGCGATGGCAGAGCTCTCTGGTGGAGTCACAGTCGACGTTCTCGTGCGCGTCTAGACAAGTAGAGTGGTTAGGGTGGTGTGCAAGAACGAAACGAATGCGAGGGCATGGTCTCGTGGTCAAGAACGTTCTCATCTCGCTAGAGTTGAGTTCGTGGCGGTGGTTGGCTTCGGCCGTCATCGAAGTCGGGCGTCCAAGAGGTTCTGGGTTCGGTGAGTCTGTTTGGGAGGTTTGTCGTGGCACGATGGGGCTGGTGGTGCAGGTGGTGGGCCACGGGGGTGGCTAGCTCTGTCAGAATCGACGCCGGAGGGTTTAGGTCAGCAGCAGAGCTCAAGGGTCTCGCTAGCGACAGCCTGATGGCCTTGGGTTGAATCGACTGGGGCAAATGGTTGAGGGTGGCCGGGGCTATTTATAGGACATGCCGGCGTGGGTGGGGGTGCACGACGGCCGTGGGGTTCGCGCGGTCGTTGGCCCGGGCGTGCGGCGTGCGCGAGGTCGTAGGCGAGTGGTTAGCGCGAGGTGTGGGATGACCTGACCAGTGGGGTCCACTCGTCAGTGGCTCAGGGGTGAGGGGACTGCGCGAGTGGGCTGGTCTGGCTGTCTAGGCCTTTTTTCTATTTTATTTCTTTCCTTTTTCTGTCTGATTGTAAATTGAAAACTATTTTGATTTTGAATTAACTTTCAACAGTGGACCACTTCTAAATCCCAAATGGAATATTTAGAAATGTTTGGACATTTCTTCTGGCCACTTTAGGCAGATAAATTCTGCACTTTCACTTTCAATTGAAATTTGAATTTGGCTTCAGCGCCAAAGTTGTTTCAAATCCCATTTAAAAATAGGTAGGGGGTGTCGGCGTACGACACCTATGGGATCGCGTGGATCCCTTTTATGGTTCGGCAGGGAAAAAGGCGTGCACAAAGAGCAGATCCAGCGATCAACGCAAGGGATTTTTACCCAGGTTCGGGCCGCTGAGAAGCGTAAAACCCTACTCCTGCTTTGGTTGTATTGGATGTGTTTAAGCCCAAGCTACAGGGGCGCTTGTGATGAACAGTACGTTCGAGCAGCAGCTACGCATGCAGAATGGGCCAGAAGGTCTCCCCTCTGTAGCTACGCCTTGGGCCTCCTTTTATACGTTGAAGGGGTCACCAACAGTGACGAAGTACAAGAGGTGTAAAGTTACTACAGTATTATCATACCTAATACTGACTACTTAGGACAAACGCATTAAATGCTCCGTTTAGGTGTCCCTAACTTTCTTGGGGGCGGAAAAAGAGCCCGTCCCATCAGCACCGCTTAACCCCATCTGCCGTTAGCGCCTTGACACGCACCCAGGAGGACAAAACCTAAAGGACAGGCTGGTCGCTGCGCTGGAGCGGTGACATGGTGGCGAGGTCTTGCCGGGTGCGAATCTTGCCGGGGCTTCGCAGGCCATCCCGGCAAGGATCTTGCCGGTATTTTTATCTTTGGTCTTCTGTCTTCTGATTATTGACTTGAATGCTTTCTTGACATTCTTGCACTTGCATTCAGCTGTCCCCCGGCAGGCCTTGCCACTGGTGTGGCTACAACCGTCCGTGCACAAGTACGGGGTACTAAAAGACCCAAACTTTAGTACACCGACAGGAGCCCTTAGGCCTAGGCCATACACGGGTGCGAGGCGTTGTTGGGCTAGGCCCAAACAGTGCATGGGCACGCGTGGCAGGAGTCACTTGTTGTAATCATTCCGCTTACTGCGCCCCCCCACGACGCACATTGAATGCGCGACGTGGGATACGTGCGCGGAGCGGCCGTAATAGCAGCGCGCTCGCAAAAGTCTTTTCATATTGACTAGTAAAGAGGCAGCCTCGCGCCTTCCCCATAAAAAGGAATCCGCAGAGGCGCTTGTTCATTTACCTCCTGTCCTTTCCAATCTGAAAATCGCCATCGTCTCCTTCCTCGAGCTCGAAACAGAGCTTCTCCCACTCATCTGCCGCCTCTACGCCCTCACCGTCCTCGGCCTCCGCTCCCATAGTCGCCATGCCGCCCAAGGCGAGCAAGGGCAAGGAGGTGAAAGCCGCCGTCTCGGAGAGCGAACTGGTGAAGATGCGGAGGAAGCACGTCGTCTTCACTCCGGAGCTCGATGCGAGCGCTCTGAAGGATCGATACCTGTGCATGTGGGCGAGGGAGACGAAGGCTCATCCTGCTACTCGCGTGAGCCCAGGTTCCTCCAAGGGTGGCCCAGATAAATTCCCCTTCTTTGCCGATTACCTTAACTGCGGGCTCTGTCCCCCGTTTTCTGATTTCTTCATCGACATCATATACACATACGGTTTCCATCTCTTGGATTTTACGCCGAATGCCGTGACATGCATGTCAGTCTTTGCCCATCTTTGTGAAAATTTTGCCGGAGTAGTCCCCAACACAGCCCTCTTCCGCCACTATTTCGTTCCCCGTATTCAAAAGGGAGAGGCCCTTTCTAGTTCTATCACCTGGATTCCAAGGTCATGGAACAAGGAGATATACCCAGACGGGGTCTACCGCGAGAAGTGGGAAGAATGGCGGGACAAGTGGTGCTGGATTCAGGAGAAAGACCATCAGCCCTTCTGTTTGCCTCGACGAACAAAAATGGCGTGCGGTAATGATTGGAGCGCCCTCGATCCTCAAGATGAGAAGCTCACAATTGCAATTACCAGGATCCACCGCCTCAGAGTTGCCGGGCTCACAATAGAAATGATTGGCGCTGATTTCCTTCGCCGGCGCATCGCCCCTCTGCAGAACAAAGGGAGACCAGCCTGGGAGTTCCGGAATGCGGCAGATATCATGAGGCTGCGCCCTGGTCTGAATAACAACTTGACGGTCATGCATCACACAGCTCTCTTCCACAAACTGTTCAGACTTGACGCGAGATACAAGTTGCCGGCTAGCGTAATTCCTTTGTGCAACAACTCCGCCTTGGCCTCAATCATCGCCATGATGCCGGTGTGCGATGCTCACGGCCTTGACGGGACTTGGGACGAGCCATCCGCAGAGCAGGCACAAGAATTCTTTGACAACTTGTCGGAGAGGGCCATCCGGGAAGAAACGAACCTCATCCGCCCCACCACTGAGGAAGAAGTGGCGTATATCGCCAGCAGGGTGGAAGAGGCGAATCTTGCCGCAGAGGCCGGCAGCGCTGGCTTCACGGAAGGGGAAGCTAGTGAAAAAGAAGTGATGTCAGAGGGAAAACTTGCCGGGCAGGGCGAGGTTGTCGGAGAGCAGAGTGGCACAGCTGCCGGGGGCCCTTTTGCCGAAGATACAGCCGAGGAGCAGCTGCACGAGGAACCCCCAGCTCCTGAGAGGAAGAAACGTGTTCTTCGGAAAGCCACCTCTGGTGCCTCAGCTCACCAACCTTCCTCTTCTGCCACAGCCAAACGACCCAGGACCACTCCTTCACCTCCTCACACGGACACCGTGGCGGAAGTTGACTTCGACCTCTCTGCCTTTAGCCCGGAAAGAGAAGAGTAAGGGTCCTTTCACATCTTTTAACTTCTGGATTTCTGGTTTTGCTTAACTTGTTTGCCTTGCTTTGGCCTGTCCCCGCAGAGATACGGAAACGTTGGCGCAAAGGATGGCGAAGAAGGCGAAGACTTCAACGGGCGATGAGCCGCCAGCAAGCACCACAGGTGCGTCAGATCCGATCACCATCAGCCCGGAGCCTAGCCCACGGCGCAGTCCTCAACACAGCCCCCAGCGTGAGTCCATTACTCATTTCCCACTGGCGAGCGTTGAGACGTATATCTTCGCCACTAACTCCGCCGAGCTTGCAGGAGAAGAATGGCAATGAGGAGAGCCATTGGAGGCCGTCCCTGATGCGCCGCCTCCGTTAACTACGCCGCCCAGAGACGGATCTTCGGCAAGGGCTTCCACTGGCAAGCCCATTCTTGTTGAGGAGGAGCCGGCAAGCACAGGCACCGGCAGTCCTTCATCGGCAACCCATGTTGCCGGGAAAGGAGAGACCACCTCTCAACAGCTTGGCGCAGGTAAACCATTTGCCTCAGAGTACTTGCCATTCTGTCTTTCTTTTTGTCTTCTTGAACTTCCACCTCAGCCTTATCTTGTTTGTTTTCTTGGCCTTCAGATCTTCCCTCGGCGGAACACATGGATGTTGATGCCGTTATCGAGGAGACCGCCAGGGATGCTGCCGCCGAGGCCGACAGAGTTGCCGCTGACGAGGCCACCAAGGATGCTACCGCCGAGGCCGCCAAGGATGCTGCCGCCGAGGCCGCCAAGGCCGCACAGGAAAAGGCCACTAAGGAGTCTGCTGAGAGGGTCGACAAGGAGACCGGTGACCATACTGACGGCATTCCTGCCGCAGGAGCGCTTGGCGCTACACCGGTCACAGAGCCCCCAGCCGCCGGTGAGGCGAGTGTCGAGGACCAACCGTCAACATCCGGCGCCCCCCCCCCCCCCCCCCCCGTCAAGCAAATACCTCAAGGTTGGCGACAACCTGTTCGTCAGCATACCAGGGACAGCAAGCATTGGGGTACCAACTGAAGGGGAAATCTTTGACAAAGACGTCATCGCCGCTGCTGGGCTCAAGATTGTCAACGAGCCACGCACCAGCAGTAGCAAATCCGAAGAAGAAAAGCTCCTCCAGGCCATGAGCAACAACTTTCAGAAGCTCCAAGCGCTTCACCGCGCCCGGAAAGAGAAGCTGGACTCCAGGGCAGCAGTTGTCGAAGCAGCGGAGGTAGGTTTCCAGAAGCGCGTCGAGGAAACACAAATATGGTACGCTGAGGCCTTTCAGGAGCTGAAGGCGAGTCAAGAGCAGCTGAATCAAAGCTGGAACGAGCTCCTCATGAAGCAGTCTAATGTTGAGAAGGCACAAGAGGAGGCTGCACAACAGGCCGCTGCAGAGGAAGCTCGCCTAACAGAGCGCCGTGTCGGGCTCGACGCTCATGAGGAGGACCTCGCCGCTCGCGAGAAGGCACTTGCCGACAAGCTTCGTGGCAAGGACGAAGAGATTGAAAAGCTTGTCGCGCAGCGAACCCAGGAGCTGGAGCAGAAACACAAGGAAGCCCTCGAGGCTCTGGCCACAGACCACGCCGACAAGCTGAAGGAAGCCGTCAATGCTGCCGAAGCTGCAGAGGCCGCCAAGAACGATCTTGACGATAAGGTGAAGAGGCTGGAGGCGGACCTTGAGGATCACGGCAAGGAGATCTCGACGCTCAAAGCCGAAAGAGAGAAGACTCTCTACAGCCTAGCGGAGATGCAAGTCGCCATATCCGACAAGACCAAGCAGCTCACCTCAGCCAATGAATCCATTGCCGATCTGAAGCTGAAGCTGACCACGCTGGAGGGGACTCTTGAGATCGTCAAAGCTCGCGAGAGGACCCTGATCAATGACCTCCAAAACAAGAAGAACTTGCTCAAAAGTGCTGCTGCCACCTATAATGACTTCGAGAAAGGCGTCAACATCTGGACTGAATGCCTTGTCGATGTTGCAGAAAGGCTTGCAACAGAACTATCCTCCATGGGCCTGCAGAACTTCAGGTATTCTTCTGATGAAAGAGTGTCTCCGAGCGCCAAGGTGACCTTGTTCTTCGAGGGCATGATCAATGCGCTCAATCTACTCCACTCTTATCGAGCAACCCATCTGGCTAACGAATCCCACAAACTCTGCCAGGCCGTCCTCCACAAGGTGCTTATCAAAGTGGTGCACAAGAACCCTGGCATCAACCTCACCAACGTCCTCGACACCTTGCCGAAGAATGTAGACCTCAAGGCACTCGAGGAGTTTGTCGCGCCCATCGTCGACAAGGTGGGTCAAGTCAAGAGGGTTGAAGGCGAGCGCACAGACTAGCTGCTTCACTTCTCGTTGTCGCCACCATTCCATGCCAAAGACAATTTTGTCTTATGTTAGAATCGCGGCAGCTATTAATGTAATATAACTGGCTGTGTTTTGAATGAATGCACGCTATTCCTCTTGTCTGATTTCTTTCTGTATGGTACACACCCTACGCTTTATTGGAAACTTGCCGGTGCGCGCAGCCTTGCCGCGAGCGCTTTGAGGAACGGATCCTTAGCAGCCTGCTGGAGGTGCCGCTGCCGGCAAGATACCTTGGTGTTTTCAGTGCAGCCACTTAAGCTGTTGAGCGGACTCGAAACAAAGTAAGGGCGCAACCGATCATGACAAGGTTCCTTCGCGTGCAGGTTTTCCATACAAAAGTCGAAATCGTCCAAGGAAAATAACTTTATAGTGAAAATTTTACTTAGAGTTAAGCAACTTAGCTTTTCGTTGTTGTACTCCTTCCTGCAAGATGTCAATTTTGAACATCGCCTGTTGGTGTCCATACCATCATCCCCCCGGAAAACTTGTACGCGAGGGAACCTTCTATCCTTTAAGAAAAAGAAAGAAGAGAAAATAGGGATATGGAACCTTGGCGGTTTGTTAATACTTACTGGAAATAAGCGTAATACAACATCTCAGACAAACATGCATATAAATAAACATGAAAATTGACAAGAATTGTAAAACACTTAATCTTATTCAACTATGCACAGGGTCTGCGCCTAGCTTTGTACAAAGGATTATATGCCTTGCCGGCAAAACTTGTACAAAAGATGGTTGCCGGGGGACCCGGCAACCGTGCTTTATGGATAGAACTTACGAAGATGCTCAATATTCCAGGAATTGCTCACTGGAACGCCATCTTCGGTCTCCAGACGGACTGCACCAGGCCTGGTGACTCGTACTACCCGATATGGGCCTTCCCACTTCGGCGTCAACTTGTTAGAATTCTTGGCCGACTAAACGCGCCGAAGAACAAGGTCGCCTTCCTCAAAACTTCGGGCATGAACCTTGCGGCTATGGTAGCGGCGCAAGGCTTGCTGGTAGCGTGCAGCTCGCACAGCAGCCTGAAGACGATCTTCCTCAAGGAGCGTAACGTCGTCTTGCCGCAACTGCTCTTGCTCAAGCTCATCATAAGCGAGCACTCGAGGTGACCCGTATGTGAGTTTCGTGGGGAGAACTGCTTCCGCCCCGTATACTAGGAAGAAGGGTGTCTGGCCGGTGGCTTGATTTGGTGTCGTTCTGATTGACCAAAGAACTGCCGGCAGCTCATCAATCCAGCGTCTTCCGCACTTGCGCAGCTTGTCGAAAGTTCTTGTCTTAAGACCTCGCAACACTTCAGCATTCGCCCTTTCCGCCTGGCCGTTGCTCCTTGGATGAGAAATAGAAGCAAAACAGATCTTGCCGCCAAGGTCTTGGACGTACTGCATGAAGGTGTGGCTTGTGAACTGTGTGCCGTTGTCAGTGATGATCCTGTTTGGCACACCAAAATGGCAAACTAGTCCTTTGAAGAACTTGACGGCTGATTGTGCTGTCACCTTCCTCACTGCTTCCACTTCCGGCCACTTTGTGAACTTGTCGATTGCGACGTACAAGTACTCAAAGCCCCCGGTAGCACGGGGGAAAGGGCCCAAAATGTCGAGCCCCCAGACCGAAAATGGCCAGGAAAGAGGGATTGTCTGAAGAGCTTGAGCTGGTTGATGCAATTTCTTTGAATGGAACTGGCACGCTTCACACTTGGTTACTAGTGCAGTTGCATCCTGGAGAGGAGCGGGCCAAAAGAAACCTTGCCGGAATGCCTTACCAACAAGAGCTCTTGATCCTATGTGGGAACCACATATGCCTCCATGTATCTCTGCCAACAGCTCCAGTCCATCCTCCCGAGGAATGCACTTCAATTTCACACCGTTCGGTCTCTTTCTGTACAGGACATTGTCCACAAACTGGTACATATTAGACTGACGGGCTACTTTCTCCGCTTCTTCCTGTTCTTCGGGGAGTTCTCCTGTTTGGAGGAACTGAACAATGTGCTGTGCCCATGCTGGAGCCTGAGGCTCGACAGCAAGGACTAAAGGCATGTCTTCTGCCGCGGGAGCGTTTGTCTCTACAGCAAGGGCTTGAGGCCCTGCCAGAGCCTGTTGCCCCCCGGCAGGCTTGGTATTGTTTCCGGCAACTTCCTTGCCGGCAAGGCTCTTGCTGGCAGCTTCTGGGAGCTCTGCGGGAAAGTACTGGCCGGAATTCAACTTCCTTCTCTTATCTTGCTTTGCTGATGGTACTACGGATGGCTGAGTCAATTGAAGCACAAAAGTCCCTGGTTCCACAGGTAACTTGAGGGCAGCACGTTTTGACAGGTCGTCGGCAATGTTGTTCTCTGTATGAGGAACATGCTCTGTTTGCAGACCGTCAAAGCACTCCTCCAACTTCCTCACTTCATCTACGTAAGCTTCCATCAACGGGCTCTGATAATCTTTGTTGACTTGCTTGACGACAAGCTATGAATCACCTCTGACGATGAGCTTCTTAATTCCAAGGTCTGCCGCGATCCTGAGACCGGCAAGAAGCCCTTCATACTCTGCAGTGTTATTTGTCGACCTCTACCAGGGAAAGTGCATCTGAATTACATATTTGAGATGTTCTCCGGTGGGTGCGACAAGCAGCACGCCAGCACCGATGCCTTGCAGCGAGAAAGCCCCATCAAAATACATAATCCATTCTCGACTTGTTTCCTTGTCGGGGAGAGTTGTTTCTTGAATCTCTTCGTCCGGCATTGGGGTCCATTCTACAATGAACTCTGCCAAGGCTCTGCTCTGAATAGTTGAAGTGCTTTCAAATTTGAGGCCAAAGCTTGACAGTTCCAACGCCCACTCCACAATCCTGTCGGTCGCATCTGGATTTCGTAAAATCCGTTGCAACGGAAAGCGAGTGACGACGGTGATCTTATGTGCCTGAAAATAATGGCGCAACTTCCTCGAGGCTATAAGGAGGCCAAAGAGCAACTTCTGCATGCCAGAATATCTTGACCTAGCCCCCTGCAAAAGGGAGGTGACAAAATAAACTGGACGCTGCACCATCTTCTTCTTCTGTGTTGCTTCATTTGACTGCGCAGATTCTGCCTTGTCGGCACCAGACTCTGCCGGGGAAAATCCTGGCTCGTCGCTTGACGGTCCTGCCTTCGCCGCTGCTTCTTCGTCGACTTCTCTCTGCGCCACTAACGCAGCACTAACCACTTGATTCGTTGCCGCCAGGTATAGCAACAACGGCTCTTGTGGTTTAGGTGCGACTAGTGTTGGCGGAGAGGAAAGGTACCTCTTCAAATCCTGCAGCGCTGCCTCCGCTTCCGGAGTCCACTTCATTGGATCGCGCTCAGCAGATTTGGAGATGAACCTACTCAGAGCAGCAATGCAGCCGGCAAGATGACGCACATCTTTGACGCGTCTTGGCGCTTCAATCTGCTCAATTGCCTTGATCTTGTCAGGATTCGCCTCGATCCCATGCTGAGACACAAAGAACCCGAGAAGCTTGCCGGACGGAACGCCAAACACACACTTCTCAGGATTGAGCTTCAAATTGATCTTGCGCAGATTCGCAAACGTCTCTTCTAGATCTTGTATGAGCGTTGCTTTGTCCTTGGTTTTAACCACTATGTCATCCATATAAGCTTCCATATTTCTATGCAGCTGGGGCTCAAAACCGATCTGAACCGCTCTTGCAAACGTTGAACCAGCACTTTTCAACCCGAAAGGCATACGTATGAAGCAATACGTACCACACGGGGTGATAAATGCGGTTTTCTCTTCGTCTTCCTTAGCCATGAAAATCTGATGATACCCTGAATAAGCGTCAAGAAATGACAGCAAATCATAGCCGGCAGTGGAGTCCACAATCTGGTCGATGCGCGGCAAGGGAAAAGGATCTTTTGGACAGGCTTTATTGATATCTGTATAATCAATACACAACCTCCATTTTCCATTCGCCTTGCGCACTACAACTGGATTGGCCAACCATGTTGGATGGAGCACTCCTCTAACCAAACCTGCCGCTTCCAACTTCCTGATTTCCTCGGCAATAAATTCTTGCCGCTCCAAGGCTTGCTTCCTAACTTTCTGCTTGACGGGCCGTGCATGAGGACAGATAGCAAGATGGTGCTCAATCACCTCCCTGGGAACACCGGGGATATCAGATGGTTGCCATGCAAACACATCGACATTCGCCCGCGGGAAGGTAATGAGCGCGCTTTCCTATTTGTCGTCGAGGGTGGAACTTATGGTGAAAGTTCCTCCCGTACCATCCTCTTTGACGGACACCTTCTTAGTTTCTGGTGGAGCTGCCTTGGATTTCTTGCTCTTGCCGTTGGAGCTCTCTGGCACATCCTCAACAGGAGCGCAGCACTCCGAGGAGGTGCGTTTGCCAGAGTGTGTGCTAGAGGTCTTGCCGGTCTTCTTCCCCCCGGGAGCTTCAGCGGCAGGAGCAAGCGCCTTGGCGGCAGGTGCTGCAACTGCCTCCCGGTAAAGTTGGTCGATGCAGATAAGCGCATCCTTCTTGTCAGAGTTGACAGTGATGACGCTCATCGGCCCGGGCATCTTCAATGTATTATAAGCGTAGTGCGATGCCGCCATGAACTTGGCCAGCGCTGGACGGCCAAGGTTCCCATTGTATGGCAATGGAATCTTGGCGACGTCGAAAACAATCTTTTCTGTTCTGTAGTTCAGGTCACTACCAAATGTTACTGGTAGTGTGATCTTACCCTTCGGCTGGCTCCTTCCTGGATTGATCCCCTGAAACGTGCCCGTTTCCTCGAGATCTTCATCAGGAATTTGCAACCTTTTGATCACATCATGTGAGATCAAGTTCAAACCGGCCCCACCGTCAACTAACATTTTCGTCACTTTGAGGTTGCGAATCGTTGGTGAAACTAACAATGGCAGACACCCGACTACAGTCGTGCGATCAGGGTGATCCTCAGCATAAAAAATTATAGGCGTGTTGGACCATTTCAATGGTTTCCGGGCATCGACAGATGGCTCTGTCGCATTGATCTCGCGCGCCCACTGTTTAAGTCGGCGGCGGTAAGAATGCAACGAGGCGCCCCCATCAATGCACATGACTTCTGTAGCTTTTTGAAATTCATGCTCGCTGGACTCGTTGTCCTCCTCTGTATGTACTTGCGCAAGGTTTCGCCCTCTTTCTGGGGGATGAGATGCAAATCACTTTCCTGGCCAGGAGCTTGGTGGCCTCCGGTAAAGGCGCCAACAAACTCATGACACAGATCTGCCCAGGAAGAAATGGAATTTTCCGACAGATGCATCAACCACGACCTGACGTTGGGCTTAAGTACCAACGGGAAGTAGTTGGCGAGTATCTTGTCGTCGTGAGCTCCGGCAGCCTGCACCGCAATGGTGTAGATGCTCAAGAACTCCGACGGGTGAGTCTTGCCGTCGTATTTCTCCGGGACCTCCGGTTTGAACGTTCGGGAATTGGGCCACCGGACTCGCCCCAGCTCACGGGTAAAAGCTGGACAACCCACCTCATAAGGTAGGTCACCAGGATACCCTGGCGCAGGCTTGTCTACAGTGGGTCCTGCGCGCCTATCAGATTGATGGCGCGCTTCCCGTCGCCACTCGATGGTAGTCCGAGCGTCTTCTTTGCTTCGTTCCCGAAGAACTTGACGTTGATCGCGGCGAGTTCGCGGATCAGACGACGCCGTTGAATCGTCATCACAGGCGTCGATCCGTCGAGTCAGCGACCGCTGTTGCCGCCGTGGAGGAGAGTGCATCGTGGTCGTACCGCCTCCAGTCTTTTCGCCATCGGCGCGCGCCGGCTCGATGGATTGCCGCCATGAAGGCTCCGCCCGCTGCAGCCCATCTTCATTAGCGAGGCCGATGAGGCTCTGAATAGCAGCCCTCCATTCTTCGAGCTTCTCCGCAGCAGGAGGAAAATTCAGGAGCAGCTGTGCTCGCGCCAATGCTTCTGTTGGTGTAGGCGGCGGCGAAAGGTGCGAGGAACGTGAGGTGCTCTGACTCCTAACCGTGTTAGAAGGAGCTCCATCACGGTCCCGCGACCGCGCGCCGCTTCCACCAGTATTTTGGCGTGCATGCTGGTCCCGCGCATCTCGAGAGTGATGCTCAGAAGTCTTTCCTTGGGGACGCTTAGAACCACCAACGTCGCGGCGCTGTTCATCGCGTGTGACCTGAGAAGGCCGCGGCGCATGCGCCGGCGTGGGTGTCTTAGAAGGCGCCCTTCCGTCCTTGGAGTTCACTACGCCGCCCGTAGGCAGCACAGCTCCGTCCTTAGATCTAGCAGCGCGCGGGTTGCTGTCGCCGCTGCGAACGACGCCGCTCGCTTGGCTTTGATCACCAGAACGTCGTGGAGGCTCAAGACCTCCGCCTCCTCCGCCTGCGTCCACACCGTCGCCCGTCCGTGTAGCTACAGGCATACCGGACGCGGATGGATCAACCGCCGTAAAACCCTTCTTCTTGGGAGCCATGGCGATGAAGATGATGAAGAAACTGACGCGCTGATCGCTAGATCAGGTTCGTGCGACCTTTCCCCCTACCTGGCGCGCCAAAGATGTCGGCGTACGACACCTATGGGATCGCGTGGATCCCTTTTATGGTTCGACAGGGAAAAAGGCGTGCACAAAGAGCAGATCCAGCGATCAACGCAAGGGATTTTTACCCAGGTTCGGCCGCTGAGAAGCGTAAAACCCTACTCCTGCTTTGGTTGTATTGGATGTGTTTAAGCCCAAGCTACAGGGGCGCTTGCGATGAACAGTACGTTCGAGCAGCAGCTACGCATGCAGAATGGGCCAGAAGGTCTCCCCTCTGTAGCTACGCCTTGGGCCTCCTTTTATACGTCGAAGGGGTCACCAACAGTGACGAAGTACAAGAGGTGTAAAGTTACTACAGTATTATCATACCTAATACTGACGACTTAGGACAAACGCATTAAATGCTCCGTTTAGGTGTCCCTAACTTTCTTGGGGGCGGAAAAAGAGCCCGTCCCATCAGCACCGCTTAACCCCATCCGCCGTTAGCGCCTTGACACGCACCCAGGAGGACAAAACCTAAAGGACAGGCTGGTCGCTGCGCTGGAGCGGTGACAGGGTGGCGAGGTCTTGCCGGGTGCGAATCTTGCCAGGGCTTCGCAGGCCATCCCGGCAAGGATCTTGCCGGGATTTCAGCCTTTGGTCTTCTGTCTTCTGATTATTGACTTGAATGCTTTCTTGACATTCTTGCACTTGCATTCAGCTATCCCCCGGCAGGCCTTGCCGCTGGTGTGGCTACAACCGTCCGTGCACAAGTATGGGGTACTAAAAGACCCAAACTTTAGTACACCGACAGGGGGTCTAGGTCATCATTTGGTCTTGTGGAATTTCATTTCCTGCCAAATAATTTACAAAGCCATAATTGATAACTCCATTTGATTTCAATTTGATTTTCAAATAATCAATCAATTTCTTTTAGGGAAATCATTTATTTTGGCTTGAATATTCTTGGGACTTATTTAATTGCTTTTGCCCAACAATATTTCAAATGGTTTGGGTTCCACCTATTGGTTTGCTAGATTTCCACTAGTTGCATTTGGATTTTAACCTAATAATTAATCAATCAAGCAATATAAATAGCAAGCAATCAATCAAAGGGTTTTGTTTGGAAAAAAATTAATTCCCTGTGAAATTTTTAACATACTAGATTTGGGAAAAATCTGGGATGTGACAATCCATGTACCTTGCGAGCAAAGTGTCGAACACACTGCGACCGTGGTGGAGACGCACCCGGTGAAAAGCACCTCGACCTCCTTGTATACGCAAAAGACCCACAGAAGACGAGGCGGGGACGGCCGACGCCCTTGGAGCACGAGGCGGACGGTCTTGGAGGCGATGGGCGGCGTCGGTCGTGGTATCTTTAGCACCGGCGGCGGCGCGAGAAGGCCAGAAAAGCCGGCTTGAACTCCTCTGAAAGCGGTGAACGGGGGGAGGGGGGTGTTGTGTGGATGTGGCGGGGCAAGCCTGGGCGACGATGGAGCGGCTGGAAAATGAGCGGCAGCGGCTATGACAAGCGGGAGGGTGTAGGCCGTGGAGGAGAGAGAGAGCGAAGGGAGGGGGAAAGGGTGTTCGTTTCATCAACGGACAAACCAGGGGAGGACAAAGAGGGCGTCGGCGTGCGTCCGCTTCATGTCCGTGCAGATGCAAACTATGCATAAATTTGAATCCGTTTAAACGACACATGAACGGACCAAATACGGTGGGTTGACCTAACACCCAACGAGTAAACCGGAGCCAGGTGGGTTGGTTGGGCCCACATGGCGGCCCCACGTGATACGCCTCCCGCGGATGGCGCGTAACTATTTCCCGCAAGGCAGAAAAAGCACGGAAAGGAAGATTTGGGCGGAGAGCATCACAGCCAATAATGCCGCAACGCGCCTCCCCCTGTCTCTTTCATCCCCCCCTCTCTCTCGCTGTCGTCGTCGTCCCTTCCATCCCCGCCACCACCTCCTCTTCCTCCTCCTTCCAAGATCTCCTACACCACTTTGTCTCTTCTTCTCCCTCCCCGCAAACTCCCCTTGACCCCTTCCAATTCGATCCGTTTCGCGCTGCTGCTTTGGCCGGGTATCTTGGCTGCTTCCATCGGATTGGATAAAACAAATACCTCCCCACGCCGGAAGGGAAAGTGGGACGCCGCTATCCTGAATCGCCTCCCATTGCCTCTCCTGCTCTGAGTAGAAATTTTGTGTCCAATTCCACGCGGGCGGATCGGAGTTGGTTAGGCAGCTTTTGGTGCCGTGCGGATCCGGTACGGGAGGCGAGTGGATCGTCGGCGTCCTTGTTCTTCTTGGCATGAGCCTTGGGGAAGATGGGGCTGGATTACTACAACGTGCTCAAGGTCAACCGGAGCGCCACGGAGGACGACCTCAAGAAGTCGTACCGCCGGCTGGCCATGAAGTGGCACCCCGACAAGAACCCCGGCGACAACAAGGCAGAGGCCGAGGCCAAGTTCAAAAAGATCTCTGAGGCCTACGAGGTACTACTATTCTAATCAAACCCCTCTCGCATTTTAATTCTTCTTACAAATGCCGCTTGCAACCATCATACTACTATCTGTTTCGATTGCGATCTACAAAGCGTTGCAATCATGTCAGTTTTTATGAGCATTGAGTGTCGTTTGTTATGTCAATCTTGACCTTTTCACAGAAAATAAATAAATTACGATAATAAAAATGCTAATGTGTCAAGATAATTCTGCTCAAATTGCTGAATTTTGTGACCAATATCAATCTTGATTTTTGCACACACAAATATAATACTAGATATTATGCCTGCCTGCTAATCTGTTTGCAAGAATTTGTATGATTAAAATGTTTTCAAGTTTTACAGTGATGCTTCAAGGTATTGCTTGCGCAAATTGCTGGATTTCTTTTATGACCAACGTCTACTGCCTTTCAGGTTCTGAGTGATCTGCAGAAGAGGACAATATATGATCAATATGGGGAGGAGGGCCTGAAGGCCTCCGCGGACGCCGGTAGCTCGTCGTCATCTATGAATGGCTCCACTAACCACCGTTTCAATCCTCGGAATGCCGAGGACGTCTTTGCTGAGTTCTTCGGCAGCAGCAAGCCTTTTGATGGGATGGGGCGTGCCAAGTCGATGAGGTTCCAGACAGAGGGCGCCGGCACCTTTGGTGGGTTCGGTGGTGGCAACGAGAGCAAATTCAGATCATACAATGATCCTGTCAGCGCCAGCTCTAGCCAGCCCTGGAAGCCACCGCCCGTGGAGACGAAGCTTCCCTGCACGCTTCAAGAGCTATACTCTGGTTCGACACGCAAAATGAAGATATCCAGGAACATTGTCAAGCCTAATGGGTAATTGGACTGATTCCCTGCGATATTTCCATGAATTTCTATCCTGCATTCCAAACTGGCCCATACTGGAGTCAGATGGAGATGTCAAACTGGCCCGTACTGCGATATTTCATTTTTTTCCCATGTTACCTTTTCCTTACCTGCTCAATTTTGAACAGGCAACTGGGCACAGAATCAGAGATTCTGACTATCGATATAAAACCCGGATGGAAGAAAGGGACTAAAATCACATTTCCAGACAAGGGCAATGAGCAGCCGAACCAGCTCGCCCCCGATCTCGTCTTCGTCATCGACGAGAAGCCTCATGATGAGTACACGAGGGAAGGCAACGACCTGCTGATCTACCAGAAGATCGATCTGGTGGATGCATTGGCAGGAACCACAGTCAATCTGAAGACCCTCGACGGGCGTGACCTGGTGATCAAGCTGACAGATGTGGTAACACCGGGGTATGAGCTTGCAATCGCCAAGGAGGGTATGCCTATTGTGAAAGAAAATGGGAGGAGAGGCAATCTGAGAATCAGGTTCGATGTTGATTTCCCGAAGAGGCTGTCATCGGAGCAGCGGCAGAATATTAGGAAGGTTCTTGGAGGGGGAGGGCAGCCTCAACAGTAATGATGACGTTCTGGAAGCAAATTCAGTTCTCCCATAGTTGTCCATGAAATGCAGGCTAATTCAGATGTTCTTCTTTGGTTGGCTTGTATGTCTAGTTATTTTTGGTTTGCGGGTACTTGTTCCTGATCTGCTGCTTTGTTGAAGAAATAGCGACAGTAATATTTGACTACTCCATACAGATTGCCACGGTGTAATGTTAATTTGTTCACTTGTTCAGTTACATATTTCAATAGTCCTTGAAAATTGTACAAATTCCAGTTTTCTCCTTCCTTCGTGAATTATCATGTGTTGCAAGTAAAGAGTGAAAGCATTTTCCAGTTCTAGTACGTACTGTATTTGTGAATTATTATGTAGTTTGATGAACAATGCCAAATTTACCATGATTGGCAGGATTGGAGTCTTGAGTCTTCTAGTTGATGCAAGGAGAAACTTGACAGATTTAATAAGGTGTGATCGTATATACTGTGCCTTCCAAATTCCAAGCACAAGTGTTATACGTCAAGACGACACTGCTAAACTACCCCCTTAGGCACCTGTTCGGTAATCCACCGCTCCCCAAATCTGCGGAGCTGGAAAACCGCAACTCTCGTATTTTCCAATGTAGCTCCGCTCCCGGAGCTGTGGAGCGGAGCGTCTTCGAACGGGGCCTTAACCTAATAATACGAGTATGATAACGACAAGCAATTCAAAAAAGATGCAGTGGCTCATTTTGATGCCTAAAAAGATCACCATCAGCACTCAAGTTGTATTCTGTAGGAATAACAAAAATGCAAAGTTGATTTTTAACTCAAAAAAAAGAAGAAAAAAACGGTGGTACTCCGTATCTGTATCCGTAAATAGCAACGGCCGTGCTTGAATTGTGGCCTCATCGCTCTGAAAAGGAAACCGTTGCATTTCGCGGCTCCGTTTCCACGTGGATGAAGCCGCCGGCGACGGTGTGGTACGACCCGATGCCATCGTCACCGGGGACGGGGACACGGCGGCCTGTCGCTGTCAGGGTGTACGCCGACGGCATCTACGATCTCTTCCACTTCGGCCATGCTCGCAATTGCAAACCTCCTTGGGTTCTGAATTCTGATATCCTTGTTTGCAACTCTTGTCTGTGTCCTCAGATTCCCCAACACGTATTTGCTGGTGGGCTGCTGCAGCGACGAGGTGACGCAGTGGTACAAAGGCAAGACCTAGACCGTCATGACCGAGGAGGAGCGCTACGAATCGCTTCGCCATTGCAAGCATGTATCTCACTTTTTTTTTAATCTCAATCTCGTCCGAGAAAGGGTTTTCCCCCGCTTTGTATTACTACAAAGCAACCATCCGATACAACCAACGATAGGTGCTGTGGCGGAAACAGCACAGGCACGCCCAAAAGAAATGACAAAGAAGCAAAAAAGAAACAAATGCCGCTAACGGCGGATCAACGAAAACGGAGAAGCCCCGCGACCGCTGCGCCCACCAAAGACCTCCCACTAAGCACCTAAACTCCGAAGCGCCGGTACCCATCAACACCTCCAAGAAGGAACGCGACGATGACGACGCTGCTGCAAAGGGTTTCCCCCGGTACTCGACGAGGAGAACGGAGGGGTAGCCCCGACGCCCCCCAAGAAGGTCCGGCGGCACCCTCAGGCGCCACCGCGTCGGTGTCGGCCAAGCCGACAGGGATTTCTCCCGATCCCAACCTTCACCTCTGGCGCTCCGGAGTCCGCCACCCACCCGTCAACCTCCCTGCGCCAAGACGGACTAGAAGCTTCCCACGCTGTCTCACCACAGCACCGCGAAGTAGGGCCTGCCCAACGAAGAAGAAGAGCCGGGACTAGGGGCAGCAACACCGTCGGCACGCGGGAGGGCCCAACCTCCACCGTCAACGACGGTAACCGACCGGACGCAATGGCAGGAGCAGACCAGGCCCGTGGGCCCACAGGCCCGGCCGGGACTTCAAATGCCCGTAAAGCTCCCGCCTTCGCGCTGCAGAAGGCACGCCGTCGACGTCACCGCCCCCTGACCAAGCCGCTCCTCCTCTTCCCTGCGCAGAAGGCAGCGAGGTAGCGTTGGAACCGGCCCGCTAAGACCCAGATGGGGCCCTCAGGGCCCAGATCTGGGCCGGGGGCGCGCAGCCGGCCACCCACAACCACCAGCACCGCCCCGCCGCCAAGTGGAGGCACCACCACCACGAGCACCGCCGGCCACCTCCGCCAGGCAGCCGGACCACCACCGGCCTAGCCTCACCGCCGCCGCACGCCCACGACGGGATGACACACCGCAGCCGCAGGGGACCGAAGCCGGCCCCCAGCCGCCGCCCACGCCGCACGCAGCCCGCGCCGCCGGAATCGCCCGTGCGCACCTCCGCATCCGCCCACGCCCACCTCACCGGAGGCCGGCCAGCCAAGCTAGCCGGCGAGCCCCGCCCGCGGCGCCCGTCGCCAGATCTGACGGGCCCGGCCCAGCCAGCCCCGCCATGGCGTCGCACAGGCCCGCCCCACCAGCTCCGCCACGCAGCCGCCGCAGCACCATCGCACCGCCGCGCCCGAAGCCCGGCCGCACGAAGCGCCGCTGCGCCGCCCTGCGCGAGCGCCGCGCTCCCCGCCCGCTCGTCGCGTCTCGCGCCGCAACCACCAGAGGAGGAGGGAAGAGGGGCCCCGCCGTTGCCGACGCCAGCCGGGCTTCGCCCGGCGGCGCCCTCCGGCGGCGGCGAGGGGAGGAGGAGGCGGGGAAGGGAGCGGGCGGCGGCGGCTAGGGTTACGCCCGGCCCGCCCGCGAGAGCGACCCGAGCGTCCGTGGTCCTTGTTCGCTGCAGGTCTCAATCTCGTCCTTTCTAGCAAATGCAATGCAATGCAATTTTCCTTACTCTTCCATTCTATTCTGAACCTTATTAAAGGTGGGTCGACCAAGTCATACCTGATGCTCCCTGGGTTATCAACCAGGAGTTCCTCGACAAGCACCGCATCGCGCACGACGCGCTTCCGTCAGTATATACTTATTTATATGTAACAAATACCATTCACTTTGCATACTTCCAAATCATCTAGTGTGAAGCACGCTCTGACGCATGCAAGAGGAAAAATTATACAGTACTAAGTAGTTCCATCCATTCCATTTGATCAGTTTGTGTAACTAACTTCATGTACTTTATTCCAGGTATGCAGACACTAGTGGAGCTTACAAATTTGTTAGAATCTCCTCATTCTGATGACCTATATATAAACCATCTCTCTCATGGTCGCCTAACTGGGAACGTCCGGTTTGTGTGCTGTTTGTGCAGGTCAAGTCCATTGGGAGGTTCAAGGAGACCAAGCGCACTGATGGCATCTCGACATCAGACATCATCATGAGGATCTTGAAGGACTACAACCAGTACATCATGCGGAATCTCACCCGGGGTTACTCCCGAAAAGACCTCGGTGTGAGCTCTGTCCAGGTGCCTGTCCATTCCATTCCCTCAAAAACTTCTCAAAAAGACAAGAAAACCATGCTTCTCTTTTACTGGAAAAAAATGTGATCAGGAGAAGCAATTGAGAGTGAACATGGGCATTACCAAGCTTAAAGAGAAGGTCAAGGAGCATCAAGAGAAGGTGATCGATCCAATCCAACTTACTTGACAAAGCACACCCAATCAGGGACACTAGTCTTTACGTGATTTTACAAAATAAATTTATTACATATGCAGTTTCACAGCGCCGCAAAGATAGCTGGAAGCAATCCTGTGGAGTGGATGGAAAATGCCGACCGTTGGATCGTCGGGTTTCTTGAGAAGTTTGAGGAAGGTTGCCACATGATGGTAATCAATCCTCTAGTAACTTATCCGCAGTTTGTCAGCGTAGTAGTACTTTGTGATCATGAAATGTGTTTGGTTTGTTCGTTTCACAGGAAACCGCGATTAAAGATAGAATTCAGGAGGGGCTCAAGAGGCAAGCCAAGTTGGAGTCGGACCTTTCTGAATCAGACTCAGATTCATGAAGATGTTTTGTATTCCTGTAGTAAATGTGTAGTACAATGAGATTAGAACGCTGTCATAGTCTTGCCTGACATCTAAGTGACCATGGTTTTGGTTTATAATAGGGGATAGTGTACTATTTAGAATAATACTATTCCATTTCAGGTGATTGATTCATCTTCTTCGATAGCAGTTGCTCATTTGAACCTTCCATACTACTCGTAAATGAATTGCTCAGATAAACTTGGATTTGCACGACATGTTCTTCATCTTATGAATATGTTTTGTCAGATTTAGATAAGTTAGAACTAGCCTATTTGCTGAATCCATGATAATATATCTCTATCTAAAGATTAAAGTCGATGCACCAGGTGCAAGAATAAATAACTTAATTTCAAACATGACGGTTGAGAAATCTGTTTTTCCAGAGATGCTCTTTCACGAAATAAATATGATATTAATATTTTTAGAAAACAATACAGATTTACCAGACAGTACAGATGAAAAACAAACGAGATCCTAAATGCTTTCATCTTTGACCGGAGAACCTGCATAAGCCTGAACTGTCTAAGACACTTCACAGTTGGCACATTGGCCGGAGACACGCCGGGAGTTTTGCAGGCATGGTATCTGGTATCATCATTCTGTTTCGGAGATGTTGAATCAAATAGTACTTGTTATCTTGATTCACATTTCTACTATGAGATTACATCATTTTCCACTGTATGTCTGAATATGCAAGAATTCGGCAGAAGCAGTTCATCAACATTCACCGTCAACTTTGTGTTTTACATCAGAATGCTTGCTGTTGAGGAGACAGTTGTCTGGAATGATTTCATCGTCTCATTGCTAGGCTTCACCTGTGGCCTCGGAAATACATGTATACTCTCTGCAAACTAGTAGGAGTAAATTTTAAGGATGTCACCAAGCCATGCAGGAAAGTTGCGTGGATTCAATAATTGTGTGTGTAATAGTTCCAGAAAAAACACAGCAAAAGCTTATCATTCTAGTAGTTGCACAAGATTAGGAAGTAAGGAAGCATCCAAATATAAATTTATCTTATTTTCCTTCCTTCTATCACGATGTCACTAACACGAATAAATGCAAGGGGACAAGAATTAAGTCATGCAGACTAGACTCCGAATTTGGAGCTTCGCCACAACCAAGCAAGTTCATAAGAGCGGTAGTAGTAACAACCAGGTCAAAATATTTTATGGCAACAGAAATGTTGAAAGAAATGAGGAGATGACATGGGCATCAACCTCAAGCACCCAAATGCTTATAAGAGATTCCGCCATGAACAATACAAATCCAATTAGATAAAGTACCTGCATTGCTCCAAAACAGACAAGAATTAAGGCCCACTGCAAGTTACATCACTGAATTTATGTTCATAGTTAACCATAATAATGTAATGCAGACGAACGTACCCCGACAAACATATCCGTGTTTAAAACCTCGATAGCCACAAGAATTCCCCTGATTTCAGGTAAAGAAACAGTACTGAACTATTGCAGTTGAAAACTTAGCAAGAAAACAGCACTGTAGTTATTGGACTTACGTAAGAGTTTTCCCCATGAATATTATCGGTGGAGCAATTGCAGCAATAACACAAAATCCAACATGCACCTGGCACATATCAAGCCGTCATTATGCTCAGCTCACGTTAGGGATGAAAGATAAATATTGAGAAAAATGCAATAGAATCAGATGTTTAGATTATTAGCATACGGAACTCAGCTAAGTGGACAAAACTACCGAGTAGAAGACGAAGAACTGGGCAAATGTCACCACGCTATCAGTTCTGGCTTAAAAAACAAGAGAATCCAGTTAGCAAATTTAAAATTTGCACAGAGCATTGTCTGAGCAATTATTTACTTGGAGCTGGTAGTTAAAAAAGAAACCTCATGGCCTGGTACAGAGGTCTGTACCATAGGATGTATGAAAGAGGACATCCAAATGTCGCATAGATGATGGCGAGGAGAAAAAGAACAATGTCTGCCATAAAAAAGATAAGAAAAAAGATGCACACTGAAAAAAATTGTTCGTGAGGTAAAATATTTAGCACCTTCCCCCTGAATTGATTCAACGAAGACAGCAAATACATTCCAACTGAGACATACAACAATTCCTGCAAAAAGAGAAGCCAATGAACAAGCGTGAAAACTATCAGCAATAAATCTCAAGTAATTGGAGAAAACGGTTGGGAGGTGAAGTACCTAGCCAGCTAGCAAATGCTGAATACTGCAACTGCTGAGCATGGGCTGGTATTTCATTGGCTATGTCATGATGTATGACGGGGAAGAATGGTGGCCAATTTTTCACTTCGATTGTGACACCAGCTGCACAAACAGATGCATCTTTCAAAATGTGGTCAAAATTTTAAACCATGATGGAGATGTGATAATGATCTAGTAGAACTACCTCTGTTCATTGCATTCTCCCTCTGTATGATATCCTGCAAAGAATGCTACACTTCTGAGAAAATTTTCTAAGACTCACATTTGAGCAAATTGGTTAATTTCACATGATAGTTTCTTTTTAAAATATTCGTCTACAGAAATGAACACATAACACTTCAAGATTACAGTCTAATGGTGGAGGTGACACTATAGGATTTTTATAAGTGAAAAAGGTGATCGAATCCGCTCCCTCCTCTTCAAATCCTCCTCCCATGATAAGAGCTCTTTCTCCCGCTTCTTCGGATCCTGCATGAATTGAACTTATCATCAACTGTACCAAAAAGCCTAATATTATCATGTTATATGGACAACGATTCATAGTATATATGCACATATAATGGGATGTCGATGGTGGCGTCATGCTTGGTGCTGCCTCCAAGGCCCGCTGGGATCCATGATTTCTTTGCCGGAGCTGGTGCTGATGCTTCTCCATTCTAAAAAACGCCGCAAATGAGCAAATGATATTGTCCTAAAAAAATAAATAACAAGCAGTATCTGATATCATCTTGATACTTGAATAAGTTCTTAGGAAGTTATATACTGAAATAACACCCTGCTTAGATTCAGGCTGCATACTAAACTAACGTACACTACTTTGGGTAAAATAAACAAATTAGTACACATCACAAATTAACAGATCAGATACGATCAATGGAAACTCAAGATATAAGAGTTGAATCTTGCGACTAAATTTCAACCAATCTATCTAAAAAAACCCTGAAAGTAGACCATAAGCAAAACTTGTCATCATAAATCACAGGATGAATCTTCGTGTGTGTGTGTGTGTTTGAGAAGAGGATAATCTTCCTAACTAGGGCATTTTGATCTAGAGCAAGTTCTTGATCCGCGCATACAATTCAGAGGCTTATATTAAAAAAAAATCAATTGTGAGAGCCAAAATACAGGATCATTGGAAAGGGCATGGATTTTCTGAACCAAAGTTGATCTCGACATGAAAACTCAAATGTTTGCGATGGAAATGTCTCATCAAAAATCGAACAAGACCAAAAAACATGGAAGTCGGGAATACCGCGGTAGGATTGACATTCTTGCCTTCGAGCGGATAGGGGCTAGGAGACATTGAGAAGATCCCTAGGCATGAATAAATCCCTGCGTTGTCTGCCTTTGGGATGGGCCAGAATCTATTCTAAGTTGTGCATGACCAATGAAAGGTTATTTTCAGTTAATGGTGGCCGTTGGCACCTTGGTACCGGTCAACACTTGTCGGATTTCGGGCTCCGCAAGACCCTTAAGATTCGAACACAGGGGCATGTGCGAAGATCCCCAGCGACTTCGCCCAACCTAGCTTGCTACTCGATGAACACAACAGCAAACTCGCACGATGACGAGGAAGAAGATGAACACGACAGTTTACCCAGGTTCGGGCCGCTGCAAAGCGTAATACCCTACTCCTGCTTTGGTGGATTGCCTCTCGAAGAGGTGGGGTGGATGAACAAGTACAGTGTTTCAGGGCCTCATGAGGGTTCCCCAGAGGTGTTCGGGGCCCTCTGTGACTTGGTGATGGATGAGTGGCCGAATGGATCGGATCCCCCCCTACGGTGCAGTCTACCCTCTATATATAGTGGTGGCTTGGGTCCTCTTCCCTTATCGCATTGGCGGGAAGGGATCCCACAACGACCAATTTTGAAGGGGGACAAGGGTGCGTGCTCGCCCTGCCCAAAGACGGTCTTCGCCTGCAAAGTAGCTGTCGACGGCGCAGGGACGGGCTCAGCGATGACGTCCGTCCTGCGGGGCTGGTGGTTGCGGTCTTGTTGCACCGGAATGGAAACCTTTGGAGGGTGCTTTGGGAACCCGCGTACGTCTCTGCTCCCTTTGCACCAAAGGGGAAACTGTGCCGTCTGGCGTGCTGGCGCCCGCCTGTCCTTCCTTGCGTCACCTTTGACTCCCGAGGCCGGGCCTTGCATAGAGATCTCCGCCGCCCCGGAGGGGGCCTGAGGAGGCCCATCCCTTGCCGGTCTTGATGCTGCCCCTCCTCGCGAGGCTTGGGCCCTCACGAGGGCCTTGCCCCGGGTGGGACCGCGCCCGGTTGTGTTGGGTTGGTGAAGTGGGCCATGCCCTGGGCTGCAGGCAGGCAGGTCTGGGTACCCCCGTTCCCAGAACGCCGACAGTAGCCCCCGGGCCCAAGGCGCGCTCGGGCCGGCCTCTGGGTGGAGCCCTGAGGGCGGCCCGAAACGCCGCGGGCCCCAGATGCCTGCGGGCCAGGAATGGCGCGCGTTGTGCGGCTGCTGTCGGGCACCCTTTGTCCTTTCAGCCATCGCTCGAATTGTCAAGAGCCTGACTTCTAGCGTTGGGCCATTATTGCTTTCCTCTCCAGCGCACCCGCTCTTGCTTTCCAGGTCTCCCATTCTAGCAGGCGCCTCTCTAGATCCGGCGCCGCTCCGTCCTCCCCCTTGCTGCTCCGGCGCCGCGAGCTTCGTGATGGCTCCCGCCGGCAAGCAGAAGCCGGAGGCGCAGGGCTCTGCCTCCGCTCCCATCTCGCCGGCGCTCTTGGGGTCTACCATCGCCAAGGACGAGGACCTCCTCCCGGTGCTCCCATGGACGGCGGATGGGTCCAACGAGCAGGGGCGGACCTTGATATGGGGCGGCTCCTCGGCGAAGCGTCCCTCGTCCAGGGCGGTCTACCCCTTCTTCCTTCATAGCATCTTTGCTGGGCTCGTCCCGCCCTTCTCTGCGTTCTTCACCGCCATCCTCGACCACTACGGGATCCAGGCCCTTCACCTCCAACCCAACTCCATCTTGCTCTTGTCCGTCTTTGCCTTCTACTGCGAGGCCTTCGTGGGCGTGCGGCCTTCGGTGGCCCTCTTCCGCCATTTCTTCAGCTTGCGCCTGCACGATGGCGCTCAACGGTCGGCATGCGTCTCCTTCGTCGCGGTCCAGAGCGGCAACATGCTCTTGAAGGCCGGGAAGAAGGTGGAGAACTTCAGGCACCGCTGGGTCCTCATGGATCTCAAGGACACCAACCCTCGGTTGGATCTGCCGAAAGGGCTGCCGGAGAAGACCTCTGCTTGGAGCTCCGCGAAGCTTTCCAACCCCCGGGCCGGGCCCGTCCTGGAGCGCTTCACTCGCGACATCAGCGCCAGGAAGCTGACTGGGGGGATGATAGTGAAGGAGTTCTTGGCGCAGCGCCTGGCGCCCCTCCAGGCCCATTCCAGGCCCTTGTGGGACTATCAGGGCAACTGCGACAACCTCAGGCTTCGGTCCGCGCACATAACCCCCGAGGAGCTGAGCAGGGCCGTGGCGACCCTGCTCAACGGCGACCCTGGTGACCTCCCAGAGGCTCACGATCCGCTGTACTGCCGCGACGACGGGGCCGATCTGGTTGCTGCGATGCCTGTCTTCAACGAATTGGGGCTTTTCCCCGCTGAGGGCCCTGGTCCGGTGATGGTGTCCTCCGACGACACCACGTGCAGGGAGGACTCGGAGAAGACTGCCGACGACGGCCTGGCGGGGGCGTCTCCCCCGTCGCAGGGCACCCTTTTGCGTGGGCTTGAGGACTACGACGATGTTGGTGAGGCTTCTGCTGCAGGCTCCTCATGGGCCGCCAAGGTTTCAAGGGGGCTAGGGCCAGCCCCTCGGGCCATGCAATCTGCGTGCGTGCCGACTCCCAGGAAGCGCGGAGCAGGGTCTCCTCCGGTGCGCTCCGCCCCTGCCGGCAAGTTGGTTGAGGCGCCGGCCTCGCCCTCGCCCGAACCGCAGCTCGCAGGCAAGGCGGGCGTGGTCGGGGCCACGGCAGTCCCTTCGGCGGCCGCCCTTGCGGACAGCGCTCCTGCCCCCCCCCCCCCCCCCGCGTGGTGGCGTCCCCGCCGAGGGAGGCTTGGGGGCCCCCGTCGTTGCCGGAGCGAAGAGAAAATGGGTCGACGTTGAGGAGTAAGCGACCCGACTCGGCTCGCTCGCCCGCCGATGGCTTGTATACTAATGGCCTTCTTTGCTTGGTGACCAGGGACGCCGCCGTGCCGAAGATGAGGAAGAAGAAGGCGGGCGTGAAGCCGAAGGCGACTTCCGGCGCGCCGTCTGCCCCTGCCGATACGCCATCGCCGGTTGCTGAAGGCGAGGGGGCTCGCGAGGCAACCTCCCTGGTCGTCGCCGTGAAGCCCCCTGAGCCCCCAAAGCCTGCAGGTGTGGTCACTCTTGCCCTTGAGGGTGCGGTGACACTGACGTCCGGAGGGCCAGCCCCTGAGGGCCAGTCTCCCGCCGATTCGTCCACGTCCGTGGTCGCCGAGCGGCCTCCGGAGCCTCCTGTTCCTCGTGCTGCTGCCTCCCCGGAGACGCTTCCCGCGGCCGCACGGGGGCTCCTCCGGAGGGGACCTTGGTGCCTCCGGTGCGTGGCCACGACGTCCTGGACGGGGCCTTCGCTGCTCTGGGTCAAGTTTGTGGCGGCCTCGGGGGTGCCGACGATCGCCTCGCTAGCGGGCGCCTAGGGCTCCTCTCAGGGTGGCTCCAGGCCGACGCCTCCGTCGTGTCGATTTGGGGTCAGGCCGGGGCTGCCGCGGCGAAGAGCGAGAAGGAAGCCGCGGCCGCCCGGGCAGCGCGCGAAGAGGCGCTGACTGAAGCGGCGTCTGCTGTCAAGCGTTGCGGAGAGGTGGAAGCCCGTCTGCAGGCCTTCCATGAGGAGCAGGCCAAGCTTGCGGGGCAGCTTCGTCAGCGGGAGGAAGACCTCGAGGCCCGCGAGGCCAAGCTTGCCGCTCGGGACTCTGAGCTGTCTCAGGCGGCGACCCGTCAGGACGCGGAGCGGGTGCGCCTGGACGCGCAGGAGAAGGAAATTGCTTCGAAGAAGACCCTTCTTGACACCAGGGAGGAAACTCTCGCCACGGCCGAGGAGAAAACGGCCGCGGAGCTGAGCACCTTTCCTGCCGTCGAGATCAAGCTTCGCCAGGCGCTCCATGTCCTTTGCCGAGATGGGTTCGCGGAGCCCCTGGCTGCTCCGGAGAGCGGCTTCACGGTGCTCACTTCGAAGCTCGTCGAGGCGCTGGAGGGAGCCATCGTCAAGGTGGAGAAGGCCTTGGAGGGTGAGTGTCGCGACCTCCTTTCTGAGGCCGCGACGCGCGTCTTCAGCCATCTTCATCTTCGTGAGCCGGGGTTCGACTTCAACTCCGTGATCCGCCCGGTCGCCCTTGAGGTCCGCGTCAGCGCCGCAGCGGCTGTGAAGGGCGCCGTGGAGACGCTGGTGAAGAGGTTCACCTGCGTCACGGTTTCTCCGCCTCCGGATGCTGCTGGGGTTGGCGGCGAAGAAGACGACGCCAGCGATGTCGACGACGAGTCCCCCGAGGGTGAGACGAATGGTGACGGCGGTTCCTCCTGATTCCTTTCTCCTGCTCCTTTCCTGCAATCATGGAGGCGTTAAACTCGTTTGTGTTCGCGAAAACTTTTAACGCTTGTAATAACTGTTGAACTGTGTGATTGCTTTCTTCGCCTTGTTTCCTTCTTGCTTGCTGTGATGCTCTGCGTCGGCAGGGCCCGGCCCGCGCATACCTCAACAGCCGTTGGGCCGACCGGAAACCAAGGACGGTCCAAGGGGTGAGGGGCTACGGGTCCAGTTAGGCTCCTGAGTCGCGATGCTCAGGAGTCCCCCTTGACGTACGAGCAGCCCTCATGAAGGGAACACGGTGGAGATTGGTTTACTTGAAATTTTCGAACACCTTTAGCGCTCTGCGTCGGCAGGGCCCGGCCCGCGCATACCTCAACCGCCGTTGGGCCGACCGGAAACCAAGGACGGTCCAAGGGGTGAGGGGCTACGGGTCCAGTTAGGCTCCTGAGTCGCGATGCTCAGGAGTCCCCCTTGACGTGCGAGCCTCAGCATCCTCCTTAAGGGTTTTTAGCGGTTTTTTGAGCGCTTTGAGCTCTGCGTCGGCAGGGCCCGGCCCGCGCATACCTCAACCGCCGTTGGGCCGGCCGGAAACCAAGGACGGTCCAAGGGGTGAGGGGCTACAGGTCCAGTTAGGCTCCTGAGTCGCGATGCTCAGGAGTCCCCCTTGACGTACGAGCGGCTCCCATACCTTTCCTCGCCAGCTTTTCCGGAGATGGGCGCGTGAAGACCAGGTTTGGCAGACCTGGGAAGGTGACGTGTACCAGGCTTGACCGGGTAGTAGCCCCGTGCAGCCCCCATCGCACGCGTGCATCCCTGGGGAACGCAGCGAGAAAGGGGGCCACTAGGGACCTCCCCGAGGTTGGATGCAGCCGCTGGGGCGCCCTCAGTTGTTTATCCCCCCGCACCGGGCGTGGGGCTTCCACCTTGCGTGGGCATAGTCATTGGTGGATCGTGTTGACCGCTAGCACGGAGTTGTGGCTTCCACATTGCGTGGGCATAGTCATTGGTGGACCGTGTTGACCGCCAGCACGGAGCTGTGGCTTCCACATTGCGTGGGCATAGTCATTGGTGGACCGTGTTGACTTCTCCGCCAGCGCTGGGCTGTGGCTGCCACATTGCGTGGGAAGGGACCCCTCCGCGTCCTCGGGGGGCCCCAGGCGTGTACAGCCCATAAAGTTCGTACGCGTGGCCGGCACGGTAGAACTGGGAGGTGTATATGGGAGCTCGCGAGGGCGCTTTGGCCTCGCAAGGTCCCTACCTCTAAGGCGGTTTGCGCCTGAGTCTTCTCATAGACGGGGCCGTCCGAGGCCCTGTTGACTTCTTCTTCTCATGAGTGAGGCGGGTTGGGGGTCCTTTGGCACTCTACGTCTGCAGGTCCCAGTCCCGCACATTTCCCGACCGCCGTAGTGTACGACCGGATCACCAAGGACGCGACTACGGGGTTAGGCCCCGGCACCCTTGACGCCGACCGGATCACCAAGGACGACATCAAGGGGCGGGTGGCTTTATGACCAGTAAGGCTCCCGAGGGGCCCCCTTTGACGCTCAAGTGACTCTACGTCGGCAGGTCCCGGTCCCGCACATTTCCCCACCACCGTTAGGTACGACCGGAAACCAAGGACGCACTTCACGGGGCGAGGCCCCGATACTCCTGATGCCGACCGGAAACCAACGACGACATCAGGGGTGGCGAGTGGCCTTATGACCGGTAAGGCTCCTGAGGCGCGATGCTCAGGAGCCCCCTTTGACGCTCGAGCGACCCCCACTCCACCCTGTCGGCTGCTGCCTCAGGAGGCCATGGGGCCTCCCGAGATTCCATGCTGAGGCGACGCGCCGCGGCCGGAGCCCCCGAGCGGGGGGTCGACCGCCCGAAGATGCAAGTCCCTGAGGCGACATGGCCTTGCATCCCAGTTCTGTGGTGCCCCGAGAAGGGCCGCGACGCACAGCCCCTTGCGAAACACCAACCCAGAGAGGGTGGTGAGGCGACATTCACGCCGGCAAGGAGCCATGTAGGCAAGGTAGAACGTTAGGAAACAGACTAGGTGCATGAGAAACTATTGAAATATGCATAAACGAGGCGACCGCATGGGTGTGCCTTAATCACCTGAGGATAATGCGGCCCAGTGGGCGCCCTCGAACAGAGCAAACCAAAAAAAATTACCTGGCGACAGCCAAGAAAAAGTCACCTGGCGGCCATGCCGCTGAAGAGCCGAAGCTGCCGTCATAGCCTGATCTCTCTCCTCCACAAGAGCGACCCTCATGGGTCCGTCGTCTCCTGAGGCTCGGAACCTTCGCTTGGTCCGAGCATCTCCTCCAACTCCTCGCCGCGCCTTGCCAGGCAAGGCACGAGCATGGCTTGGTAAAGGCGTTGGAACGTGACGCCCGCGTCCGCCAGCCCGAAGGGCATGTGGACGTAGGCGTTCGGGTAGACCCATCCATGATCGGCACGCGCTGGCCAGAAGGGGCCCTGGGCCGCGGCACTGTTGACCGCGAGCGCGTTGACGCAGACGCGCGGCTGGTCGACCGTGCCGATGACGGCGACTGCGATTGGTGGTGCAGGGCAGTCCCCGCCTCGCACGGCTTGCGCTTCTCGAAGCTCTTCGATCGCTCTGATGACGGACTCTTGCGAACTGGGCACCACGCGTCGCACTCCCAGCTCGAGCTGGCGCGCGTCGGAGCGCGCTTTCAGGTTGTGCTCGAGCGCCTCTCTTGTCTCACTGGCCAAGCCCAAAGCTCCCTGGGGGGAAGTCCCCGGGCCCGGGCCAAGAGGGGCGCCGAGCGCGCTTTCCTATGCGATAGGAGGTGGGGCCCCATCCCTGAGCGCGGAGCCTGAGGTTCCAGGACGCCCTGCGGGAAGGAGTTGCTTCTTCTTCTTGCGTGGGTCCTCACGAGGCAGTGCGTCTTCCTCGTCGTCCGATCGCTCGGCCGCCGTGGCGCGGTAAGCACGCTCGAGGGTACAGACAACATCCTTCTCATTGCAAGCAATGGTGATGACGCCACCACTCCCTGGCATCTTGAGGACGTTGTAGCCGTGGTGGGTCATCGCCATGAACTTGGCGAGAGCCGGGTACCCGAGGATCGCGTTGTACGGAAGGTGGATGTGCGCGACGTCGAAGACGATGATCTCGGTGTGGTAGTTCTTGCGCCCGCCGAAGGTGACAGGCAGGCGCACCTGCCCGATGGGTACGGTGGATCCGTCTGTGACCCCTGAGAAGGGCTTGGTCGGCATGAGCTGTTCGTACGGTACCTGGAGCGTCTCGAAGGTCTCAATGGAGAGGACATTGAGCCCCGCTCCACTGTCGATGAGGGTCTTGGTGACGAGGACGTTGCTGATGGTTGGAGTGCACAACATGGGGAGCTTGCCGGCCATGGCCGAGCACCTGAGCTGATCCCTCGAGTCGAAGGTGATGGCGGTCTGGGACTAGTTGAGGGGGCGCATTGCTTCGGGCTTCGGGAGAGCCGCATTCACCTCCCGTGTGAACTGCTTGAAGGCACGGTTTGAAGCCGGGGTCTGGGCGCCGCCCAGGATACAGGCCACCGCCCTGACTTCCTGGAAGCCCCCAGCCCCATCGTCCTGTCTGTCCTCCTCCTTCCTTCTGGGTGGCGGAGGCAGTGGAGGTAGACCAGCCTCGCGAGGGCGGGCCTCGCGAGGCTGACCGCGTCGTGACCCCTCCGGAGGGTCATCGCGCCAGCGGTCCTCACGAGGCGGGTCGCGCCAGCGGTCGTCCCGAGTCTGATCACGCCAGCGGTCCTCCTGGGGCTGATCGCGCCATCCTTGACGCGGCTCCCGGTTGTCCCAGCGGCCTCCACCGCGGCCGCCGCCGCGTCCGAAGCCTCGGTCAGCTCGTCCAGGGCGTCGGCTGAAGTGCTCGGCGCGGATCAGCCTGAGTTCCTGGCAGTCGGCGGTGTCGTGGTTGTTGGTACCATGGAAGATGCAGGTGGGTCTTCCCCCTGGGGGGTGTTCCTCACCCCCGGCTACGCTTCGCCTCAGGTTCGGCCGCAAGCACTGCTGGGGCCTTGCGCTTCGCCTCCTTGGCCTTGGTCTTCTTTTCTTCTGGCTCCGCCGCCGGGGGCCCGCGGAGCGACAGGCGGCCCTCCTCTGCCTTGGCGCACTTGTTCGCCAGGTTGAACATCTCCAGGGCAGAGCACAGTTTGTCGTTCATGGCGAGCTCCTCCTTCATCTTGAGGTCAGTGACTCCGTCGGTGAATGCTGAGATGATGGCCTCGTCTGAAGCCCTCGGGATCTTGAGGCGCGTGGTCGTGAAGCGTTGTATGAACTTGTGCAGGGTCTCCCCATCCTGCTGCTTGATACGCCGCATGTCGTTCACGGTGGGCGCGCGGTCGCGGGTGCCTTGGAAGTTGGCGATGAAGCGTTTGCGCAGGCCATCCCAGGAAGTGATACACGCCTCAGGGAGGTTAAAGAGCCAGGAGAGCGCGCCGCCCTTGAGCGCCATGGGAAACCAGCACGCCATGACCTTGTCGTCTCCTCCTGCCGCCCGGATGCTCAGGGAGTAGAGCTGTAGGAACTCGGCTGGATCTGGGGTGCCATCGTAGCGTGGGGGCAGGTCAGGCTTGAATTTGCAGGGCCACGCGGTTGGGTAGAGCTCCGGGGCGATGGCGAGGCACCCCACCAGCTCGACGGGTGTTGCGTGCGCGGGAGGGACCCGGTCTTGACGTTCCCGCGGGGCCACCTCGAGTGGCGCTCGGTCATGGCGTTGGGTCGGCAGCGCTGGGAACGCGCGGGCGTCGACGCGCGGCCGGGGAACCACCTGGCAGCTTACTTCATCTCCCGGCCTCGCCCGCGGTTCGTGAGGCCGGTCGCGGGGGCGCGCTTCCCGCCTGGGCTCGGGGTCAACGTCGCGTCGCGGAGGTGGAGGTGGCGCGTCTTGTGCCACGTCGTTCGCCAGTGACGGTTGGGGTCGAAGCGAGTAGGAGAGTGCCGAAGCGTCGCCGGCAGCACTGACGAGCTCCGCGATGCGTCGAAGCCAGTCGTCGTAGCGGTCGGGAGCGGGGCGGTAGCGGAGCAGCTCGTTGGCCATGGCGAGCGCGCCCTGGCCGCGCACCGGCCCGGGCCGAACATGGGAGGACGACCCGGAGGCTAGGACGATCGACGGAGTGGCGGGGTGGCCGTCGCGCTACGCCGTGACCGGCTGGGAGGAGTCTTGCTGCTCGTGGGCGTCGGGGCCCGTAGCGGCGTTCGCCACAGGCGAGGGTGACCTGCGTGCACCGGCGCGGCCCACAGGTGCCGTCTGAGCGAAACGGGTGGCTCGGCGCTCAGCGCGGGCTCGGCGAGCGTCAGACATCGGAATGGCGAGGTGGGTGAAGGCCTTAGCTTGAGGAAGACTCCGACACGCCCCCTACCTGGCGCGCCAAATGTCGGATTTCGGGCTCCGCAAGACCCTTAAGATTCGAACACAGGGGCGTGTGCGAAGATCCCCAGCGACTTCTCCCAACCTAGCTTGCTACTCGATGAACACAACATCAAACTCGCACGATGACGAGGAAGAAGATGAACACGACAGTTTACCCAGGTTCGGGCCGCTGCGAAGCGTAATACCCTACTCCTGCTTTGGTGGATTGCCTCTCGAAGAGGTGGGGTGGATGAACAAGTACAGTGTTTCAGGGCCTCATGAGGGTTCCCCAGAGGTGTTCGGGGCCCTCTGTGACTTGGTGATGGATGAGTGGCCGAATGGATCGGATCCCCCCCTACGGTGCAGTCTACCCTCTATATATAGTGGTGGCTTGGGTCCTCTTCCCTTCTCGCATTGGCGGGAAGGGATCCCAGAACGGCCAATTTTGAAGGGGGACAAGGGTGCGTGCTCGCCCTGCCCAAAGGCGGTCTTCGCCTGCAAAGTAGCTGTCGACGGCGCAGGGACGGGCTCAGCGATGACGTCCGTCCTGCGGGGCTGGTGGTTGCGGTCTTGTTGCACCGGAATGGAAACCTTTGGAGGGTGCTTTGGGAACCCGCGTACGTCTCTGCTCCCTTTGCACCAAAGGGGAAACTGTGCCGTCTGGCGTGCTGGCGCCCGCCTGTCCTTCCTTGCGTCACCTTTGACTCCCGAGGCCGGGCCTTGCATAGAGATCTCCGCCGCCCCGGAGGGGGCCTGAGGAGGCCCATCCCTTGCCGGTCTTGATGCTGCCCCTCCTCGCGAGGCTTGGGCCCTCACGAGGGCCTTGCCCCGGGTGGGACCGCGCCCGGTTGTGTTGGGTTGGTGAAGGGGGCCATGCCCTGGGCCGCAGGCAGGCAGGTCTGGGTACCCCCGTTCCCAGAACGCCGACAACACTTTCCAATCTTACTCGCATATTTTCCTTCTTTTCCCCTTAATGTGGCAAATGCATGAATTTCAAAGAAACTAATTTGCAAAGAATTCAAGAAAATCCTGCATTCCAGTTCCAGATGGTTGGTTGGTTTTGTCCTTTTAAGCAATTTATGGCATGCACGTCACACACATGGGTTATTAAAAGCTTTTTGTTCTTCCTATATCCTCAACCAACATATGATTTTCCATAAACATTGGCCAGGACAACACAAAAGAAGATCATACGGAGCAAGGGGAATGATTCCGATGGCCAAATGTTCACCAAGCAGCTTTTAAAATCAATTTCACCCTTTTATCCAGAGTGCAGGGAGTTTGATACAGAAAGTGCATGATTCAGGAAATGAGACAAAATGTCAACTATAGAAAATACATTTGAAGTTAACGCAACATTATTATGTCACAGGAAGTAGGATGACAGTAATAGGCAACATTTTGCCATCAAGCGCAATACACAGTACATTGGCATACATAGTGAACCAAACAAGCATGCAGCAACTCCAAATTCTGCTGTGGTAAAGGATAGTATCTTCTCTACTTAGTGATGGTGGTCTTGAACATAGCGAAGGCCGCAGTATTTGCACACAGCAGGTGCATCCAGATCAAGGCAGATGTACTCAATTGGATGGCCAAGGGCAGGGTTTTTATCTGCAATTCAAATGGAAACAGTCAGCTTTGCAGAAAATGCATGATCATGAGTATATCAACATAAGTCGCAAGCAACAGTGTGGCCAAAGCATGGTAATGACAATGTGTGAAGGTGGTTAGTGTTTGATTGATTTACCCCCTTCACACGCGGCAATTCGCCCTTCAACCTTGATCGGTGGCACCTCATTGATCAGTTCCATTGGAGATTTCTTGCTTGTGTCCTGCAATAAATAAAATGAAAGTTTTTTTTATAAATAGTGATGCAACAAGTCAGAAAAAATCACCCTCTGCAACCAATAGACCTCATACCTCATATGTTAGCTAATTATGCTACTTAAGGTGTGAATATCACATGACAAACTCCTAAAGTGCTCTATCATGGCCTGAAACTTCTCCTGACTAACTGGTACAACGGTATAAACACAAATTTTAGTATCTTCAAGGATATTGCAGAGTCAAGCGTTCGATAATTTACTTTCAATGATGGCTATCCCACAGTTAAAGCAACATTAGTTTTTAGTCTGTTTATCTCCCTATGGTCCAATAGCCAGAAAAGACTCAAAATAGTACTGATCATTTGATTTTTACTTGGAAAATGGGAGAAACTAAAATTCATACTATCAAAATATGGTAGGATAGTGTTCAACTGATGCCAGTGGCATTATTATAGCAAAAGTTCAATAGGAAGAATAGTTCATTATCTCATACATCTTAGCGCTTGCAACCATTATAAGCTACTCCCGCCGTTCCAAAATAATTTAAGTTCTAGGATTTCCCTAAGTCAAACCTTTTAAGTTTGACCAAGTCTATAGAAAATCTACAATATCAAATATATATAATATGATAATATATTTCATACCAATCTAATGAAGCAAATTTGGTGTTGTAGATGTTGATTGATTTTTGTATAGACTTTGTCAAACTTAATGAAATTTTGACTTAGGAGTTAGGACAAACCTAGAACTTCAATTATCTTGGAACGGAGGGAGTATCTAAGATCCATCTTTTAATGCGAGGGAGAACAGTTTCATTCAATCAACAATAGCAGAATGTGACAGTTAAACATGTGTAAGTCATGACACGAAAACAAGCAATAGGGAGATGAACAGACTAAAAACTAATGTTGCCATAATTTTTGTGTACACATCTCTTGGAAAGAACCTATGAATGGTTTGCCATGCTTCAGCCAAAGCTACGGACACAAACTAGAAAGATACACATTGGATCAAGATAACAATGTAAAGAAATAGTAAAATACAATATGATACGAAATACGCAAAGGGATCAGAAGATATCATCAAGCAAATGATTACAAAATCTTAGCCAGGGATAATTGAAGTCCACAAACGATAAACCCACCGAACCTTCATTCATTTAAAACTTCCTGTCGATTTCACAGGATAATCAGATATACTGAAGCTACTCTCACAAAATGTTGGTCTCATCAACTTGCTCATGTGTTTAGCTGTAGCTGCAGATTGTTTAGCATGACTCTGCTAGTTCATAGCTGAAGGATGGGTCAACCAAAGGAATTTGTACAGTTGAACGTGCAGATTGATAGCTGTCAGTTGTAAGAATTCATAGATGCGTCACCGTTCCTACCACTGTCAGAAAATTTATGACAAGAGCCGGGAGTTCCAAACTGATCACATGATTAGTACCTGAAAATGAAATGGACCAAATAGCTACATCCACTCATGACATGTGCGATCAACGAGCTTACACTTATCATAGCAAGCCGAAAGATGAGAGTTATCTGAGACATCCAGATCTAAGTGGGGAATCTAAAATTAATCATGCAACTACGCACCTAAACAAGGGCCACACGCTATACCGATCGCAAAAATCGCACACTGGACACGCAAAGACGCGACCTTTCGCACCGGATTGGGTGGATCGTACGAGAAATGCGGTAACATCTAGAGGCCTAGGAATCTGATCCAACCGGATCGGAATCTAGAGAGCGGAGACGAGGGGATGGGTACCTGCATCCACTTGGCGGTGTGGCTTCCAACGACGGCCGCAGCGCCGACTGCCTTCTCCGTGGCGAGGCCCCGCGCCGCGCCAGCGTGGGGGGTGCCGGTTAGGGTTCTAAGGAGCGTCGGGAGAAGCCTCCTCGTTGCGGTCGCCATGGCTGATGAAGGGAGGAAGGGTATGCAGGTCGGGTGAGTTTGGGAGGAAATGGATCCTAGTAGTTTTTTTTGCCCTGCAAATTTAGCTTTTTTTAAACTTTATTCACACTCAAAAGTCATTACAGGCAGACCTGGCCAAATGGGCCGGCACAGCCCGGGCCGTCCCACATTAAAATGTGCCTGGCACACCACGGCCCACGCTGGCCCGTTTATAAACTGGCTGATGGAAAATCCTATTAGCCGCATTCTTCGGCAATTTGTTGACCTACCGCACATATTCGATCGTAAATAGGCCGGCCCAGTTAGATCTTTTTTACGTGGGATCATTTTCCGGTTTTGGGAACCTTCCAGAAGGTTCTTGAACCGGGTTTTCGGTTTTGTTTTTTGGTTTTTCTTCTTCTTTTCGTTTTTAGTTATTTGTGTTTCTTTTTTTTTCTGTTTGCTTTTTAATTTTGGTTTTCTATTTCTTTTTCTTTTCTTCTATTTTTTCATTTTTTTCAAAATATTCAAATTTTGTTCGTGTTTCCAAAAAATGTTCAGTTTTCAAAAAAATGTTCTCAAAATTCAAATATGTTCTTGTTACACAAAAAAGTTCAAAACTTTCGAAATTTTGAAAATGTACTGGATTTCATTTTTTTTGTTCACGTATTCAAAAAATGTTTGCGCTTCCAATTGTTCAGGATTTTTCAAAATTGTTCTCCGTTTCAAAATTTGTTCTCAAGATTCAAAAAATATTCATGCTTTAAAAAATTGTTCGCGCTTCCAAATTTGTTCTCCGTTTCAAAATTTGTTCTTGCTTTAAAAATTTGTTCACAAATCCCAAATTTTTTCTCAAGATTCAAAAAAATGTTTATTATTTCAAAACACATCACAAATTCCAAAAATGTTCATGTTTTCAAAAAATATTTGAAAAATTAAAAAATTGTTCTTTTTCATAAAATTTGTTTGCCTTTGTGAAAAAAAATCGTACGTTCAAAAATTACTCAAAATTTGGAAAAAAAATTGGGATTTTGTCAAACAGTGTTAAAGTCCGGAACTGTACTTAGTATCTTTTATAGTTCCGCTGTATTTCGGTCTGCAGGCCTGTTCTAGTGCAGTGGCTAGCACCAAGATCACGCAAGCAGGCAGTCCCGTGTTCGATTCCTGGCGCTACCCCCCCCCCCCCTTTTTGCGATTTTTCACGCTCATATTCGCAGTGCACTGAATGGGCCGGCCCAGTCGGCACCCCCTGTGCGACAGGGCGTGTATTAGCCGCAGAAAGCGAGAAATAGGAGCTCCCCTGATCTGCTGCGGACGCACCCCCTCCCCCAGGTCCCTGTGCGACCTTCTGGGCCAGCCCATGTGGGGCGCGAGCAGCCCCCCCCCCCCCCCCCCCCCCCCCATTTTTTTGAGATTTTGAAACAATTCTGACTTCCAAAAAAAGTTCACAGATTCAAAAAAAAATCACTGGATATGAAAATAGTTCTTAAATTCAAATTTCAAAAGAATGAACAAATTTTGAATTTTAATGAACAATTTTTTTATGGGCATGTTTAATAATGATGAACATTTTTTGGTACTTGAACAAATTTTGAAGTCGATGAATTTGTATTGAACTGATGAACAAATTTGTTTTCAAGAACATTTTTGTCCAAACAACGGGGCTTGGACTATGAGTGGATCTATAAGTAATACTACTCTAATTTGATTAGTTAACTCTGATAGGTTTTTTTCAGAGTGAATTGCATGGAACATCCACTTTAGGGGAACTTAAACCGGTTTACTCTACTTTTATGAAAACTTTCAAAGCACTGTACTTTGGGGCTAACTATCAACAACGCAAATCTCTTTATTAGCCAAACTAATCTCAATTCCAATGCAGATCATCAAAACGGACACCCCAAATGTCTTTGGACATGTCCAACCGAAGTCTGCATATGTTCATCCTTGGTCCGACCTCCTTCGTTTGACATGCATATCTAGATCATCACCAATTTACGCACACATTTAATAGTTGCAAACATACCCCTCATCGTCGCGCCTCCCTGCCTCGTCAACGACGTCAGCCACATCGCCTTCGCCCACCTCCGCACGCCCATCCACAACCCGGCGCTGCTCATCCATGCCGCAATACTAGCGCACGCCGGCAACCCAAGCTTCAGCGTAGCCGGCTCCTGGCAAGGCGCCGGCTGCGTCACCTTTGAATCGGCATGCATTCGTGACTACCCCGTCAGCCTCGGCGCTCTCCCGTTTCGCGGCAACGAGATTACGCTGGAACCTGTTGAGCTGGCGGACCGCTCTTCCCCGGTCTTCGATCAGCTCATCGAGGTCCAGGCGGCGGAATTACAACACGAGCTCTGGCATGACGCCTACATCAAGTGGTCACTCAGTCGCCTCGGTGACGTCTTCTCTGTTGACCACTACTGCGTCGAGGGCCGCGACTTTACGGCAGTCCGCGCCCTTGTCATGGTCGATCGGCGTCTGCCTCTGCCAGACGCCCTTGTAATTCATCTCCCGCCCACGAACGACATCAAGATAATCAAGACCTCCAAGCTCGCCACGGTCCTGGACAGCATGGGGCCCCTTGACCCGTCGCCGTTCTCCTCCGACTCCGCCTCCGATTCAGATGGCTCCCCTCATGCTCGTGGAGGCGTCGTGCATGCCGACCCGGAGATGCCCCGTGCCCCCCCCCCCCCCCCCCCCCCCCCGCGTCGTCTCTAGTCTCCAACATGGCGTCGACCCAGCCTCGTCAAGGCGGCGCAACAGCGGCATCGCCGTTGTACGTCTCGTTCGGTGACGAGGGCCAAGCGGTGCAAGGCAGAGCCGTCACCATCATATCATCGGACAGCGACTCCGCCCCCCCTTCGCAGCGCGCCTCGCCTCCAGCAGCTTTCGCTACTTCGACCGTCGTCGGGCTCATCATCATCGCCCTCCAGCGCCTCTCTCCCTGTTGCGCCGCCTTGACGAGGCTGGGTCCTCCAACACCTCCGTCCGGCGACAACGACGACGACCACCACCCGGCTCCTTCCTCCAAGGACCTTCCATCGGTGTTCCGGCTATACGACAGCTCAAACTCATCATTCCTCGACCACGACGTCTCCTCAATCGCCTTCTCTGTCGGGGCATCCTCCCCTGGTGAGATAAGAAAAACGCCATGCCTAATCTCATGTTCCAACTCTCCACCGCCCTCACCTTGCATGCCTTTGCCCAACCTACCTCTAATCAACCCTATGTCGGACCCTGCAGAATCATCCACACATGAATGCGTGCTCCGCAAGCTGCGACAGTGCGCCAAACGCTCTGTCGACAAGAGCAAGAGTATGCGCCGCAGTTCCCGCCTGGATGGCAAGGAACCAAAAGTGTTCACTGACATGACCACTAAGGCCGTCAGAGTCAAGGCCGCCCGCCTCTGTGCCGCTCACTTGGCCAAAGCTCTCAAGGAGGCCATCCAGTATGCCCAGCTTGACATCCCTGCTGCACCACCCACACCGGCTGCAACTCTCGCTAAGATCGCCCGGCTCTGCGGAGCTGATGAGTCTGCGGCTGCTGTTGTTGCAAACGCTGGCGACGGGGATGACGTCGACGGTGCTACCTCCACACCCTGATGTGCACGCCCACTTCTTCAAGTCCCTGTGGTGCATCATCGGCGGTGCCCCGTTCCTATCTAGCTATTGCCCTTAGAGACTATCCTTTCCTTTGCATGTGTGTTCGGAGTCCTTTCCTTTGCATGTGTGTCCAGAGTTGTTCTCTGACCAGCCCCACCTATCTATATGTTTGCGTTAGTTTGTGCTTTCCTCTCTTTAGTTTGTTATATATCAGCCAGGTGTCGGCTCAATCCTTATGTGTAATGCTACCTTATCTATCTGCTCATGGAATGTAAGAGGGCTTGGGGACGAGTCCAAATGTGCTGATATACTGTCCGAACTAATCAACATTAGCCCGCACTGTGCACTTCTTCACGAATCAAAATTAAACGAAATTAGCAATCGTAAATTCCAGTCCTTCCTACCAAGATCTCTTAGACCAAAAATTCTCTCTGCCAGCAAACGGTTCGGCCGGTGGAACCGTCTCGGCCTTCAACTCCATTCATTTCTCCCTAATCTCTCATGCACACCACACTTTCTCCACCTCCATACGCCTTTCCTCCCTGGATCACGCTCTATCGTTTGTCATCACTAACGTCTACGCCCCATCCAACCGCGCCCTAAAACAAGACTTCCTAGATGAGCTCAAAACAATAAAAGTAGATGACCACACACCCTGGCTAATCGTCGGAGACTTCAACCTGCTTCGCTTTTCACATGAAAAGAACAACCCAAACTTCCGGCAAAAGGAAGTTGATGCTTTTAATTCCGTGATTAATGACCTCGTGTTGATTGAGCTCCCCCTCCTTGACAGACGTTTCACATGGACTAACCGAAGATCCTCCCCAACACTCGAACGACTAGACCGAGCCTTTTTCAAACTGGCGTGGAACACTGACTTTCCAAATACCACACTATCATACCTACCACGCATCACATCCGACCACGTACCCCTAATTATCCACATTCAAACCAGCGTACCTAGACCTCGCTACTTCAAATTCGAGTCTACCTGGTCACTCAACCCAGTCTGCCACCAAATTGTCCAAAAATGTTGGGACCCAAACCAACGGCTGGCACGTCGACTCTCCGCAACTGTTGTGCTATCCAATGCGATCAAAACTACTCGGGCTTCACTAAAAAATTGGGCCTCCAAACGTACGCCGGCCCATCAACGCGAGACTGCCGCAAAACAGATCATCAATCTAATTGATCTTAAGGAAAACAGGCTTCTCTCTAACGTAGAAAAAAAATAAGAGAAGTCCTTGCCGACACCTTACACACGGCAATCCGAGAGAAAATGGCCTTTTGGAAACAACGTGAAAAAGTTCGGGCTACGATCGAGGGGGAAGAGAACACGCAATACTTCCACGCTGCTGCCTCCCAACGACTCCGCAAAAATACCATTAAATCTCTCCTAGTTAGTGGGACTGAGTTCCACGCCCACACACAAAAAGCGGCCATCCTAAAAGACCACTTCACCAACATCATTGGATCATCTCCGCGCACTCACTGGTCTTTTCACCCGCAGCGATACTATCCCGAAATGGTGCCACAACTACTCTCCCTTCACCCCCTTCTCTGACATGGAAATAAAAGACACATTTCTTTAAATGAACCCGCTCGCCAGCCCTGGGCCCGATGGCCTCAGCCCATTATTTTACCAAAAAATTTGGAGCATTGTTAAGCATCACATTACTTTCAAAACCTATCAGCACAAACAGAACACCTAAACAGAGCACGCCTCATTCTCCTACCCAAAAAAGAACATGCTAACACACCAGATGCCTACCGCCCCATCTCCCTCAAAAACTGCCCAATCAAAGCCGTTGCCAAGATCCTCACAAACCTATTGAAACCTTTAATCCCACTACTTGTTCATGGAAACCAAACTGGTTTCATCTCGGACCGCTGCATCGCCGAAAATTTTGTCTATGCAGCGGACATCATAAGTACCTGCCACTCCAGAAAATCCCCAACTATGGTCATAAAACTCGACTTTAGCAAGTCCTTTGACTCCCTCTCCCGGGAATCCCTCGCATCCATTCTTCGATGTCGCGGCTTCCCGACAAAATTCTGCAGCTGGGTTCACGACCTCCTGCATACTGGGAAAACTGCTGTCATGCTAAACGGGGTCCCGGGAGACTGGATTCAGTGCAAAAATGGTCTGAGACAAGGTGACCTGATATCACCTTATCTCTTCATCATTGTCGCCGACTTACTACAACAGATGATCTTGCAAGGCAACCTTATACACCTAAGCCACCCTCTTATCATACCTACCGCCAACCATCTTGCAGTACACCGACGACACACTCATTATTGCCAAGGCTAACACGGACGTAGCCATACAGCTAAAAATCATATTGCACACATTCGCCATGGCAATCGGTCTCACTATAAACTTCACCAAAACCACCTTTATACCTATGCATGTTAGCCCTGACACCGCAAATGACATCGCTGACACGATGTAGTGCACAACCTCTAGTCTCCCACAGCTCTACCTAGGTCTACTCCTAGCTCCCACATGCCTACATGCTAATGCGTTTCTCCCAATCATTGAACGATGCCGAAAGTTTCTGACAGGCTGGAAGGCTAAACTCCTCTCTAAGGGTGACCGACTCATTCTTTTGTCGGCTGTACTCGACTCCATCCTAGTCTACTTCATGTTTGTCTTTCTTATTCCGAAAAGTGTACTTAAAACACTTGACTCGATCCGGCGCGCCTTCTTTTGAGCCGCGGAGGAAACATGCACTGGTGCTCAATGCTTAGTTGCCTAGAAAAATGTTTACAACCAATTTTTTTTGGGGGTCTAGGTCTCAAAAACCTTCATGTGCGGAACAAATGTCTCTTGATGAAATTCGTCGTAAAATCTCTGCATCCAGAACAAACGCCTTGGCTACACTGGATCGCCCTACAACACCCTAATGCTTTTATTGCTCCACAGAATAACCAGTCCTTCTTATGCCGTACTATCAACCAACAACTACCAGCGCTTCATGCTATCTCATTTGTACTCACCAATTCCGGAGCCATGACTTATTTTTGGTTAGATGTCTGGCTACACCAAACCACGCTTGCTACTGCATTTCCTTGCTTTTACTCACACACCACCTCACCTCTTGTTTGTGTGGCTACTGTTTTAAATTACGGTTTAGAATCAATCCTGCGGAACCTCCTAACCTCTAATGCTGCTACCGAGTTGCGTTCCTTGCTGTCACTTTTGCAGGACTTCCAGCCTTCGCAGGAACCGGACCAACGCTTCCTAAATGTCTTCCCTTCTCCATGAAGAACGCCTATGATCTGATTATGCGGGTGGACGACTCCGACATTCATTCAGTGCCCATATGGTCACCATGCGTTCCTAACAGAGTGAAGATTTTTGCATGGCTACTATTCTGTGGTAGGCCTGCAAGAACTATCTTCTTCACAAGCATGTCATTTCAAATGCACTATCCCAAGGTGCGAATTTGATGGCGAATGCATCACACATATCTTCATTGACTGCCCACTCGCGCAACGCATATGGCAAAGGATCGGCCTCCAACCTCCTAACAGCATTGAAGAACTATGGGCCTGCCGCCTGCCACTCCACATAGATGCAACGATCTGGCATTCCATGCTTCTTATCATCCTCTGGAAAATATGGGACTCCAGAAACGCGATGACCTTCAGAAAGGAAAATCAACACGGCATCCTCACCCTCAAAAAAATCATTTTAGAACGGATGCTCTGGACACATCGAATGAAGAAACCGGAGCAAAAACAGGCCGCCTCCTCATGGTGTTCCTACCTCTCATCACTACTACATGTGCTTATGTAATTCTACTTTCTAATCAGTCAGATGATGGATTACAAACATTGAGAAATATATTGAGGTGGGGAACTCCCCCCGGTGATTTTTCAAAAAAAGGGAACCAAAAGCATCGGTTGTTCAACTATTTTTTACATCCAACCAATTCCAAAATTTGTCAACCCATGCCAAAGATGTCCTTCTTCGCCCCAACCCGACCATCTATGGAAAAGACTCGCTCTTAGGCACTCTTCATTTGTCTGAAGTGCTTCAACAACCCCGCACGGTAGGCTAGGATAATCCCCACCGCTTTGAGATCCATCTCCGACTTCTTCATGAGCAACATCTTGGAGTCCTCCGAAGCGACCTTGATCTCAAGATGTTCTCTTGGAGCTTGAGTTTCCTATCTTACATCTCTATGAACTTGCTACACCTCTATGACGTCTTTGATTCCTTCATCTCATGGTGCTTGACACATGCCTTCTCCTTCTTCGTCATGATGTCCTCAAACCTCTCCGTCATTTTAGCCACTGTCCCTTTTAGCTTCTCATTCGCCTCCTCTCACTTCCTCCCCAGGTTCCTAATCACCTTCTTGGCCCGAGCAAGTCCTTTTTATGTTAGAACGGTTGGATCACCACTTTCATCTTCATTGGCCCTGGTGGTCTTGACGGTATTGGCAATAGCGGCGAGCCACTTGCTTTGTGTATTCAACTTCATCGAACAATGCATGAAGATTGAAGTGCTTGTTCCCCATCGTGTAGTATAACACGCACACATGTATGAGCTTGCAAAGGAAGACAATGGATGGTCAACAAGTTGTAACATCGAGCAAATCAATGAAATGGTCAACACATAGAGCAACAAACCACAACACTTACGAGGTTGGTGATTGTCGCGCCACTTGGCCACCGATTTTGCACTTGCTTGTACACGCCGCAATACTTGTTGACGTGCTCTTGAGTGGCGTATCATCGATGGCTTAGCAACTTCAGATTTCGATCACGGATCACTTCCATGCGGTAGGGATCGTAGCACTTTTGCTCGTGAAGCCAACCATGCACAGTTTGTCAAAACGCATAACCTTTTTTGCTCCCTGCCTTAGAACGAAGTGATACTACAAGGCAACCACGCCTCACATAAATAATTCATTCTCCTTTGAGGTGAAAAATTTCCCCCTCTTCTTCTTTGGATCATCCGAATATTCTTCCTGGGAGCACATTTTGGGTGTCTAGTTGCGGCTATTCCTTCGTTTGGGAGTCCTTCACTTGCCCGTCTTCGTGGCAGCCTCTGTCGTCGATAATGTTCATCTTAACCTCACCGGCTTCCTTTCTCCCACTTGCATGAGGCATTTCGGCAAATAGTGAGCGGGCACCGAAGGACGAGAGCTCCACGCCGGCATCCGCGAGTAGACTTCGACCCCATGAAGTTGTAGTCGATGTTCAGGTCGACGATGAAGGAGGCCCTACGGACGAGGTGAAGGAGGATGTGGACTAGTGTGACGATTGTTGCGTGCCGGACGAACCGAAGTGCTCGGAGGCAAAGTAGTAGCGCGGCTTGAACTGGGACGACCACTGCGGTGATTTCCCGAGCAGAACCACCTTGTTAGGGCCCTTCATCCGATAAGGTCCGTCCACTAATTCTTTCGCCTTCTTCGTCGCCGCGTTCATGCACCGGGCATTGCGCTCCGTGGACCGGGCCTTGCGGGCAGCCACCTCCCTCGGGTCCTCTAGCTTCGGCTGGATGATAAACATCTTCGTCTCCTCCTCTGATGTTGGCTCCATTGAGGCGACTGACATGGCTTGAGACTGCGTCAGTATTTCCCCAAAGAGGAAGGGATGATGCAGCACAACGACGGTAAGTATTTCCCTCAGTTATGAAACCAAGGTTATCGAACCAGTAGGAGGATCACCACCACCCAATAAGCAGCACCTGCACACAAACAACAAATACTTGCAACCCGACGCGAAAGAGAGGTTGTCAATCTCTCTACGGTAAAAAGATGGATTAGGTAGTGATAGATAGGAGAGATAGATCTCTCAAGAACACAAAATAAAAAGAGCAAATAAAATATGCAGCAATATGTTTTTGGGTTTTTGGTTTTGTAGATCTGAAAACAAAGATTGCAAAAAGATAGATCGGAAAGAAATATGTTGGAAAAGTAGACCCGGGGGCCGTAGGGTTTACTAGTGGCTTCTCTCATGAGTATAGCGCACGGTGGGTGAACAAATTACTATTGGGCAATTGATAGAAAATCGAATAGTCATGACGATATCCAAGGCGATGATCATTATATAGGCATCACGTCCAAGATAGGTACACCGACTCCTGCCTGCACCTACCTCTATTACTCCACACATCGACCGCTATCCAGCATGCATCTAGTGTATTAAGTTCATGGAAAAACGGAGTAATGCAATAAGAACGATGACATGATGTAGACAAGATCTATTCATGTAGGAATAGACCTCATCTTGTTATCCTTAATAGCAACGATACATGCGTGTCTTGCTGCCCCTTCTGTCACTGGGAAAGAACACCGTAAGATCGAATCCATCACAAAGCACCTCTTCCCATGGCAAGAAAATCGATCTAGTTGGCCTAACTAAACCAAAGATTCGGAGAAGAAATACGAGGCTATAAGTAATCATGCATATAAGAGATCAAAGAAGACTCAAATAATATTCATGGATAGAAACTGATCATGAACTCAAAATTCATTGGATCCCAACAAACACACCGCAAAAGTTTACATCAAATAGATCTCCAAGAAACCATTGTATTGAGAATCATAAGAGAGAGAGAGAGAGAGGAAGCCATCTAGCTACTGCCTACGGACCCGTAGGTCTATGGTGGACTACTCACGCATCATCGGAGATGCACCTATGAGGAAGATGAACCCCTCCGTGATGGTGTTTAGATTGGATCTCGAGGTTCTGGAACTTGCGGCGGCTGGAATTGTGTTTCGTCGACTCCCCTAGGGTTTTTGGAGTATTTGGGAATTTATAGGCATCAGAGGCGGTGGAGAGGGGCCCCGAGGAGGGCACAACCCATCAGGGCGCGTCGGGGCCCCCCTTGCGTGCCCTGGTGGGTTGTGGTCTTCTCGGCCCACTCCCCCGGCACTTCTTTGGCCCACTGGGTGTCTTCTGGTCCAGAAAAAATCTCCAAAAAGTTTCGTCGCGATTGGACTCCGTTTGGTATTGATTTTCTGCGAAGTAAAAAACAAGCAAAAACAGCAACTGGCACTTTGGCACTATGTCAATAGATTAGTCCCAAAAAATGATATAAAGTTGTTATAAAATGATTGTAAAACATCCAAGAATGATAATATAACAGCATGGAACAAGCAAAAATTATAGATACGTTGGAGACGTATCAGCATCCCCAAGCTTAATTCCTACTCGTCCTCGAGTAGGTAAATGATAAAAACAAAATTTTTGATGTGGAATGCTGCCTAACATGTTCATCATATTCTTTTCTTTTGTATAACATGGACATTTGGACTTGTAAATGATTCAAAGCAATTGTCTAGTTTTAACATAATGACTTCAATACTCAAGCATGTCAACAAGCAACTATGTCTTTCAAAATATCAACACTAAAGAAAGTTATCCCTAGCCCATCATGCTCAATCATTGATCCATTCATGAAACACAATCAAATATTAACTATGCCCAATGCTCAAGTACGATCATAGTGCCCCCTAGTTGGTGCTTATAAGAGAAGATGGAGACTCAAAGCAAAAAATAAAAATTGCATAAAGTAAAATAGATAGGCCCTTCGCAGAGGGAAGTAGGGATTTGTAGAGGTGCCAGAGCTCAAGGTTTAAATTGAGAGAGAAAAATATTTTGGGTGGCATGCTTTTCCTGTCAACGAAAACGACAAAGTAGCTCACAATACTTTCCATGCTAGATATATCATAGGCGGTTCCCAAACAGAAAATAAAGTTTATTCCTTTTTCCACCAAACTTTCACTTTCCATGGCGGGCCGTATCCACGGTTGCCTTCCATACGAACACTTTCCAAGGAATTTATTATTTGACAACATAAAGTAAATATTTTTTCTTTTTCATTTCGGGAATGGGCATCCCTATTACCGCCGCACTCTCGTGCAATGACAAGTGAATAAACACTCATCTTGAGAATAACACATCTAGCATGGAAAAATATTGGACACTCCCCACCGTTTCATGAGCGGTACGGGCACACAAAAGAGAAAATTTATTTTGAAAATTTAGAGATGGCACATACAAATTTGCTTGGAACGGCATGGAAATACCGCATATAGGTAGGTATAGTGGACTCATAAGGCAAAACTTGGTTTAAGGATTTTGGATGCACAAGTAGTATTTCTACTTAGTACAAATAGAGGCTAGCAAATAGATTGGGAAGCAACCAAACCAAAAAACGAAAATTCACATAAGTGAGCATTGAGCATAACTAACACCGAATAATGCACCATAAGTAGGGCTCGACTGGTGTAGAATCTGAGCTTGTGGTGAAAAAATAGAAGAAATGACGTTGGGCCATCAGATGAGAGATCGATGGCACAGGTCCGGATGGAGGGATCTTTGCACAAAATTTGCAAAAAGGTCCAACGCTGCAAGCAAAATTTGCTTTCGCCGCCCTCCCTAATATGTACCAAATCCTTACACAGTGACGACGCAGGATCGATAATTTCTCGGCGATGGCGGCTGCGGCGGCGGCCCAGATCCTGAGCCAAGCTGCGCGGGCACGCGCAACAAAAGAAGCTGATCCATCTCCTCCCGATGGCTCCTAACCATTCCGTTGCCGGTGGCGCAATTTGAGGTAGATTAGATCGGATTCCCCACCTCCTCCTCTCAGGCTCCCAGATCAGCTCGCGTCCATCCTCCTCCACACCCCCACCCCCTCTCGCGATTTAGCACTAGCTCGGCGGTCGTGCATCCTCGCCTCCTTCCTGGCCGGCCTCTTCTGGTTCTACGAACAGGCCACCACGGTTCTTCGTTCTTCAGGTAAATATAAATGTTAAATTTTTATTAGCTATTAGATTGATACTACATCTCTATAGTTCTGTATTCTTTCTACTTGTTAATCTTGAATCTGTCCATTTAGTTGCTGGTTAGCAACAGGAGAAGAATGAACAGCAGCCCGAGTACAATAGAAGCTGATTCATTTATGGGGTGATGCTTATGTTCGTTGGATTATTATTTTATCCAGAAGCAACATGTTGATTAGTGCCGTGAATTAGAGCTTGTGTTGGCTTCAATGGCAACTTCAGCCGTACCAAGCGCGCGTTGATCACTAGGACTCCTATAGGAAACAAACAGCTATTCTCTACGGACAGGTTTGTTAATTCCAATAGCTTGGTGGATCGCTGCTAGAAAACTTTCCAATCAGATGAAGCAAATGGAACAAGTTGATATGTTTTTTTTCTGCTGTGTCGGATACCTTTTTAGCTTGCCAAGTACAGGGGTTACTTTAGTATCCCTTGCTCTAGTGTTAAACTGGAACACTTGTAGAGTTCGTTAGATGTTTTTGCCCTTTCTCTGTAGCAACACATTGGTTTTACAGAAATGAAATAGGAGAGGGGAGCTCTTTTTTTTCAAAAAGAAGTTTTGATATTGCATCCAAAAACACGGGTCTAATTTAAAATTGGCCATCATAGCCATCATACCCAAACTCCTGATTTTCTATGCAGAAAGGGAATATGTACTGTAATTACCAACACTTTACATAATAAATACTCATGCACTTTATATTAGTTCAAGTCTTGATGTTGGTCAAGTAAAATGTAATCGTTGTGGTAAAAATTGTTGTTGATGTTCTAAATTTGACAAGCAAGGATTATTGGGATGTATGAGCGTACCCGTCGCACGGAAATGCAACATCTGTTCATAAGTATACAATTGATGTTGTTCTCCTTTGATTTGTTCCTTATTTGACAGTGGCACAAGGCATCACCATGTCCAGTCACTCGCACTTGTGATAGTTATCTACAGAGCTAATTATTTGTTGTTTTTCTTTTGTCAATTGCAAGCAAATTCTATTTTCCTCCTATTGTGATGAATAGACACAAAGATGCCATTGCATGTTATGCTAGGGGATTCCTTGGGTTGGCAATTCCTTTTTAATGCTTACTGCTGATCTTTCATCCCTTTTGACATTTGTTATTTGCAATTTTCATCTCAGGATCCAGTAAATGGAGGGTAGCAGTGTGATGTCTCCTCTAGGAGAGCCCTCAATTCCAATGATCGCAGCATGTGCACCAGCACTATCAGGTGACAATAGCGATACGAGAAAGTCAAGATATCCTGATGTATCTAACATTATGTTAATCCCTTGTGTGATGTTGGTTGCTAAAAAATTGTTTGCAGCCATGGAATCAGTCAACAGTGTTCAAAATCAAGATTTTAGCGATGCAACGTCATTTGCAGAAATTAATTCTCCAATGCTTCTCATTGATGACTCCAGTACACCGAAAAAAAGAAGCATTCTCTCAAGAGGTACGCGTTGTTTTGTATAAGTGCGATGGTGTTGTCATGTGATGGTAATTGAATATGGAAGTAGTAATTGAATTTAGTTTGATTGAAACTATATTTTTGGCAGTGACAAAATGATATCTCATAACTGATTACCATGTAGTCTTTACAAGTGAGATGGTGTTGTCAAGTGATGGAAATGTTACTGAACTTGCAATTAATGTTGCAGGGTTCTTTGTATATACCCCGGTGTGACGAGGAATGGAAGCCAAAAGTAGGGATGATATTTGATGACATTGGCTCGGTGCTGGAATTTTACAAGACATATGCACACAATGTCGGATTTGGTGTACGTCTTGGACAACAGAGGGTCGTAGATAATGTGCTTCAATGGAAACACTTCTTGTGTGCAAAAGAAGGCTATCGTCCCGAGAAAGGTATGGTTGTTGTTGAGGCTTCAAAGAAAAGGAGAAAGGTTAAATTGACTAGATGTGGATGTGAAGCTTATATATATGTCACTCGGGAAAGTAATGGAAAATACAAGATAGCTTCACTCACTGAATATCACAATCACCCTTTTGTGCCACCTAGCCAGCAACACTTGATTAGATCCAATCATCAAGTTAGTGAGAGAGTGAAGACAACACTTCATGATTGCCAAAAAGCTAGCATTGGCACTGCCTTAGCATATAGGCTGCTTAATGTTGGTGCTGGTGGTTTTCAGCATGTTGGGTGCACCTAGAAAGACCTACAGAATCACTACGGTGGACTGAAAAATAAAATAAGAAATTGTGATGCTCAAATGTTGGTGGACCAATTTGGTAGATTGAAGGCTCTGAACCCTGCTTTTTTCTTTGAATATGAAGTTGACGAGGTCGGTACATTGATTTGTTTATTCTGGACAGATGCATCAAGTAGGAAAAACTATGGGCATTTCAGCGATGTTGTATCTTTTGATTCGACATACAACACTAACCAATATTAATACACCTTTGCGCCCATCACTGGAGTAAACCATCATATGCAAAGTGTCTTTTTTGGGGCGGGGTTTCTACTTCATGAGACAGAAGAATCCTATATTTGGTTGTTCAGGTCATTTCTTAGAGCAATGGGTGGGATTGCGCCTAGAGTGATCATAACTGATGAATGTGTTAGGATGAAAAATGCAATTGGAAAAACTCTACCGAACACGACACATCGATTGTGCATGTGGCACATTATGGAAAAGGTTCCAGGGAAGGTACGTCCGGAATTGAGGAATGATCTTGTGTTCTATGATAGGCTGAAATATTGTGTGTGGAATTCTGAAACACCTGCTGAATTTGAGGATAGATGGCAGTCTTTCATCATAGAGTTTCAGTTGGAGGACCACGAGTGGTTCGCCAAAAGGTATAGGCTTCGTGCGACATGGATACCAGCTTACTTCATGGACATTCACCTAGCTGGTCTACTCAGGACAACTTCTATTTCAGAGAGTGCAAATTCATTTTTTAAACGTTTCATCCGTCGAAAGCTTACCTTTGTTGAGTTTTGGCTAAGGTTCGACACTGCTTTGAAATGTCAAAGGCAAAGTGAGCTGATTGCTGATAACACAAGTGAATACACAACAAGTGAGTTGTTGACATCATGGGAAATAGAGAGACAAGGTAGGACTCTATTCACACATGAGGTTTTTGAATTGTTTCAGGCTCAGGTGCTTGCTACCAGGGATGATTGTGATGTTCAGCAAACAGAAAATCGTGAGGGGATTAAAATCATGTTTGTCAGTGATCAATACAAGAAGATCAGAGAAGTGTGTTATGACACCACATCCATGACCGCTAAATGTTCTTGCAAGTTTTTTGAGTCCAAGGAAATTGTGTGTCGTCACATTATTAGGGTAATGAGGGGTGCGAAAATAAATGAATTGCCAAGCTTTTATATTCTTAAGCGATGGCAGAAAAAGTGCAAAAGGTATATTTCTTATCATGTAGATTTAGACACATTAATAGTTATCTACCTTGACCCACATGGTGATGATGATGTGATATTTTTCCTATTCGTAGGGACATTGTCTATGATGGGGAAGGGAATGTGCTTGAAGAAAATTTAATAGACCCAATTGACATTGCTGTGAAAAGGAAGATAGTTGCTGTGAGGGACAAGCTAGAAGATCTCATAAGAAATTCCAAACGCTCCATGGAAGGAATTGAATTCCTGCACAATAGTTTATGTAGCATTGAGTTGGGTTTAGCCCAACTAGTTTCGGCCGTACCATGCAATACACAAGAAAATGAGGAGTCGTGTATTGGGAGCGTCATTCCAAAGGATGTTACCATCCTCACACCTAAGGATATCAATGCAAGGGGCACATGCTCTCGAATAAAGGGCCATAGGGATGGTGTGAGGAGTGGATTTGGTGAGAAGAGAAGACCTGGAATTCATCAAAAAGTCGCGCACAAATGCAGCATTTGTAAGGAAATGGTGTTTCATGATGCAAGAACATGTTCTAAGAAACAAACGACAAAACAGTAGAGGTTTGTGCTTCTTCTTGCTTCGAAGACTACCACTTATTTGTCTTGCTATGACTGCTCAACCAGGTTGATTGAAACGATTAGGCATACACAGATCATTTACCAAAGATATGTGCGCCTTCCATTTTTACTGGCCTATGGTATCGCTACAACAAGGATGTGTGTATGTGATTTAGTACTAATCCTTCGTCCATGACGTGAGCCTATCTCACATCTTTTTCATTTATATTTTCCTGTGCTGCTGTGGTTTTCTTATTATTACAAGGTATAATATAATGCATGCCATAAAGTTTGTTGTTTATAGCTAACAAATTTGAATAATAATTTGCATCTTCAGGGCAGTCATAAAACTCCCTTTAAATTGCTCAATGCCACTTATTTGTCATTCTCATTTGTGCTTTTAACTAATCCTAACATTGTAATCCATTTATCGTAGGTCTATAATGGAATAATGAACAAAATATTGTACTCTCTCTGTTAGACATATCCAACTATCAAATGTCATTCTATTTGATTTGAAAACTACCATGTAGAAGCTGGAAAAGCCAGCTTGACGTACAAAGTTATCCTGATTGGTTACATATGCATTAATATCTTTGAGGAATTTCATCCTAAGTTTGACATATAGGTTATGTATCCTAGGTTGGAGTGCTGAATGCAGCTTGACATATATAATGACAGTCTCTCTTCTCGAGATATTGTTATTTGGCATATGTTTCTGACTGACACCTATTTACTTGGTGTGTTTACCTAGGTGTATAAGAGTCCAGAGGATGTCATCTCTCCTAGCAGGAAGCTCGATTACCAGGAAGCACTAACACAAGGCAAAATGATAAATATTTTCGGTCTTGTACCAGCAAGATGCTTGTTGGGCGATAATAATTTCAGTCTTTAATTTGATATGTATGCCTCATGTACTAAAAATGATATGTATGCCTCATGTACTCAAGTACTCAAATGCTTGCTGAGAACTGATAATTTCAATCCCTAATTTGTTCTACTTCCAGTTTCACATGTACGTGTGGTTCTACTTGCCTCTTGTGATGTGTTCTCGTGTACTGAAATGCTTGCTGAGCAGCAATAATTTCAATCATTAATTTTCTATATTTCCAGTTTGACATGTATGTGTGTCTCTACTTGATCCGGGATGGCTTATTATCTTCAAAAATTAGTGGTGTCACATCAATGGGTCTGGATTTCATGTAGTAAATATTTGCTCAGATTTTATACGAGACCAGTTGTTTCAGACCAAGAGGAGATGGACATTAGCACTGTTCATATATGAAAATGGTTGTATTTCACGAAGACTTGAGGTGCATAATGCAAATGTCATATTTCATATCTATCTATCACTAGGGGGTTTTCTACAAAATCTACCTTAAGGGGGCTGAGGTCCCTCCACCTAAATCTGTACCATTGATCTCCAATCTAACGGTCCAGGATGTGTTTTTCTATTTTTGTACAACAAGCTCAGATTCTACACTAGTCGTCCCCCCATAAGTAGGATATAACTTCATTGCATAACTATTGACTTTCGTGCATGCATAGGGAATCACAAACCTTAACACCAATATTCCTACTAAGCATAATTACTCACTAACATGACTCACATATTACTATCATCATGTTTCAAAACTATTACAAGGAATCAAGTTTAATTTGTCCAATGATCTTCATGAAAGTTTTTATTATATCCTCCTTGGTTATCTATCACTTTGGGACTAGTTTCATATATTGCCATTGCTTTTTGGCAAGCTCAAACAAATTTAAGTGAAGCACATGAGCATAAAGATTTCATCTCTCAAAATAGTATAAGTGAAGCATGAGAGGATTTCTTCAAAATTTACCTACTCTCAAATTAATCTAAGTGAAGCATGAGAGTATTTCTACAAAAATTTCCAAGCACACCGTGCTCAAAAAGATATAAGTGAAGCACTAGAGCAATTCTATAGCTCAAAAAGTTTAAGTGAAGCACATAGAGCAATTCTAACAAATCATAGCATAATTTTGGCTCTCTCAAATAGGTGTGTCCAGAAAGGATACAAGTGACAAACTAACAAACAAAGCAAGCAAAGATACAAGACGCTCCAAGCAAAACTCATGATATGTGACAAATACAAATATAGCTCCAAGTAAAATACCGATGGTCATTAGAAGAAAGAGGGGATGCCACTCGGGGGCATCCCCAAGCTTAGTTGCTTGTTACTCTTTGGATATATCTTGGGGGTGCGGTAGGATCCCCAAGCTTAGGCTTTTATCACTCCTTATTCCTTCATCCATCGTGATCTCACCCAAAACTTGAAAACTTCAATCACACAAAACTCAACAAAATCTTCGTGAGATCCGTTAGTATAATAAAGCAAATCACTAATTTAGGTACTGTTGCAAACCCATTCATATTTTATTATTGCATTATACCTACTGTATTTTAACTTTACCATGGCTCATACCCTTTAATATAACCCATAGATTCATCAAAACAAGCACATAATGCAACGAAAACAGAATCTGTCTTAAACAGAACAGTCTGTAGTAATCTGTACTCTAACCATACTTTTGTAACTCAAAAAATTCTGAAAAATTAGGAAAACGTAAGGAATTTGTATAGAAACAATGTGTTAAAATTTCAGCTCAAGATCACGTTCCAGAAAAAAAGGAAAATTCATATACTGGACGCAAAGTTTCTGTTTCAGATTCAGCATCGCTTCTACTGATTCTATGAATCATCCTAAAGGCTTTACTTGGCAAAAAACACTAAACAAACCATAAAAACACAATCATAATAGAGGCATAATTGTTTCAACACACAAAAACAGAAAATAAAAAGCAAAAATTTATTTATTCATTGGGTTGCCTCCCAACAAGCGCTATCGTTTTACGCCCCTAGCTAGGCATAACGCATAGATTCAAGTATTGTCATCCTTGGTTTTCAATTCTTCAATCACACAACTAGATTTCTTCAAGGATTTAGCATGCATATTTTTGATGACAACACTCCTAGGAAGAAAACCAAAAAATTCATTCTTATAAATAGGGTCTCTTATGATTTCAACAAAGTCGGGATGAATGCTAATCATTTTAAGACCCCCCTTGTGACTACTAGGCGTAGCTACTTTGTTCTTAGTGACTTGCATGGTCTAGCTAATATTTACGGGAGTTTTTTCAATAGTTTTGATAGAAGAAAAAGCTGAACCCAAATTAGTAAAAATCTCTTCTATCTTATCAATCCGGTAAGGGCTCTTTTCTACCCTTTCGTTAACTACGGTCTCTTTTTCCTTAAGAAATTTAAGAGCATCTCCCGCCTTAGACCCAATTTTATTAGCAAGATTATGCATCCTTTTATCTAGATCATCAAGATGTCCTTTAGTAATCATCTAATTTCAATAGCATCTAATCTCTCCATAACATGTTCGAGAGTTAAAGTTGTTTCATCGATCATGATAGGTGGTGATCCCACTAAACTTCCCAAGGCATTAAAAGCATCTAACGAAGGACACATCAAGAAATTCCCACCGGTAATCGTATCAAGGACGAATCTATACCAAGTGGTGATGCCCACATAAAAGCTACGAAGAAGAACAACGGTAGATTGTTTATGGATAGATCTATTATGAGCATTGCAAATCCTATACCAAGCATCTTTTAGGTTCTCCCCTCCCCTTTGCTTAAAATTAAGAACCTCATTATCGGGAGTACACGCAACAAAGGAAGAACTAGCCATAATGACTAGGCAAGAGATCCAGCGAGAAAAAGGGAAAACGAAAAAGAGGGCGAATAAAATGGCAAATTGGTGAAGTGGGGGAGAGGAAAACGAGAGGCAAATGGCAAATAATGTAATTGCAAGGAGATGAGATTTGTGATTAGGAACCTGGTAGATGATGATGGAGTCCCCTCGGCGCCTACGATAGGCACGTAGAAGAGACCTCTTCCTCCCCGCAATGGCGCAAGAAATTCCTTTTACGTGGCTTGAGACTGCGTCGGTATTTCCCCAAAGAGGAAGGGATGATGCAGCACAACGACAGTAAGTATTTCCCTCAGCTATGAAACCAAGGTTATCAAACTAGTAGGAGGATCACCACCACCCAATAAGCAACACCTGCACACAAACAACAAATACTTGCAACCCGACGCGAAAGAGAGGTTGTCAATCTCTCTACGGTAAAAAGATGGATTAGGTAGTGATAGATAGGAGAGATAGATCTCTCAAGAACACAAAATAAAAAGAGCAAATAAAATATGCAGCAATATGTTTTTGGGTTTTTGGTTTTGTAGATCTGAAAACAAAGATTGCAAAAAGATAGATCGGAAAGCAATATGTTGGAAAAGTAGACCCGGGGGCCATAGGGTTCACTAGTGACTTCTCTCATGAGTATAGCGCACGGTGGGTGAACAAATTACTGTTGGGCAATTGATAGAAAATTGAATAGTCATGACGATATCCAAGGCGATGATCATTATATAGGCATCACGTTCAAGATAGGTAGACCGACTCCTGCCTGCATCTACCTCTATTACTCCACACATCGACCGCTATCCAGCATGCATCTAGTGTATTAAGTTCATGGAAAAACGGAGTAATGCAATAAGGATGATGACATGATGTAGACAAGATCTATTCATGTAGGAATAGACCCCATCTTGTTATCCTTAATAGCAACGATACATGCGTGTCTTGCTGCCCCTTCTGTCACTGGGAAAGAACACCGCAAGATCAAACCCATCACAAAGCACCTCTTCCCATGGCAAGAAAAATCGATCTAGTCGGCCTAAATAAACCAAAGATTCAGAGAAGAAATACGAGGCTATAAGTAATCATGCATATAAGAGATCAAAGAAGACTTAAATAATATTCATCGATAGAAACTAATCATGTACTCAAAATTAATCGGATCCCAACAAACACACCGCAAAAGTTTACATCAAATAGATCTCCAAGAGACCATTGTATTGAGAATCATAAGAGAGAGAGAGGAAGCCATCTAGCTACTGCCTATGAACCCATAGGTCTATGGTGGACTACTCATGCATCATCGGAGAGGCACCTATGAGGAAGATGAACCCCTCCGTGATGGTGTTTAGATTGGATCTCGAGGTTCTGGAACTTGCGGCGGCTGGAATTGTGTTTCGTCGAATCCCCTAGGGTTTTTGGAATATTTGGGAATTTATAGGCATCAGAGGCGGTGGAGAGGGGCCCCGAGATGGGCACAACCCATCAGGGCGCGCCGGGCCCCCCTGGCGCACCCTGGTGGGTTGTGGTCTCCTTGGCCCACTCTCCCAGCACTTCTTTGGCCCACTGGGTGTCTTCTGGTCCAGAAAAAATCTCCAAAAAGTTTCGTTGCGATTGGACTCCGTTTGGTATTGATTTTCTGCGAAGTAAAAAACAAGCAAAAACAGCAACTGGCACTTTGGCACTATGTCAATAGGTTAGTCCCAAAAAATGATATAAAGTTGTTATAAAATGATTGTAAAACATCCAAGAATGATAATATAACAGCATGGAACAAGCAAAAATTATAGATACGTTGGAGACGTATCAGCGGCAGACAGTGGCACGGTGGAGGGGGAGGTGGCGACTGAGGGAGTCCGGGATTGAGGGGTCCTCGGGCTGCTGGCTTATCTGTGTGGGCCGGATAGTGGGCTGCCTTGTGATTGTCAATAAAGGTCCGGATACCATAACCAAGACGGAATCTCTCAGGATGTGACATGCACTCCAAGTACAAGACGATGGGTTCGGGATATTCCTTTCCTGATGTAACCGACGTTGTGTAACCCTATATACCCCTGGTGGCTATATAAACTAGAAGGTTTTAGTCTGTAGGACAAGTTAAGCTCATTACTCTTAGTGTTTAGACCACATCATACGGTCTCGAGGTAGATCAACTCTGTACTCGATACCCCATATTCAATACAATCAAAGCAGGACGTAGGGTTTTACCTTCATTAAGAGGGCCCGAACCTGGGTAAACATCGTCTCCCTAGTCTCCTGCAACCCATCAATCCAAGATCCACAATTCAGGACCCCCTACCCGAGATCTGCAGATTTTGACACCGTGCTTTCATTGAGAGTTCCACTATGGAATCATGAGAAGGATTGATGGCTTGCTTCATCACCAATGATGGGCTCCACTCCGAGGATATCTTGGTCCCCGGCCAGCCCTCCGTGTTCGATGACGCCGCTCCGCTCACCTCACCGGGGCGGCAGATCACCTTGATCAGGTCGTTGGGTTCGTCTCGGGTCAGGGAATCAAGTTTGGCGATCTAGATTACATCGCTAACGCCAAGGCAATCTGGTTCTCTCCGAGCTCTCAGCTTTAACTGACGAGCACGGTAGCCCCGAAGCCTTGACTTCTAATCTCTTTCCCGACGTTGTGTCTGAGACAACCTCCTCAGATTTGGCCTTGAACCCGGATCCGATCATGACAGGCCAAGGTCAGGGGTCAACCCTGGTCGAACACATTCATTGGGCTGATACGTTTGAGTACAACTCAACCAAAACGCCAGAGGACAGTCCGGCCAGCCCCTCTCCATCAAACGAGACTCTAGCCTGGATCCAAGCATTGGAAATTACAGACTCCCCGGCCCCAACCTATACTCAGATCGGTCTGGAGGCTGGCCACGGGGAATTTAACTTCCCACCCACCACCCACTTAATAGCCACCATCGAAGATTTAACCGATGTGTTGGACTTCTCTTCGGAAGAGGGCGAGGAAACATATGCGGACGTCAGCACAACTGCTCCTCCCGCAACTGGTCAGTGGACCGCCACATCTACGTTTGATGTTTACATGGTGGACACTCCCGGTGGTCAGGACGACAGCACGCCTGCTTTGAGTGGCGATGGCACCCCACCCAAAAACAATGGTGATGACACACTCAAGCGTCGCCGTCAGCGTAAAAAATCCAAGGGGCGCAAGGGTAGGAAAAATAACACTGCCTCCGAAAACTTTACATCGGACACCCCCGAAGATCCTGCTGACCCAGCCGCTCCCGAACAGCAGTTGGGCGATCCCGACGGGAAGATAGATCCTGAAAACCCTGAGGACCCGCCGATTCCGAAGACAGCAACTACCTACCTCTCTCCGAAGACGATGTCATTCTCGGCGATGAGGATTTCATCGTCCCCGAAGACCTGCTTGATCAAGAGCGATTCAAGCGTCAACTGATCGCCACCGCTCGAAGCCTCAACTGAAACAAAAGCAACTCAAAGCTCAACAAGACACCCTCAATGATAGATGGACGCGAGTCCCAGCTGCCGAGGAAGGGCACGGCTATGGACGTCAGGATGAAAATAAAGATTACCCGCGCCGCCGCTTATTGCCAGAATTCGATGACAAGGCTCTTGAGCCCGCACTCCCTAGACACACCAAAGACGACCAGCCGGACCGCCCCCCTCGAGGACAGGACAGGCTGACTGACAAAGCGGGAGAAGTACCCGAACACCCCCGCAAAGGGTGGAAAGAACCAGCACGACCCGAAGACCCGTTCGACCTACGACACACTCTGAATGCTCACGCAGGGCAGACAAGATCCATTTACGGATCCAAAGGATGAACCGCTGCGAGATGGGACGGGTATCAAGCTTGGCTCGACTAGAACGATAGAGTTCAGGGACAACACTGGGACCGAACTCAATCCGACCTCCAGCACGACGTAGCCAGGGTCAGGGGCGCCACCCACCCGATGTGTTTCACTGATGAGGTGATGCAGCACCCATTCCCCAAGGGATTTAAACCCGTAAACATCGAACAATACGATGACACTACTGACCCAGTTGTTTGGATTGAATATTTTCTTCTCCACATACACATGGCTCCTGGAGATGACCTCCACGCCATCAAGTACTTACCACTGAAGCTCAAAGGACTAGCACGACATTGGCTGAACAGCCTCCCTGAAAACTCCATAGGGAGTTGGGAAGAGCTCGGGGATGCCTTCCACTCCAACTTTGAGGGCACCTACGTTTGGCTGCGAATGCTGCAGACCTGAGCCACATCGTTCAACAAGCCGGAGAATCATCCCGGCAATTCTAGAACCGATTCCTGACCAAGAAGAACCAAATCATCGATTGCTCTAACGCTGAGGCGTTGGCCTCCTTCAGGAACAATATTCGGGACGAATGGCTAGCCCGTCAGCTCGGACAATAGCAGCCTTGAACAATGTCCGCTCTCACCTCACTTATGTCCCGCTTTTGCGCGGGCGAAGACAGCTGGCTAGCACGCCGGATCAATCCTCCTTCTAACCCCGACACTTCCTAAGTGCGGGACAACAATGGGAAGCCACGACGTTGAAAGCACATTTTCTCCCTTGGTGGTTTTGGTAATTAATAACAACATATATGTCATTGAACTAATGTTTCCACTAAGTATATTTCAGGAAAAGTTCAATGATAGGGATGGCAAAAGGATTGTGGAGATACCCCAAGATGCAAGGAAATGGATTGGCAAAGCTTCAAACAAGAGGACTCTACATTTTACTTTGTGAGAAATTACTTTGAGTCCATAGGAAAGCCAGTACTATTAAAAGGGGGTAAGGTACTGTTGGTGAACAAGATGCTCCACGTGCACAAGAGATAGTCACCAAAAACACCCACAAGCTCTTCCACAAAAGTCTGTCCAAAGCCAAATATCCAAAATCGGTGCAACCAACATTTCCCACTTGGTGCCACCGATTCCTAAACTCAGACAGACCCATGCCAAACCCTAGCACATCGGTGCAACCAATTCCACTTCGGTGCCACCGAGTTCAGTTGCCAACTTTCTGTTTAGCTATTTCCAGTCTTCGGTACCACCGAGTTTTGCCAGTCGGTCTCACCGAGAATTGGACCAACTTTCTGTTTAGCTATTCACAAGAATCGGTACCACCGAGAATTGTGAATCGGTCGCACCGAGTTTTTGGACCAACTCTCTGGTTAGCCATGGTCAAGAATCGGTACCACCGAGATTTGAGAATCGGCGTCACCGAGTTGTGCAATCTGACCGTTGGTCACCTGATCGGTACCACCGAGAGTTATATATCGGTCTCACCGAGATTCAAAAGTTGCCACCTTTTGGTCACTTCGGTACCACCGAGATTCACACATCGGTGTCACCGAGTTGGTCACTTTAGGTGTAACGGTTGGATTTTTGGGGATGCCTATATATACCCCTTCGCCACCACCTACTCGAAAGAGAAGCACTCAGAACTATTCCATACTTGCCCCATCCTATTTTCTGAGAGAGAGCCACCTACTCATGTGTTGAGATCAAGCCATTCCACTCTATCCATATGAATCTTGATCTCTAGCCTCCCCAAGTTGCTTTCCACCAAATCAATCTCTTCCACCATAGCCAAATCTGTGAGAGAGTGATTGTGTGTTGAGGAGTCTATCATCTTGAAGCACAAGAGCAAGGAGTTCATCGACATTGCCGAGCCTATTACCTTTTGGAGGGCGGTGCCTCCTAGATTTGTTAGGTGTCGCTTGGGAGCCTCCTAGTTCGTGTTGTGGAGTTGAACCAAGAAGTTTGTACGGGCAAGGAGATCGCCTACTTCGTGAAGATCTACCCATAGTGAGGCTAGTCCTTCGTGGACGGAAGCCGTTATGGAATAGTCAAGGTTGCTACTTCGTGGACCCTTATGGGTGGAGCCCTCCGTGGACTCTCGCGACCATTACCCTCCGTGGGTTGAAGACTCCATAAACGTGGACGTACGATAGCACCACCTATCGGAACCACGGGAAAAATCTTTGTGTCTACAAATTGCGTTTGATCTTCCTTCCTACCCTCTACTACATATGCTTGTTGTTACTTTCCGCTGCTATACTCTTAGACATGCATGTGTAGGGTGTGCTTGACTTGCTATCATTGCTAAAATCTGCCAACACTTAAAATTGGGAAAAGGTAGAATATTTATTTGGTCAAATAGTCTAATCACCGCTTCTCTAGACATACTTTCGGTCCTACAGACGTAATAAGAATAAACTTTGGCACAACGGCACTAAAACCGAAGACACGGCGGTTAACGCCGGATTAGTAACTCCAAGTCGTCACAACGGAAGAAACCCTCTAAGGGGAATAGGGATGGACCCTCTCAGCTAGACAAAATAATGGACAGACCCTGCCAGATTCACGGCACTCAAGACAAACCCGCCACCCACACCAACCGTAACTGTTGGGTGTTTAAACAGGTAGGCAAGCTTGCAGCCAAAGACCATGGCAAGGGCGCCCGCAGCAAGGACGACGAAGAGCCCCACAGGCCGAATAATGGAGGCTAGAAGTAATTCCCCCCTGAGGTTAAAAGTGTGAACATGATTTACATCACACATATACCAAAGAAGGAGAGGAAGAGCGCACTTCGGGATGTGTACGCCATAGAGCCCGTCACCCCGAAATTCAACCCATGGTCGGCTTGTCCGATCACCTTCGACCGCACTGACCACCCGACCAGTATTCGGCATGGTGGGTCTGCTGCCCTAGTACTCGATCCAATAATAGACGGGTACCATTTAACAAGGGTCCTTACGGACGGAGGCAACAACCTCAATCTGATCTACGCAGATACGGTGAAGAAAATGGGCATTGATCCATCAAGGATCAAACCTAGCAACACCATCTTTAAAGGTATCATCCCTGGCATCGAGGCAAACTGCTCGGGCACCATAACTCTGGAAGTGGTGTTTAGTTCGCCCGATAACTTCCGGAGCGAGGACTTGATCTTCGATATCGTCCCCTTTCGAAGCGGTTACCACGCAATTCTGGGCCGAACAGCATTCGCCCGCTTAAACGCTGTCCTCCATTACGCGTATATGAAGCTCAAGATGCCCGGACCCAAGGGGGTCATCACCGTCTGCGGCAACACGGAGCGTTCGCTCTGAACAGAGGAACACACCGTGGCCCTAGCAGCCGAGGTTCAGCTCGGCGAACACACACCAAACACTGAGCCTACCGTCAAAGCACGAAAGGTAAGTAAGAGGGCCCGAGCTTTGTTTCAACTTCATGAGCTTTCTCACGAACCGCGCAAATAGGAATACGCGCCCACAGTGCAGCCCAGATACCTGTAAAGTACGTACCCGAAGTCACAATCTCGCACTAAAGATTCCATGGGTAGCTGTGGGGACCTTCCATCCAGCGGCATGGCGTTCGGCTTAACAGAACACAGTCATATATGTCTTCGGACAACACCGGGCTCCATTCAAAGGATTCTGTCAGTAGCATTAAGCTCACACAATTTGGCGACCTCTCAAGACTTTCTCTCACAAGGCCCGCTCGTCGACTACCACCTCCTCTAAAGGAGCACCCTCCAGGAGAACAAAGGCGCTGACGTGCAGCAGGACACAGTAAAGGATATCAAGCCATTTTTTGTCAAGGTCATGTGTAAACCTTTTTTCCTGTAAATTTATTTTTGCATACTTGTACCAGTTGCGTGAGCAAACAAAAGTGTACGGAACGTCAAGTGTCCATTGCAATAACGCCCAAACATTATGATCCTAACGTCAAGTGTCCAGTTACTAGGGCAATTATTGATATTGTGCATGCCTTTTTGCTCTTCAATGCAAGTTAGTTCAGTATGTATATCTTCAGATGCGGTTGGTCCATAAAATCGGGGCTTGATCAACTCGCCCCACGCATCGTGATGACCCACAAGTATAGGGGATCAATCATAGTCCTTTCGATAAGTAATAGTGTCGAACCCAAGGAGGAGCAGAAGGAAATGACAAGCGGTTTTCAGTAAGGTAATTTCTGCAAGCACTGAAATTGTAGGTAACAGATAGTTTGATAGCAAGATAATTGGTAACGAGCAAGTAGCGGTAACGCTAAATAAGGTGCAGCAAGGTAGCCCAATCCTTTTGTGGCAAAGGACAGGCCAGAACAATCTCTAGTAATAGGCAAAGTGTTCTTGAGGGTACACGGGAATTTCATCTAGTCACTTTTATCATGTCGGTTTGATTCATGTTCGCTACTTTGATAATTTGATATGTGGGTGGACCGGTGCTTGGGTGCTGTTCTTACTTGAACAACCTCCCACTTATGATTAACCCCCTCGCAAGCATCCGCAACTACGAGAAAAGTATTAAGATAAAATCTAACCATAGCATTAAACGTTTGGATCCAAATCAGCCCCTTACGAAGTAGCCCATAAACTAGGGTTTAAGCTTCTGTCACTCTAGCAACCCATCATCTAATAACTACTGCACAATGCATTCCCTTAGGCCCATGAATGGTGAAGTGTCATGTAGTCAACGTTCACATGACACCACTAAGGGAATCACAACATACATATCATCAAAATATCAAACACATATCAAATTCACATGATTACTTGCAACATGACTTCTGCCGTGACCTCAAGAACAAATGTAACTACTCACAAATAATAATCATGCTCAAGATCAGAGGGGTATTAAATAGCATAATGGATCTGAACATATAATCTTCCACCAAATAAACCATATAGTAATCAACTACGCAAGGTAATCAACACTACTAGTCACCCACAGGTACCAATCTGAGGTTCCGGTACAAAGATTGAACACAAGAGATGAACTAGGGTTTGAGAGGAGATGGTGCTGTTGAAGATGTTGATGAAGATTGGCCTCCCAAAGATGAGAGGGGTGTTGGTGATGACGATAGCTTTGATTTTCCCCTCCGGGAGGGAAGTTCCCTCGGGGGAATCGCTCCGCCGGAGGGCAAAAGTGCTCCTGCCCAAGTTCCGCCTCGAGGCGGCGGCGCTTCGTCCCGAAAGTCCTCCTCTGATTTTTTCTAGGTCAAATGTGACTATATACCAGAAGATGGGCACCAGAGGTAGGCCGAGGAGGCCACGATACACCAGGGCGCGCCCAGGGGGGTCTGGCGCGGCCTGGTGGGTTGTGCCCACCTGGCTGGCCCCCTCCGGTAGTTTTCTGCTCCAGTATTTTTTATTAAATACAAAAATAATCTCCGTAAAATTTCAGCTTCATTGGAGTTGTGCAGAATAGGTATATCTGATGTGCTTTTCTTAGGTCCAGAATTCTAGCTTCCGGTATTCTCCCTCTTTGTGTAAACCTTGCATATTATGAGAGAAAAGGCATTAGAATCACTCCCTAAAGCATTATTATTCAACAAAACATAGTAAATAACAGTAGGAAATCATGATGCAAAATGGACGTATCGCATCGCCCCAACACTATCTTGATATCATGTGTTCGGCGTCTTGGATATTGCATTATATGCATCAGTTCTGAATTGTGTCTTTGGTCAAAGGTTGGGTTGCCCGGCTCCTGTGCTTCCCCTTTTACGTCCCGCTTATTCAACTAAAAGGGGAAAGGGAGCACCGTTGTACTTCTAGTTCATCTGGTTAAGTACCTCAACGGAGAAAGCCGAAAACCGACTGGCATAATAAGCGTGAATTGATCTGTGATCCGATGACAAGTGTTAAACTAAGAATCGTTGGAGGTTCACCGTGTTAAAACAGAGGGTTTAGAGTAACACAAGCCATGTGATACGGGTTTTCCACATTGTTAAAACACCGAACATCACAAAGTAAAGGGGAGCTAGTGCTCACTCCCCGCATTTAAGCTCTTATGGTTAAGTGAAAGCAATGAAGCCGCATAGTCTGATTGCCTCGTTTTCCTCCGAACTACCGCCTCCGGGTACCAAGACATTGGCTAAGGGTAACAGTGCGGATATCGAAAACACCCCTTTTAGTATCTATAGGGGGGTTGAAGCCGACGACTGGTAACTTTCAGAATTAAAACAACCACACAGGAGTCAAAATTAACAAAAGCACATCATGACATATACCATGTAAATTCACAAACGTTAAGATACAATAAAGTTTCAACCATCAAACGGAAAGTAGTACTTTCACTCAAGAACTACATCCCTCGGGCATAAAGCCTCTGTTGCCCGTGCATCGTCCATAACGGTGGAAAAATACAGCTCGGGACACCTATGCTCCTTCCCAGGCGGCGGAGGACCGGTAGCCATTCTGGTGGGCTTCAGCCTCGGCCAATGCACCATCGTCTTCACAAACGCCATCCGGGCACCCTCGGTGCAGGCTGAGCGAGTCAGGGCGTCAACCCGGGGCACGACAGTGACCAACCTTTGCACCAAACCAAAGTAGCTGCCTAGCAGCGGCTCTGTAGGCCATAGCCGGATACACAAATCCTTCATGGCCGGCTCGGCTGTGCGGTGCAACTCCATCAACTGCTTCAGCTGATCGGAGACAAGGAGTGGTTGCTCTGGGGCCTGAAACTGCTCCCAGGACAGCCGTTGATCAGCATCCCCTTCCTGGGAGGCATAATGTTGCGCCGCATCTGCCACACTTTTAGGTAGGTCCACAAACACGCCTAGAGAACGCCACACTCGAGTGAGCAACAAGAACCTCTTTCCACCAATGGGACATTGCAGTAAGTATCGCTTACCATTCGCAGTTTGCTTTATTTGATGGAGTTCCTTCTCATGACGTTGCGCCTCCACGCGTGCCTCCTGGAGGGTTGCAGAGCTCAAGGATAGCTCGGTAGCTTGCTCCTTGTTCTTCTGCTCAAGGACCTCGCATTTAGAGATGGCGTACTTGAGCTCTTGTTGCACTTCCGCAACCCTGGCTTCATGCTTGTTACTTTCAGATTTTGCCAATAACATATTGGCAACCGCTTGTTCAGCAGCCGCCTTATGTTCGGCGGTCTCCTGCCTCGCCTTCGACAGCTCGGCCTTGAGATTCTCGATCTCCGCGGCAACGACTGCATTGGGCATCAATAAACTCCATTTTTTCAGGGTACAACCATAGAAATTCCTTGCTTATATGAGGAAAATAACGACATCAGTCCAATTCGGACTTACCTTTTGCGTCGTCAAAACGCTTGTTAAGGCGAACGAGCTCGTCTTCGGAACTTTTCAGCTTCCGATTCATCTCTGCCAACTCCACGACACTGGGGGCTATGGTCTGCGGCATAGCCTGTATAGACCATTTACACATGTCAAATTATCAAGTTATTGGATTCTAAAATCCTCTATCTGGATGTTTTTCACATTCCAACAGAGTCTTGGGGGCTGTGGCTAAATTCAAACAAAAATAATAATTTTACTTCGTATACTTATCACATTCGACCCCTGCGTGAGTTTGTCCAAACTCACACAGGGATCGGGGGCTACTAAGTATGGCAATTGCATATAAAACCAAAACATACTTTAAAATTGGTGTCATACTATGTAAATTACCTTGATACCTGCTAGCAGGCTGTCGAAGGCTTCCTTCAATCCGATGTCAACGGATTGAATACCTTGAAGTGCCACGCCCAGGAGGGCGCAGTGCTCTTCGGCGATGGAGGAGTCATTTAGACCCTCCTCCATCAGGGCTATCCACCCGGACTGAGTCCACTCTCTTACAGGCGGCTCTGGATGCGGCATTGTGGTTTCTCCCACTGGAGAAACCTGAGTAGATGACTCCGGAACCTTTGATGGCTCTGGAGCTAATTTTGGGGAAAGCTCGGGTTGACCGAGCTCTCCCACCTTGTGTGACAGAAGGGATTCACCCTCTTTTTCTTCGGCGGCCAAGGTATTAACCCCGGCCATAGTATCGTCACCCCCACCCCTCACCTCCTCGGTGGCTGGGGGAGGGAGTTATGGGACGCGATCCCACTTTCTGCCAATGCGGCGGGCGGAGATTCTCAAACCGAGTTTTGATCGACAGGGAGCTCGCGTATCGTACTGCAATGAGGAATAAAGTACATACGTGGTCTGTTATAAAAAACCTTTAGAAGGGATAAAAATGCCGAATTAGTTGAATTCGTACCTTTGCGCCTGGGGCCTAACTCTAGGGTTCCTTCGAGGGATCATTTCAAAATTCTCGGACTCCTCATCGGAGTCCGGAAGGTCGTCAAACAGAGCCACCTTGGGCCTGCACAGTCTCTTCGGGGCGGGGGGAGCTGAACCTTCCTCGGTGTCTTTGGCCACCGCCCTCTTCTTAGTATGGGAAGAATCACTTTCCTCCCCGTCCTGTTCCACCTCTCCTTCGAGAATAGAAGGAGCATGGGTCTCCTCGGATGTAGACTCTGGAAGGCCCTTTGAGCGAACACTCCCTCGGGTCTCTTTCTTCTCTTTTTTCTTCTCCTCCTTCCTCTTCGGCACCACATATGGCTTCTCGACTAGCATGTCCATCAACAAAGGCGTCCTGGGGCCCTCGGGCAGCGGCACCGGGCAGTTGATCTGCTGAGATTTCTCTATCTAGACCTGCGAATGCGGAGAAGGCCGGGAATGAGAACCTTATCAAAGGGAGAATCCGAATACAAACAGTAAAATATTACCAATCCAGGAGGATTTGTGGCCTCTTTCCCGATGTACTCCTCCTCGGCGGGCCAGGACTTTTGTGGCTTGAACAGCACCTTCCATATTTTGTCGTGGGTGATGCGGAAGAATTGTCGCACAGTAATCGGATCATCCGAACTGTGAGCCCACATGGGTATGGCCCGATGTTGACAGGGCAGGAGGCGACGACAGAGCATGACATGGACGATGTTGGGTAGCTCGATTTTCTTCTTCACCAGGGTTGAGATGCACTTTTGTAGCGTCTTCACCTCCGCCGTGTCCCCCCAATCGAGTCCTTTCTTCATCCATGATACTAGTCTGGTGGGAGGTCCAGATCTAAATCTAGGAGGTGCCTCCCATCCCTCTTCGCGTGGTTCGGTGATGTAGAACCACTCCCATTGCCAGACTTTGACGATGTCTATAAAAGAATCGTCCGACCATTGAACCAAGGGGAGTTTGCTGATCATCACTCCCCCGCAGTCGACCTGCTCGCCACTAACAACTTTCGGCTTAATGTTGAAAATCTTCAACCATAGGCCGAAGTGGGGTTGAACCCGAAGAAAGGCTTCACAGAGAGCGATGAAAGAGGAAATATGCATAAAAGAATTCGGGGGGGGGGGAGATCATGGAAATCCAGCCCGTAGTAGAACATAAGACCCCTCACAAAGGGGTGGAGGGGGAAGCCTAGGCCCCGGAGAAAGTGAGGAATGAAAACTGCCCTCTCGCCTTCTCTAGGCATGGGAATGGTCTGGTTCCTCTGGGGCTCGATGGACGACGTTCGCCGACAAGTAGCCGGAGAGCTTCAGCTCCGTAATATCCTTCTTGGTGACCTGGGAGACCTCCCACTTGCCCTTGAAGCCCGCTCCGGCCACGATTGAATTGAGGAAGGGTTCGAGAGATTTGGGAGGAATGGGGCTTGGAAGCTCTAAGCTCAGAAGGAAGATGGCAATGGGGGATCTGGAAGAGCGTACTAAGGGTCTTGGCAGACGTTTCATTTTATGGGCCGCTGAAATACCAAGAGTCCCCAAGATTCGCCGTGCGCCTCGCCACTTCCCGATACACCGTGCAGTTATGCACTCATGGGATGACCCAAATCATAAACCATATCCCCGGAAAAACGGAACACAATCTCCATATTAATGAGATGTAACCAGTGTTGTGACCAGCGTTGTGTAACCCTAGATACCCCTGGTGGCTATATAAACCAGAAGGTTTTAGTCTTTAGGACAAGTTAAGCTCGTTACTCTTAGGGTTTAGACCACATCATACGATCTCGAGGTAGATCAACTATGTACTCGATACCCCATATTCAATACAATCAAAGCAGGACATAGGGTTTTACCTCCGTTAAGAGGGCCCTAACGTGGGTAAACATCGTCTCCCTAGTCTCCTGCAACCCATCAATCCAAGATCGACAGTTCGGGACCCCCTACCCGAGATCTGCCGGTTTTGACACCGACAACGACTGGGTGGGGGCAGCGGGAAGTGGTGGGTTTTTGCTTAGAAACAATGGCGAAAATGACCAACTGTGCGGCTCTGCCTCAGTTTTGGGTGGGTGTGCATTGTCGGATGCGTACGTGGCACATCGTTCGGACGCCCGCAAACCGCCCCAGTTTGGCTCCGATTTTTGAAATTTCTGACGTTAGACTAGTCTAGACAATTTTGATGACCCTGATTGAAAAAAATGTCTAAACTGTCTGGTCCAAAAATTTAGGCGCGATTTGGTGATGTGAGTTGGGGTTACCCTAACAGCTTGCTCCTTAGCACCAGCGTCTAGCATGGCCTTATGCTCCGCCCGTGCACTGCTGCCACCTCACCGACGCGCCCCTAATCGTGTCACGGGTTGTTCTTGGTGCGGGCGTTCAGGAACCCGCCATAGTGCGTGCCGTTGGCGGCTAGGTGAAACAAGGCGCCGCCGTTGTTAGGGAGAAATGTTGGTTGATGTCCTTGCTGCCGCATCGATTGCACCTGACCAGGCTTGCGCCAGTGGAAGCACGTGGGCTTCGCGGACACCAGCAGCTCAGGCACCTTCGACATGCCCGCCTGCGTGTTGACCATGGCCGTGTTGCTCTATTATCATCGTGAATCAATCGATCACACCTCATCTGGCCAGCCTAAGAGCAACTCTAGCAGACCGCCTTATAGCGCGGACCATTATCGCTCGTTTATAGTTCGCGCAAAACGCGTTTTGCGGGCCGGCGCGGGCTATGGCAGAACAGACCCCGCATCACAAAACTGTAAAACCAAATATTCGCAGAATATTCTATTTTATAGTTCCGCAATGCGGGGTCTGTTCTGCCGTGGCCACCGTTAGCCTGTAAACTATAAAAAATCAATTTGACAATTTGACATCAATTCCGATGATTGGCGACAAATTTGAACAATCAAACATAGTTTGCGCACAAATTAAACTATAGTTTTCAATCAAGACGCAAAAGAACGTCATGCAAAAGCAACAACCACCTTCACCACCATCTTCGTCATTGTAATCGCTCTCCACAACCGCAAAAGAACCTCATGCAAAATCCACCATCACCTCCATGACCATCATCATCAACATCATCACTCTCCACTACCGCCACCCATTCCCCCACCGGCTCCGAAGCCATCAGACCTTGCGGCTATCATCATTCTCTTCAAGAACTCTCTCCTTGCCATATCATGCCATTCAACGGTTCCACTTGGAGGTGCATTGTGGACTTGCTCCAAGCAAGCATCCCAACGGCTACAAATCAGCTTGATCATGTCCCAACGACCTTGGAGTGACCTAAAGGTGTGTGGCTTCCGGTTGTGATACTTTGCCATCATACGGGAGAACTGATCCTCTATCCTTTGCCAATACCGCTTGGTGGTTTGGTTAGTTCCGGTGCACGCATCAAGAGACACCGCTTCCCAAGCCTTGATCAAAATTTGATCTTCAAATGGTGTGTAGTTCTTCGATCTTGCGAGTACTTTTGCTTGCTCTTGATCGAACACCCCCTTCTCAACCTCCTCCACTTCATCTTCTTCCTCACCATGACCGTGCATGACACCATCCGTCTCATTGTATCCGTAACCACTGATCGGGGCTTGATCGATGTCGATGTTGTTGTCGTACAACAAGTGCACAAACTCGACAGTAGCATCATGCATACCGGTGCTACAATTTTGCTCAACAAGTCACGACCATGCGCAATGGCGAAAAGTGAATCAAATAGAAGAAATCGAAGTATCATACCTTGCGCCCATTTCGTCGAACACGTTGAGGGCGGCAGCAACAACGTAGTTGGCGGGCATCGTCGGGGTAGCTCTTGCCGGGGCAATCGAGGGAGGTGTTGGCGGTGTAGCTCTTGCGTCCGCCTTCTTGCGTTTCACACCCGCCACCTTGCCTTTTCGGGCCGGCGTCGGCCTGCCCAGATTCGCAGCGGGAGCAGGCACGCACGCCTTCCCAGCGGGAGCTGCGGAAGCACCGCTTTGGACGATGACGTTGCCCCGTCGCTTGCAGGGTTGCACGGTCGAGGGTTGAACAACAACGGGCGCGCCATGGCCGGCGACGAGATCTGGCAGAGGGGTTAGTGCGTGGATGGCTTCCACGGTGACAGGCGACGGCTCATAGGCTTCCATGGCAGCGACGGGCGGCCGCGGATGGTGGTCCGGACCGAGCAGAGGGGGATCAACAAAGGCGGAGGGAAAAGGAAGAGGGAACAGCCGCTCAGAAATGTCCCTCCTGCCAAAAATCGCTGCCGATAGGGGTCAAGCTCGGGTCGTTCATCTAGCCCGGGAATCTAAAGGTTGAGGGCAAACTTTTACCACGTCCCGCAATCTTTTTTATAGTTTCGCGTCCTATACGAGTCTGTTCGGACCATTTATTCCACGCAAAACCGTAAAATGACGGTTATTTTGTGGGTCGACGCGATATAAGGGGTGTACTAGAGTTTCTCTAAGCACGTTCGATGGATTGCTATTTTCGTTGGCTTCGTGCGGGTGTAGCATGACCAGATCAATCAGGTTGGAGCACATCTGCATTGCCGTGTACTGTCGCCCGTACGCCTGGGGAGGGGGGGGGTCGTATCTAGTCTGAGGCTAACAATACCGCTAATAAGGAGATTTGGTTTGTGTGTTGATACTCAGCCCAAAAGATGGTGTAAACTGTTATAAGTTTCCTGAAGTTTGATGGTCCGTGCAATTCACTCTTGTTTTCACTACTAGTAGTACAATATCAGTCTCACTCTTTGCCCAATGCCATCACTTGATCTGTTGACCGTTGGAAGATCACGCATGCTTGACCCAAGAGAATCCCTTCTTGGTTGTCTCTAGGACAAAGCAAGAGTCCATCATTTTCATTGGCATTGTCGTGTCAGCACTTCTTTAGAGCATCTCCAACAGGCGCCCAAAAACAACTCCGCACGCTAAAAATCCGTTTTTTGGGCACCAGACAGCTCTAGCAGAGGCTGCAAAATACTGTGCGCGCAAAAAAGTTTTGGGCACGCACTAAAAAGCACTATCGCAAGATGCAAATTTGGGGCGCTGGATCGCACGCGCTTCACAATTTGCACTGCGTGTTGTTTGGGCGCTTGTTTTTGGGCATCTGCTAAACCAATGTTGGCCCCGGTGCGCTAAAAGTTCTACAGTGACGAGCTAAAACTATTTTAGCGCACAAAACTTTTGTGCGCCTGTTGGAGATGCTGTTAATAAGATGGCCACGTGCATGGGGTGCTGGAATAATTTCATGTTTTGATGCAACAGGGATATGGTTAATGATCTAGTATATATATATATTCACCGCACTGTGATTAAAATGTCACATTCGGGAGGACTAGATGGTAGGTAAATCGGTGTTGGATTGCAAAGAAGAGTTCAATACATGGACATACTTTCTTTTTAAGGAGGACTACCCCCGGCCTTTGCATCCGGACGATGCATGCAGTCATTTTATTAATTATTCATAAAGACCTTACAAAGTAGTACACCAGATAGCCTAAAGGCACCATCTTAGCAACAGCCATCGCTACTCCTATCCACTTGATGAAGGGGTGCCGATAGTCTCAGCCTAATACCAATCTTACATCGCACCAAAGCCTGGCATCTAAAGCCGGAGGCCCCAACCAAGCCACATACTGGGTTTGGGGTACAAACCGGTCCAACACACTCTCTTGTGTCATCGTCGCCGTCTTTGACCAATCCATCTTCAGAGCAGAAACCAACACACTGACCTTGCCAGGCCTCTCAGCCATCAACGCCACCATGACGCCAGACAACATCCTCATCCTGCGCGAGTCCATCTCCGTGCATCGGACACAGAGTCTCCACTGCGCCATGCCGCTGAGATCCACCACCATCAACATGTAAGATGAAGCACCGCTCCACCAAAGAAGCCATCCACTGGTCCCTCGAGCCCGTTTACTTCTCCAAGAATGACGCCCCCAAGCGGGAAACGACACCAGAGCGCCGCCGTCATCTGATCTACTAATCTAGAGTTTCCCTCGGAGGTAGCGGATAGAGATTTGGAGCATCTCCATGGCGATGCCTTGAAGAAGGTAACGACAGAAAAGAGTGCCGCCATCACCGGTCTTGGCAACAAGCCAAGAACGAGCTTTTCACCCGGATGCGTTCGACGAACCTCTATCAAGCATCGTGTGCATGGGTCACCACAGATTCGAGCCGCCCCACAGCGAGCAGACCGCACCCACCAGAGCAGATCTGTTTGGAGGCCATACCACTCATGGAGCCGACCCGTCCACCAGGCCCTCCATGCCGCCGCCGTCGATCCGAGGTTAGATGGCCTGTCACCGCAGATTAGGTCTCCGCCGCAACGCAGCCAGCCACTTCCTGAAACAAGGCTAGCCGCCGCGCCCGCATCCATCGATGCCCCAGGCAGAGTCAGCCGACACGTCGCCGCTAGTCAAGGCAGGGACGCCCGCCGACGGACTTGTGAAATTTGTTTTTGTATTTGAACATACATACACGTTAGAAAATCCCGAAAATTTTATCCTACGAATGTTTAGCTTATGGATTCCCTCACGCACGAATGTCTCCCCTTTTTTCAAAATTGGCGAATATCTCCCATTGATTCCAAGTAAGAGCATCTCCAATAGAAAATGTAGATGCAAAAATAACTACCTGTTGCATCTTCGAGGCCCAAAACCCATCTCCAATAGATGATGTAGATGCAAAAAAATTTACAACTTCACCTGCCGGAGATGTAAAATGCAATACCTCGATATGCAAATATACATCTCCGGATGCAGGAGATGTAAAATAGCCGATCATGCGCCAACCGCCCAACCGCTTTCATTCCCTTTCAGTTCGCCTGCCTGTCGCCCGCCCATCCCCCGCCACTGGCCTATTCCGGCCAAAATCAATGTTGCCGCCCGCTCGCTCGCTTGCCCACCTCCGACCCCGCCGCGACTCCACCCGCATGTCCCCCCCCTCGCCGGAATAGCGGTGTCTGGCCCCCGCAGCTTTGAATCCAAACATCTCGAGAAGTCTGACTGCCCCCATGGCTTCGACGGTGCGGTCGTGGGAGAGCTGGCCTTGTTTCTAGCCTCTAACCACCGCCGGATCTAGGGAAGGTGCAGCTTGCCACCCGCCTCCGCCATTATTCCGGCCGCACGAAGCCGCCCGCCCCGCACCGCCGAGCTCGGCCGCCTTTTGCAAGGCTACGATAGTCTCCTGTGCCACTGCCTCCGTCGATTGGGGAGCTTCCACCGAACAGCTGCCCATCCCACCGCCGGCCGATTCCTTCCACCTCGCCCGCAAAGTGTTTGACCAAATCCCACCAAGGTAAAAACCGTGCAAACCTTGAGTTTTGTCTCAGTCGTGATGATATAGTTTGACAGTGATTTTCATATTGTAGATGAGCTCGTGTGACTCCTCTTACGTGCATAATTCCACATCCGATGAGGAATTTGATTTGACCGAAGAAGAGAACATTGCTATGCTAGTTGCGATGCACAAGAGCAAGAAGCCAAAGCACAACGGCTCTGTGTTTGGCCGTGTGTTCATCCGGAGAGAACGGGTTGAGGCGCACGAGAGGTTGATGTGCAACTATTTTTCTACTCCACCCGTTTTCCCAGAGAGGTACTTTTGATGCCGGTTCAGAATGTCCAAAGATTTGTTCATCCATATTTGCAGTTCCATGAAGCAGCATGACCGGTCTTTCGAGCAGAGGAGGAATTGTACCGGGATGCTTGGACATTGAACCGGGAAGAAGGTCACCGCCGCTTTGCGCATGATGGCCTATGGTGTTCCGGCAGACTACATTGATGACAATTTGGTGATGGCAGGGAGCACTTCTATCTTCTACGTGAAACAATTTGCGAAGACTATGGTAAAAGTGTTTGGTCCATAGTACTTGCAAGCACCCAATGCTCGGGACACTCAGAGGCTTTTGGAGATGAACAAAGCTCGTGGGTTCCCATGTATGCTAGGGTCCGTGGATTCCATGCATTGAAAGTGGAAAAATTATCCAAAAGCATGGCATGGACAATTTAAGGGTCGCGGGAAGGATGCCACTATAATTTTTGAGGCAGTGGCCGATCATGAAACATGGTTTTGGCATTCATATTTTGGGATGCTTGAATCTTGCAATGACATCAATGTGCTCAACCGGTCACCTCTTTTTGCCAAGTTAGCCAATGGAGAAGCTCCAACGGTGACCTTCGAAGCAAATGAGTGCACATACAACTGTGGGTACTATCTCGCGGATGGGATCTACCCGAGGTGGAGTACTTTTGTCAAGCCTATCCCAAAACCCGAAGGTAAGAAAGAACCCATCTTTCATAATGCACAAGTGGCAGCTAGGAAAGATGTTGAGAAGGCATTTGGGATTTTGCAATCCTAATTTGATATTGTGCGAGGAGACCATCTAGATTCTGGGATCAAAATAACCTTTGGTATATCATGACTACTTGCGTGATCATGCATAACATGATCATTGAAAATGAGCGTGGCCACACTAGTGGAGAAATGGTTAGCCACAACCTATGTTGGTGGCACGCTGTTTCTAAGCGACACCATCACTATATTTTTTAGATAGCGTTGGCGTTGGACAAATTTGTGCGATAGTGATACAACCTTAGTGCTGGCATTGCGGTTATATCTCACGACACAGATAATTGCATATTTTTTGTTTTTCTGGTACAGATTGTGCTGTCGTGGCCCATTAGCCCACGCCAGCACTAGTCCATTTAATAGCCCTCCCAATCAAAAAACAATTTAGGTCACATTTCACTCGCCTCTCCCCCGGCCCATCTCTCTCGCCCACCGCCGCCGCCGCCACCTCCTGACCGCGTCGCGTGTCGCCGCCAGACCAGCGCCGCCGCCTCCCGACCCCGCCACGCGTCGCTGTCGGACCAGCACGGCCTCCACCACCTCCTGACCCTGCCGCATGTCACCCTCGGTCCAATGCGGCCGCCGCCACCTCCGGGCCAGCAGGTGAGATCTACCTCTTTGGTTGTTAGAGAAGGTAGTGGGGTTGGTTGGTCAAAATAGAGAACTTGCTAGTGTAAGTTTGGAGGAAATTCAATTCTGGACCACACATTGGGGAGAACATTGAGTGATTTTGGTAGGATCTGATCTCCTGGGCTTAAGGTTTTGGTAGGAAGGACTATGATATGGGAAAAAATTTCAGAAGTATTTGATCTAGGAAAAATGGGCTTGTAGTGCAATGCTCAAACTGGACTAGAAATAAAAATTGGATGCCAAACTAAATAGTGAGTACAAACCTATCGAATGGATGAAAATCTATTCAAATGAGCACACTTGTAAATTTTTACAGTAATTCATAATGCGTAGTAAGTCTATCATATGCCGGTAAAACACGGTGCTTAATTATGTTGTAGTTGTTTTACAAACAGAAGCAACCGGAGTACACTTGTTCGTTGTTGTTCTCTATAACCAACAAGAACCAAATAGGATATGCATTTCTTGCTAACAAATCTGAAAGCTAGGGATCAACCTAATGTTTAATTCTACTATGTAATGATTCGTACCACCTTCCATATACTATGTCAGTTTAAATCATGTTAGGATCCACTATGCAATGATTCGTAGTACACATATGAGTTTTAAAAATTCTGTATGTGAATGTTATCAAGTATATTTGTTTCTCATATACAGTACAATCTAAAAATGTCGAGAGACACATGGAATGCATGTTATTTTTAAATTCTTCATTCTAAGATGGTGAGGTTCATATGAATTCTAAGATATGTTTTCAGTGCTTTATATTAGATGGATTTGACAACATATGTCTAATCATGTAATGTTTAGGTAGTAGTTGATTTATAATTGCTACTATAAATTTTAATTTGCTTGTGTACATAATTTGAAACAGGACATCTGGACAATTCTACAAGCAACAACGAATCGGTGTACGACGTGGACACGTGGAATAAGTGGCTCTTAGAGGAGTCATAGTGGAACATAAAAAACTGGAAGAACACAATGCCTATGTGAAGAATGAAAGGGATAGTCTTCTCACAGAGGGTGCTAGTGCCCTTGTTAAGTCAAACAAACTAAGGGAGCTGAGGGATAACTTGATGGAGGAGAGAGATAAACTGAAGCAGGAGAAAAAACTACTCATGGCAGAGAGGATTGAGCTACAGACAGAAGTTGCTCACTTCAAAAATGATGGAGAGAGCAGTCGGAAGAAGATTCGCCAGCTGAGGATAATCCTTGATGAATAGTAGTTTAATTATTTCAGTACCTTTTGTGAAATTTTAAACTCTAAAGTTTATGAGTATATTTAGTTGATCAGTACTAAGTTTTAAACACATATTAAGTTTATGAGTATGTTTAATTGATCGGTACCTTTTGTGAAGTTTAAAGTCTTAGTTTCAGAAGTAGTGTTTTTTTATTATCCAAAAAAGAAATTGCTGGCATTGGACAACAATGCACGAAAAAGGTAGTATAGTTTATAGCTGGCGTTGGCCACGTGGACGCCAGCAACATGTAATATATTGCTGGCGTCGGCTCCAACACCACCACTATTTTCTAACACTGGCGTCACATTAATGGCGTCGGGTGTCCACGCCAGCAAGACCATTTTTGCCACACCATGGCTTCTGTCCACGAAGGACTAGCCTCACTATGGGTAGATCTTCACGAAGTAGGCGATCTCCTTGCCCGTACAAACTTCTTGGTTCAACTCCACAACACGAAGTAGGAGGCTCCCAAGCGACACCTAACCAATCTAGGCGGCACCACCCTCCAAAAGGTAATAGGCTCGATAGTAACGATGAACTCCTTGCTCTTGTGTTTCAAATGATAGTCTCCTCAACACTCAATCACCCTCTCACAGATTTGGCGTGGGTAGAAGAGATTGATTGGATGGAAAGCAACTTGGGGAGGCTAGAAATCAAGATCCATATGGTTGGAGTGGATGATCTTGACCTCAACACAAGGATAGGTGGTTCTATCTCAGAAATTTGGAAATGGGAAGTGTGGGTCTATTCTGAGTGCTTCTCTAGTGAGTGGGATGTGGTGGAGGGGTATATATAGGCATCTCCAAAAATCCAACCGTTACAACATTATTGCCCAACTCGGTGAAACCGAAGTGAAAACTCGGTTGCACCGACTAGTGCAAAATGTGGCAACTTTGGTGTTTTCGGTGAGACCGATATGGAATTCTCGATGGTACCAATATGAGTGACCGAGGGCAGTTACACAACTCAGTGAGACCGATTCACTATTCTCGGAAATTCTGATTCTTGCAAATGACGTAACAGAAAGTTGGTCACTGAAACTCGGTTGCACCGATGTGGAACTTGGTAGTACCGAGATGTGGGACTTTGCTAGGGTTTCTGTCTGGGCTTTTGATTCGGTGTAGCCGATATGAAATTGTTGGTGGCACCGATTTTGAGTGGTAGGCTCTATGCCAGAATATTTGTGGGAGAGCTTGTGGGTGTTTTTGGTGACTAACACTTGATCATTTTGAGCATTTCATTCACCATTATTACCTCACCCCCTTTTGATAGTATTGGCTTTCCTATGGACTCAAAGTGATTTCTCACAAAGCAAAATGTAGAGTCTTCATGCTTGTAGCTTTGCCAATCCTATTCCTTGCATCTTGGGGTCTCCTCACAATCCTTTGCCAATCAAACATTGAACTTTTTCCTGAAATATACTTAGTGGAAACATTAGTCCAATGAAATATATGTTGTTATTACTTACCAAAACCACCTAGGGAGAAGTTGTGCTTTCAACGGTGGGTAAACAAATTACTGTTGGGCAATTAATAGAAAAGCGAATAATTATGCGATGTTCATGGCAATGATCATGTGTATATAGGCATCACGTCCATAAGCAAATAGCCCGACTCCTGTCCGCACCTACTACTATTACTCCACTTCAAGAGCGCTTCTATGCTTGCCTCTCTACGTATTAAGTTCAAGACAAACAGAGTAATGCTTGGAGAACGATAACATGATGTAAGCAAAGAATACTCAACTAATATGAATAAACCCCATCGTTTTATCCTTAGTACCAACAACACAAAGATGCAACTTATCCCGTTCTGTCACTGGGATATAGAAACTCGTCAAGTTGAACCTACTACAACGCACCACTCCCACTGAAGAAATATCAATCTAGTTGGCCAAACTATCTCCATAGATCGGAGAGCATTACGAAGCTATGATGATCATGCAAATAAGAATCATAGTAATCAGGTATGACTCAAATACTTTTCATCAATAATCTGAACATAAACTCACAATTCATCGGATCCCAACAAACACACCATACAAAGGGATTATATCGGATAGGTCAAGGCAAAGATGTGATGAACGTTGTATTGAAGATCAAGAGAGAGAGATTGACATCTAGGTACTACCTACGGACCCGTACACTAATGCAGGATGCTGCTAACACGACACATCAATCGGAGACCCTTCGACGAAACTGTGTGCGATCCATCAATCGCAAACGGTATAGTTCAAGCTCCGCCTCCAATGACGAAAACCGTGCGCGATGAAGGAACGAGCAAATACGGTTCAAAAAAAAGTTGCGTGTGTGATGCGTTGCATACAGTTTGTTCTTATGAACTGTTTGTGATTATGGAAGATAACAGAAACGGTTAAGAAACTATATACGTGTGCATAGTGCGGCATACAGTTCACTCGGACAAACTGTTTGCGCTGATCCAACAGAACAAAAATGAGTTAGCCTAAGAAGGCGTGTGTGATACCCGGCAAACGGTTCATTCATCAGAATTGTGTGTGAAGACCAATAATAACCCAAACAGTTCATCCTGACAACCGTTTGTCTTGTGGGTACCCGGCAAACAGTTCATTCATCAGACATGTGTGGGAAGACCAATAATAACCCAAACGATTCATCTTGACTACCTGTGTGTGTTGTGGGCACACGATTGCTGCTAATAATTGTATGAGATGTGATTTGCTCTGTTTGCACAACATCTATATGCTCTGTCTACAGAACACCAACATTATTGTTGCATAACCAACTTGAACATACAGTTCCATAAGTGACTACACAACACATGTACATTCCTCAATATAAATTTACAAGAAGTAGACGATCGCCAAATCATACTGTTCTTCTGACGACGTTGCCGACACTGCTGCTCTGCTTGTGGCTATCCCCCGCCGTCTGCAGGAAGGAGGCACTTCCTCATGTCAATGATCCTCCTGTACATCTTGTAGATGGTGTACGCGTCCTTGGCCGCGTACTTGATGTGTTCTTCATCCAGTTCGTCCACCCAGGCAGCGTGCCAGGCACTCTTGTCCTTGCGGCACTCAGCCTTCATGTCTCTGTAGTAGGGGTCGATGATGGCCGCGGCGAGGTCAACCAGGGAGTCCTTCTGCTTCTTCTTCTCGCCCCCAGACCCTGTACTGACCTTGGATGTTGACAAGCTTCTGGCAGGACAAGCCCGAAGTCTTGAGCACCTTTAGATCATTGGTGGTGTCCACCATTGCGAACCTGTAGTCGACGTTGTTGACAAACCTGGCAAAACGCTCGCAAGGCCTTGTGGCCAGGCAGTAGTGGTAGACGAGCACGTGATGGCGCATGCATAACTGGGCGACGACAACCTTCTGATCATGCCCGGCACGACCGCCAGTATACTCGAGGTCGAAGCCGACCACTTTGTACTTGTTATCCTCAGCAAGCAGCTGCTCCAACGTGTTGATGGAGTTCACCACCACGACCGGGTCGTTGGTGTACACCACCGAGAGGTCCTTCTTCCTACTGTGTGTGTCCACTTTGACAATAGTGGCGAACTGCTGATCGGCGCCGGCAGCCGCCATTGGATCCGCACGGGAAGGTTGAAGCGATGAAGAGATGTGCACCCTCTCTATATTATTTGCCGTCGTGGGTGTGCTTATTGGGTTGTGTGGCGCGATCGGAAGGTGGATGCGACGAAGGTAAATGGCCGCATCAACCGCATGGTAGTTTTTGCAGCGCTTAACTGCATTGTGGCGCCGGGAGCGGCGCAACCGCTAGCATATGGCTCCCCAAACATGCCTGATCGTTCGCGCGTGGACGCTAGCAGAGCGGCCGGGCGCGCACGGACGCGAGCACAACGCGCCGAGGCCGCATCAACCGCCTCATGCGTACATTTATTCGCGACAGTGCATACAAAACGACCGATTGCTTTGTAATAAAATGCAAACGGTTGTTTATTATTAACCGTCTGCATACTTGTCATTTCTCCCACCTCCGTCCGGTCTTGTCACTGCGTTGCCGCATGAGGATTACGGTGCACGCTTCGAGAGCGCGCAAGTTTCCCGCCCGGTGCGCCGAAATGCCCGTTCCCGCGATGCTTCGAGAGCGCACATCGTTTCTTTTGGGCTTCCCGTTCCTGCGAAACCGCGCAGGAACGCGCGCAAGCTTCCCGTTCCCGTGCATGAACGCGCGCAAGCTTCCCATTCCCGCGCATGAACGCGCGCAAGCTTCCCGCCCGGCTCGCCTTGGTCGCCTGCTTTATAAACCCTCACGGCCGGCCTCTCCACATCGCATTCATCCCCTCCCTGCCCGTAGCTTCCCAAGTTTGCTTCTCCCCCAATCGCCAATGGCACCTGTCCGTCGTTGTCATTCCGCCACCCCGCCAGAGGGCTGCTCCAGCTGGGAGGCTGCACCACGTCGGTGGCGCAGTTACCGGAAGCGTGTAACGCATGTGGCGTCCTTGTTGACTGTGCGCACGGCACCCACCACACGCTCCTCCACATTTGCCCGAAGGCAGCTGCTACCGGCGACCGCCGTCGGCCCCACCCCATCGCCGGCCGCCATTTTCGCCACCCCACCAGCTGCCTCCTTGGCCGCCACCACACCAGGATCCACCTTGGCGGCCACCCCACGGTCAGCCGCCGGGAACATCACTCGCTCCGCCACCGCGACCCGAAGGCGGGAGGAGGAGGCCGCCGCCGAAGCACAGCCGCTCGGCTTTTGCGTCAGTGGCCTAGCGCGCTACATCAACTTCCTACATGAGGAGGAGGAGCGCCAGGTCGAGCACGCACAGAGGCTCACCGCCGCCATGGCTGCAGCAGACGCCGCAGCTATGGCGCAGAATGAGGAGATCTACGCCGAGTCCCGCCGCTTCGAGGAGGCGCATCAGGAGCGGCGGAGGGCAGCAGCGGCAGCCGACGAATTCGACTCCTCCAGCTCGTCGGTAGGCTTCTCCTCCTCTGCCTCTTACTGAACGCGCTCGGCAGAGGAGAAGGCTGCTGGCAGTAGCACGAAGCCCCTCTGGAGTAGTATTTAGGGGCTATTTTGTTCAGTTCATCTAACTATAGATATGGTTGAACTGTACCACGTACTTTAAATTAGCTAGTATATATAGTTGAACTAGCTATTTCATTATGTGGTTGGCAACAAATGGGGAAAAGTTTGTTCGATTCAGCTATCTATGAATGAAATCTATGTTTACTGAATTTCAGTTGCAAAATTGCACCGTAATAGTGATTTTGTTCCTGCAAAATTGGACAAATCTCAGTGTTTCCAATTTGACAAATGAAAATTTACCCAATATGACAGATTCGAATCTTACCTGGCTCCTGCTGCCAACGCATCGATCGGTGCTTACATGGGGTGCTTTGTGTATTAAATGTCTTAGCAACTCAAGTCCACAATGCATTGTACTCTAAACCCTAAGGTCCCTTCATTTAATGATTTAGCAATTAAACTCTTGCATGGATTGGTGAGTTTCTTTCATTTAAGTGTTTTGCCAACGTTCACGCGCCTGGCATTGTTTCTTCATGTGGTCACCAAACTCATATCTCTCCTTAATTACCTCCCCACATCAGATTTTTTTGCATACATGGCATGGCAACCTCAGCAGTTAGCAACAGTAGAAGTTGTAGCACCGGGAAGGGCACACGGGTCATCATTCACAACTGTTTGCGATGACGCAATGAAAAAATTCCTTCGCGCCAGATTTTCACTTGGCTTAGTAGGGAAGGAATAATTGCCCTCGGTTTGCATACGTGTATTCAGTCTGAAACGTCTTTGACGACTAGCAAAGGACACGCCACCCCGATGAGCGTGCGCAGGACACTGCTCGCACGCCACCCGTGTACTCAAACACCTGTTCGCACACTACCTCCTTGTCAATACAGATAGCGACACATGGCCCGCACGTATGGTCTGTTGAACATCTACGAATTATAAATAATACGCCCGTTTGCGATGTTAACGTGACATATTTTTGTTCCGAAATGCCTTTGTTGGCTATTAATAATGCTTGCTCTTTCTCTCAAAATGGACACTAAAAATAGCACAACAGATGTATGCTTTATTTGATGAGGCCCTGCCCAACATAGACCTTGTGACTGTAGTTTATATTTGAATTATGTACATTAAATGCACATAAAACTCAATTAATGTGTAAAAAAGCCATACAAACCGTTAATAATTTAATATGTTTGCAGTACACACCTAGTGCTTTATGTTGTTTCTAGGAAAAAATCAAGGAGAGAAGAGGCATCAGATGTCATTTTTCACCCGTAGATGCGGCATGCATATATATGTGTTCCCTATCGGAACACTGGACGTAGCTTATTGTTGTATGAGAACCTCATGTTTGTAAGAGGCTTCTTAGAAAACATGGCCAATTTGGTATTTCTTTACCACGGCATATGTGTGCCTTCACATGACACCATCCCATGTTTCATGAATTTCTGACAGAGTTTTGGATTTACGAGAATTTGGAAACCAAGTTTCTCGATATTTGTGGCCGAGCCAACATGCTTAGATGTTTGAAATTCGTTCTCATTTCTTGCATGTGACCTAACACATACATCCAAGGATGCATATATGATTTTTCAACCCATTTTGCCGCCCCGGACCTTGTGATTGTAGATCAAATTTGAATTATGCACATTAAAGAATGCACCAAAAACTCAATTAATGTATTTAAAAGCCAAATGATCCCTTATTTAATCATATTTTTGCACTTCACACGTACATATGTCTATGTTGTTTATATAAAGAAAATCAAGGAGAGAAGAGGCATCAGATGTATTTTCGCCCGCATATGTGGCATGCATATATAATGTTCCCTATCGAAACCACAAAGCTTCTTGTGAGGAGCTCCAATTTGTAAGGGGGTTGTGCAAGAACATGTCCAATTTGGACAGATTTTTTACCACGGCATGTGTGTGCCCTTGTCACGACACCATGCCAAGTTTCATGAATTTCTGACGAGTTCTTGATTTACGGGAATTTGAAAACCAAGCATCTCAATGGTTGTGGCCGAGCAAACAGTCAATGAGATGTTAGAAATTCATTCCCATTTCTTGTGTGGGACCTAATTAAACATGCATCCATGGAAAGGCATATTTTTTCCAACCTATTTTTCATGTGTTGGACCTTGTGATTGTAGTTCAAATTTGAATTATGCACATTAAACGACTAGAAAACTCAATTAATGTGTTAAACAGGTCTCACGAACCCTGAAAAAATCCACAGTTTAACATGACTCTCAGAAAGTTGCTCTGTGGGTGACTCCAGAAATAAATGCAGGCCACAAGAGACAACTGATGTTGTTTCGCACATAAAATGTGAACTTTCCCTATCGGAACACACGACTTTCTTGTGAGAACCTTCAGTTTGTAAGAGGCTTTGTGCCAAAACTTGTCCAAAATTGGGCAATTTTTATTACCACAACACACACAATATGGCAACTGATGGCACCATGCCCAAATTTCATGAATTTCTGTCGAGGTTTGCATTTTCATGAATTTAAAAATTAAGTTTCCAGATGTTTGCGGTCGAGCCTCGTGCCGTATATATATATGTTCGAAATTCATTCCCATTTATTGTGTGGGACCTAAACATGCAGCCAGTGAAACGTATATGGTTTTTCGACATATTTTCATGAGCTGGACCGTGCAGTTATTGTAGTTCAAATTTGAATTATATATATGCACATTAATTGAATGCCTACAAAACTCAATTAATTAATGTACTTAAAAGGCCAAACGAACTCTGTAAGACTCCATTGATTCGCACGACACATTCACGTTACTCTATGGAGACTCTAGAAATAAATTCAAGGCGAGAAGCGACATCAGATGTTGTTTCGCACATGAAATGTGAACTGTCCCTACCGTAACCACATGACTTCTTGTGAGAATCTTCGGTTTGTAAGAGGTTTGTGCCAAAACTTGTCCCGAACTAGGCATTGTTTTTACCACAGCACACATGCGCCATGACATCACACCATGCCAAGTTTCATGAATTTCTCACGATTTTTGGAATTACTAGAATTTGAAAACATGGCTTATCAAAGTCTATGGCCGAGCCAAAATACCATGAGGTTTGGAATTCGTTTAATTTCCATTTCTTGCATGGGACCAAAACATGTATCCAGTGACAAATAGTTGATTTTCAACCCATTCAGGTGCCCTCTAGTATGTGCTTAATAAAGTGCAGTTCAAATTTGAACTATGCACATGAAATGTCCAGAAAACTCTTTAAATGTTTTAAAGGGCCTAAACATCCCTAAATTATTCCATATTTAACACACAGTCCGATAGTTGCAAGTTCACTGCAGATAAATGTTATTGCCATCCAAACACCTTCAATTGCCAATGTAACTTCATTTTTAGTCTCAAAGCAGTTTGAAAATCAAATACATCGCAAACAGTTCTATCATGAAATGTGTGTGATGTGGTATGAAAATATCTTGGGCCAATCCTCATATATGGCTTAGGCCGGAAGCTTCCGTCCACCGCCGGCGCGTCAACCACACCGTCACACTTGTTCTCCAAGACCACTGTACTGTTCAAGCATCGCCGGTGAAAGATGGGGACGTGGATCCGCGTCGTGAGGGCAACTTCGGCGACCCACTCCGGCCCGAGCACGGCTGCATCATCCATGAACGCGCTGACAACATCCTTGAGCGCGGCCGCACTCTCCGACAGGGCGGCTGCGGCCACCGAAAGGGCAGCTGCTGCATGTGAGATGGCGGCAGCAACATCCGCGACCGGGATAGCAAATGGCGAGAACGGCACAACAGCTGTCCGTTACTCAGCGGCCGCCGTAGCCCTAATGGCGGCTGCCCACGCCTATGCCGATGCCGCCTACGCCCAGCTCGTGGAGGTCACCGCACAAATAGCAGCGGCCTTCTCCGACAACGGTCGGCAACCTACGTCCGAAGAGTTGGAAATCGCCGAGAGCGCTCGGGCAGCCGTCCGTTCGTCGGTAGCCTCCCTTGCCAAGATGGAGGCCGTCAATGCTCGGACCGCGGCCGGCCACGCCAAACTCTTGGCAGCCTTTTCCAAAGAGATGGCGGACGCGGACAGCGAGATGCTTGCAGAGTATGTGGCGATGGATGCCATGGAGCCCCTTCCCCTGGAGGTCATCAAGCGCGAGCTGGTCATGGAGGATGCGGCGGAGATCGGCGAGCGTCAGGCGGAACATTACTCATTGTTTAGAGCGCTGGTATTTTGCTAGAGTAATGTTTAGGTCAACCAGCTCTATTTAATTGCTCGATTAAGTAAGTGCGGGCTGTGGTGTAGGCTCTTTTGCGCAGTACCCAAATTAGCAATTGATGTTAAATTACGCGACGACGTGGATGACCACTGTAACTAGGGAAATTCGGACCAAAAATGTGCCGCCATATCCCCATTCCATCTTCCAATTGAAAATGAAATTGAAGTTCATCACACACATTTTTTTTGGAATGAACTGTGTGCAATGTAGTACCCAATCTTACGTTCGAAGCTTGGAGAGAAACATTTGCATGTCCAGGTTCATCACACACGGGGTATATCACGGGCTTCGTTTGTGATGTGTTGATATCGAGAACTATTCTGAAAAATTTGCACGTTCAAGTTCATCACACACGGTGTATAAACCAGGCTTCGTTTGTGATGTTTTGATATCGCACATGGTTCCGAATAAGGGACTGTGTCCGATGGTTCTTTCCGCGCAAGTTTTTCGCTGAACCGAATGAAAATTTTGGGCTGCCGTAGAAATATCTACCTCCCTCGCCCCCCCGGTACCAATCAAAAGCCACATTTCCCCCTTTTCCTCTACCTTTCCTAGTTCAAACCTTCATTGCTTGCTTGCAGCGCCGCCTCCTCGCCGGCGACGCTCCTTCCTGCTGCTCGGCCTCGTCCATCTAGTCAGGTAATCCACACCTCCCCAATACCCCCTCACCCCTCCTCCTCCATCCCACATGGCCCGACCGCCGGTGCAACACCTTCCACCCAAATCACCGCCCCATCCTCCAAATAATCGCCGGCGAAAGCCATGCTGCACGCACTATAGCCAGGATCTCAAAGAGCATTTGGCCGCGGAGAAGCAAATCGCGGCTGGACGTGCAGATGAGGTAGCTATGGCTTCCATGTGTGCCGACCCCTAGATCTTGGAGGAGCACCTCACCGTCGAGGCCACCGTCGACGCCTCGTGCGCTGACGCCGCCACGCGGTTGGCTACTATAAACGACAGCTCGTGGTCTTTTCTCGAGGGCACCGCCGGTGCGTTCGACGAAGACTTCGTTGTGTTTTCTCAGCGTGCCCGTGCTTACCTCAACTCCAGAGCCGGCATGTTGGTGCCGGGGCAGGATCTGGCAGCTCACCACTATGAGGGGTGCACCCATGGTGTGGAGGCCTCGCCCTCTTTCAAGTTGACGGATCCCATCATCATTGATATCTCCGACAATGAGGAATAGCTTGTTTTTCTTAGCTTTATCACTTAGGACCTATGTTCACCTAGCTACGCCGGTTAAGCACGTTTCGTTTAGCTGTTGCCTATGCCGCTACTGCCTTTCATTTAGAAATTCTAGTGAAATGTCCAATGTAATGCTACTGCAACCTGACCTTCTAGTATGTTCTATAGTGCAATGTGGTGCTTAGTTAACTGTTTCGTTCATTTGTTGTGGTGATCATTTAACTATTTAATTCAATTCTGAAATGTGATGTACGATTGTTGTTGGTACAATTTTGTATTGTTATGCATGTGATGAATAAATCGAATTTAGATGTACTAAATACATGTGCAACATATATAATTGCTACATTTCCTAGTTCTTAGCGCTTGGTTTAGATAACTGGATTTTCAATGTGGCTCGAACTAATCTGTTGGATCCGCAATGTGTTTATTTTCCATTAACATATTTCAGTGATAGTATGCCAAATATCACTTGTAACCTGATCAATATTTGTCTTAAATATGTTGCAGGGGGAAACAATGGGGGACACTGAAGTTTACCATCGAGGTTTGCACATCCATGGTCGTTTGGCTAATAGAACATTGTTGTGCAATTGCAGAAACCATTGTAATATGAATGTTTTTATTAATACTTTGTTCTTGCACATGTAGGTCCTGCTGTAAGAGGTTTAGACCCACTGTTCGACCCTTTTTGCATGTGGGGAAATGATGTGTCCTTGAATATCAGTCAAATCAAGAAACTCAGAAAGATCGTTAAGATAAAGAAACTAGCTACGAAAAACAACAAGATGTTTGTCTGCACAATGAAAAAGACATCAGTCAACTATAGAATGGTACCATCTCTTTCACCTTGTCCTTTTCCCTTTGCGCCATTTCAAAGTTTAGAAAAGATATTTATGCGTATGTTTGTTTTCAGTCCTTCTCAAGGCAGTTCATCGATGATTACGTCTCAAACCACCTATATGATCAAGAGGCGATGAAGGTATTCATACAGCACCCACGGTATAATCTTGAAGTCTTCCTTAAGAGGACGAAGGATGGGCGGGCAATCATCCACATGCACTGGCCTAAAGTTGCCAGGACCTTCAACATCATTGAAGGCTCAGTATTCGCCTTCCGCTTTAACAATTTTCTAGATGAGATTCATCTGTCTATTTACCGTCTATGATGATACTTAATTTCCAAAGGTTTTAGATGTTGCATTTGAAACTTTGTCTTGTTGTGCAATTGGGTAGCTAGGCAATATATGCCTATATGAGGTTGTACCCTGATGTAATTCAATTATGAAATCCTGGTTGCCGTACTACAAATAAGAAATATATCTTGTGGTTGATATGAAATGTCAATTTCGATTACTAAATGGATTATAAATAATTGATCAATCAGGCTGATTATTGGGGTTCCCATTACAGACGGTTTCTAAGACAAAACCGTGGGCGATGACATGAACAAACCCACACGGTTTCTAGAAAGTTGGCGTGTTGGATCGTTGAGCAATCATACACGAATTCTGGTCGACAACTGTGTGTGTTAGGACACCCAATCACAAATGTTTTCACATAGCTAGTGTGTGTGATGGGCAGCCCAATGCCAAACAGTTTATTCTAGACACCGTGAGTGATGTTCTGAGTAACGCAAACGACAGAATTCTAACTATCGTGTGTGATGATCACACCTATCACAAACAATGTTATGCAGAAAATTGTGTGTGATCTGCAATACGAACGGAAACATACCCTTGGGATTCCCTGTGTGGGATGCTAAGTCATCCCACACGTCTTCCCCAATATGTCTGTTTGTGATGGTCCTTCCAATCGCAAACGATATATTTTTGCCCATCGTGTGCGACTAGGTGCAGGCATCGCTGACGGGTTTTGCCTGTCATGTGGGATAGGCCCCCCTATCGCCCACACATGCAAGGCGACGGTTTAAGACTACGTCATGGAAAGGGGTTAAAAACCATTTGTATAGCATGTGGCTGCACTAGTGGTAGGTCTTTGGTGAACTACTCACACATCATGGTGAGGGCAGCAAGGTTGATGAAGAGGCCCTCCGTGATCGATCTCCCCTCCGGCAGGGTGCCGGAACGGAGGTGTAGATGGCCTCCCATCGGAACATAGACTTGCGGCGGCGGAAAAAGTGTTTCGGGAGCGCTTCTGGTGTTTCTAGGGTATATGTGAATTTATAGGCCAGAGAACGACGTCGAGAGGCGCTCCAGGGGCCCATCACATATCTGGCCGCCCCCTGGGGGCACAGCCAGATGGCTTGTGGGCCCCTGGTGCATCTCCTTGCCCTCCTCTGAAGCTTATAGGTCTTGTATTTGTCCAGAAAAAATCACCAAAAAGTTTCGTGACAATTGGACTCCGTTTGGTATTGTAACTCTGAAAAGGAAAAAACACGCAGAAAACAGGAACTGGCGTTGGGCACTGGGTTAATAGGTTAGTGCTAAAAAATATTATAAATTGGTAAATAAATACCCAAAAAGTATCCTAGAATGATAATATATCAGCATGGAACTATAAAAAAATATAGATACATTGGAGACGTATCACACCCCTCGGATATGCCAGGAATCCCACGAGGACTCGCAGAGCATAGCCTGAATATAATCATAGGCTTCAAACCAGTTAAACAGGCGTTATGCCGATTTTCTAAACCTAAGTGTCAAGCCATGGTTACCGAACTAGCAAAATTACTGGAGGCCAGATTCATCCGCGAAATTAAGCACCCGGAGTGGTTGGCAAACTTTTTCATGGTGCCAAAGAACGACAAATCCTGGCGGCTGTGTGTGGATTTCAAAGACCTAAATAAAGCCTGCCCCAAGGATCCTTTCCCCTTACCGCACATCGACCAAATCATCGACACCACCGCGGGACACGACTCGCTATGCTTCCTCGACGCCTACTCCGGATACCACCAAATAAAAATGGAAGAGTCCGACCAGGCTGCCACCGCGTTCATCACCCCTTATGGGCCTTTCTGTTTCAACACAATGCCCTTTGGATTGAAAAACGCAGTTGCCATGTATCAATGCATGATTCAGACGTGCCTTGAGAAACAAATCGGCAAAACAGTTGAGGCATACGTGGACGATGTGGTCATCAAGACCAAACATGTCAGTCAGTTGGTCGACGATCTCCGAACAAACTTCAACAATCTGCGGGCTTATAACAAATGGCTTAACCAAGACAAATGCGTCTTTGCGGTTCCGGCCGGTAAACTGCTCGAGTTCATCGTCTCCCATAGAGTAATAGAGGCCAATCCAGCTAAAATGCAAGCCTTATCCCAATTGGCAATCCCGATGGAGTTGAAGCAAGTACAAAAATTGGCCGGCTGCGTGGAAGCTTTAAGCCGCTTTATATCCCGCCTCGGTGAAAAGGCCCTGCCACTCTATAAGCTTCTCAAACGGAGAAAAAACTTTGAATGGACCGACGAAGAAACAACCGCATTGGAAGAATCAAAACACTGCTGGCTAGTAACCCCATTCTTTCGGCACCCGCCACTGGTGAACCAATGCTCCTGTACATATCAGCCACTAATCAAGTGGTCATCACAGTCCTAGTGGTTGAATGCGAGGCGGAGGGCCACAAGCTCCGAGTGAAAAAGCCAGTCTACTACGTATCATAAGTGCTCACACCATGCAAGTCACGGTACCCGCATTATCAGAAGATTGCCTATACAGTTTTTACTGCATCACAAAAACTCCGACACTACTTTCAAGAGTGTTCGGTCACAGTTTCATCTAAAGTGCCCCTTAATGATATAATCAACAACAGGGACGCCACGGACCGCATAGCCAAATGGGCCATCGGGCTCTTACCTTTTGAAATCATGTACAAACCACGTCAAGCCATTAAATCTCAGGCGTTGGCGGATTTCGTGGCCGAATGGACAGAGGCCGAACTCCCTAAAGAGTACATTGCATACTCCCATTGGACAATGTACTTTGATGGCTCCAAAACGCTTGCCGGCCTGGGGGCTGGTGTCATACTCACACCCCCCACCGGCGATAACGTCTGCTATGTACTACAAATAATGTACACAGATTCCAATAACGCGGCCGAATACGAGGCCCTACTGCATGGACTTCGGATGGCAACTGTCGGTTTCCGGGCTCCACGAAACCCAAAGAGGTTCGAACACAGGGGCGTGTGCGAAGATCCCCACCAGCTTCGGCCTCAAGCTCACAGCTCGATAGCCTAGCTCGACGAACTCGCTCGATTGCAAGGAAGAAGATAGCACGCAAGGATTTACCCAGGTTTGGGCCGCTGCGAAGCGTAAAACCCTACTCTTGCCTTTTGGTGGATTGCCTCACGAGGAGGTTTTTGGATGAACTAGTACAGTGGTGAGTTGCCTCGCGAGGGCGCTCGGGTGGTGTTGGATCCATCCCCCCTCTACGGGGTAGCCTAGCCCTATTTATAGCGACCCGGGTCCTCTTCCCTTATCGCAATGGCGGGAAGGGATCCCATAACAGCCAAATTCGAAGGGGGACAAGGAGTACGGCTTATCCTGACGAAAGGTGGTCTTCGCCTGCAAAGTAGCCGGTGGTGATGCAGAGGTGGGCTCGGCGATGACGTCCATCCTGCGGAACTCGTGGTCTTGGTCTCGTTGCACCGGAATGGAAACCTTTGGGGGTGCTTTGGGAACCTGCGTACGCCCTTGCCCCCTTTGCACCAAAGAGGAAACTGTCCCTTCTGCGCGCACTGGTGCCCGCCTGGCTTGGCCTGCGTCACCCTCGACCTCCCGAGGCCGAGCTGTTCATAGGGTTCTCCTCCACTCAGGAGGGTGCCTGGGGAGGCCTCTTCCCTCTGAGGGCCTTGGCGTTGTCCTCCTCGGGAGGGTGGGGCTCTCGCGAGGGCCTTGTCTTGAGTGAGGCCACGCCGGGCCGTGATTGGCTGTCGAAGTGGGCCATGCCCTGGGCCGCAGGCAGGCAGGTCTGGGTACCCCCGTTCCCAGGACGCCGACAGTAGCCCCCGGGCCCAAGGCACGCTCGAGTTGGCTTTGGGGCGAAGCCGAAGAAGGCGGCCCGAAGCGCCGCGGGCCCCTATCGCCTGTGGGCCAGGCCTGGCGCGTGGTGCGCGGTTGGATGCAGACGTCCCCGCTCCCGTGTCTCCTCGACAACTGCCCGAACCGACGAAAGCCTGACGTCCGGTGTCGAGCTATTCTTGCTTTCCTTCTCCATGCCCTTGCTTCTTCTCCCATATCCCCATTCTTTATGAGAACCTCTCCAGATCTCAACACCGCACCGTCCTCCTTCTTGCTTTCTCGTCCTCAAGGTCTTCTTGATGGCTCCCACAGGTAAGTCGAAACCTGAGGCTCAGGGCTCAGCCTCCGCTTCCATCTCGCCGGCGCTCTCAGAGTCCACCATAGCCAAGGACGGGGACCTCGCCCCGGCGCTCCCGTCGACGGCGGATGGCACCAACGAGTGGGGGCGGACCTTGATATGGTGCGGCTCCACAGAGAAGCACCTCCTGGCCAAGTCGGCCTACCCTTTCTTCCTCCATACCATCTTCTCTGGGCTCGTTCCGCCCTTCTCTAAGTTCTTCACCGCCATCCTCGAGCACTACGGGGTTCAGGCCCTCCACCTTCAACCTAACTCCATCCTGCTCTTGTCCGTCTTTGCCTTTTACTGCGAGGCCTTCGTGGGCGTGAAGCCTTTGGTGGCCCTCTTCCGCCATTTCTTCAGCTTGCGGGTTCATGAGGGCGCTCAGCAGTCAGCATGCGTCTCCTTCATCGCGGTCCAGAGTGGGAACATGCTCTTAAAGGCCGGGAAGAAAGTGGAGAACTTTAGGCACCACAGGGTCTTCTTGGATCTCAAGAGCCTCAACCCCCGCCTGGAGCTTCCGAAGGGGCTGCCGGAGAAGACTCCTGCGTGGAGTTCCACGAAGCTCTCCAACCCCCGGGCCAAGCCCGTCCAGGAGCGGATCTCTCGAGACATCAACGCCAGGAAGTTGACCAGGGGGATGATAGTGAAGGAGTTCCTGACGCAACGCCTGGCGCCCCTCCACTCTCACTCGAGGCCCATGTGGGACTACCAGGGCGGTGGTGACGACATCAGGCTTCGGTCCGCACGATGTACTATGGCTACCCTCCTCAACGGCGACCCCGGGGACCTTCCTGAGGCTTATGCCCCGCTGTACTACCGCGACGACAAGGCCGATTTGGTCGCCGCAATGCCCACCTTCGACGAACTGGGGCTCTCTCCGGCCGAGCGCCCTGGCTCCCCAGTGGCGGTGTCCTCCGGTGACGCTGCCGAGGAGGAAGACTCAGAGGAGACAGCGGATGACGATTTGGAGGAATTGTCCCCTCCATCAGGCTTCGAAGACGACGACGATGCCGGCGAGCCCCCTGTTGCAAGTCCTCCGCGACTCGCCAGGGTCCTCAGGAGGCCGGGACCCACACCTCGGGCCGCACGGACCGCCGGCCGGGCGACCCCGAGGAAACGCAAGGCCGGGCCTCCTCCGGAGTGCCCAGCACCCCTGCCCGAGTTGCAGCCTGCGGGCGAGGCGGCCGCGTCTGGGGCTGGTGCGGCTTCCTCGGCCGCGGCCCCTGTGGGCGGCGCCTTTGCTCCCCCACGCGGTGGTGCTTCCCCGGATAAGGGCGAGGGCATTCCTGCCTTCACCGAGGTGGAGAAGAAGAGGAAGTGGGTGGACATCGAGGAGTAAGTAGTCCTGCTTGGTTTTTGGCCTCCTGCCGGTGGCTTGTGTGCTGACGGTCCCTTCTTTGCTTGGCGGTCAGGAGCGCCGCCATGTCGAAGGTGAAGAAGAAGAAGGCGGGCGTCAAGCTGAAGGTGCCTTCCGACGCGGCACATGTTCCTAGTGCCCTGCCGACACCTGATGAGGCGCCGGATGTCGTGGGCGAGGAGGCTCGCCGGGCGACTCTCCTTGTCACGGCCGCGGAGCCCCCGGTGCCCGTTGGAGAGGTTGCTTTTGCCCTTGGGGGCGCATCCGCGCTGCTGCCTAAGAGGCTAGCCCCCGAGGGCCGGCTGGCTGTGGGGCCGTCTGTCCCTGCCTTGTCTGCGGTCGTACCGCCGCCTTCGGCGCCTTCTGCTCTCCATGCTTCTGCCCCCTGGAGGCGGCTCCTGCCGCCGCGCAGGCGCCGCCTCCGGGCCGGGCCCTGGTGCCTCCGACTTGTGGCCTTCTGGTCGAGTCGGGCACCCTGGATGGGGCCTATGCTGCCCCGGGTTAGGTCCGAGACGCCCTCGGGAGCGCCGACGGTCGCCTAGCGAAGGAGCGCTTGGGGCTTCTTTTTGGGTGGCTCCAGGCCGACGCCTCTGCCGTGGCGGTCTGGAGCCAAGCCGAGGCCACCATGGCTGAGAGCAAGGAGGAAGCCGCGTCAGCCAAGGCAGCCCGCGATGCGGCGCTGGTCGATGCGGCGTCTGCTGTGAAGCGCTGCGGCGAGGTGGAGGTCCGCCTGAAGGCTCTTCAGGAGGAAAGGACTGTGCTCGCGGAACGGCTTCGCCAGCGGGAGGAAGACCTCAAGACCTGCGAGGCCAAGCTTGCCGATCGTGACTCCGCGCTGCCCAAGGCGGCGGCCGACGAAGCCACAGCGCGTAAGCATCTGGACAAGCTGAAGGAGGAAACGGACGCAGAGAAGGCTCGGCTCGACTCCAGGGAGAAGGCCCTTCCCGCGGCTGAGGAGAGGAAGGCGGCGGAGCTCAGTGCCCTCCCCTCCGTCGAGCTCAGGCTCCGTCAGGCGCTGAACTCCATCTGCCGGGGGGGATTCGCGGAACCCCTGGTGGCTCCCGAGAGCGGCTTCATGGGTCTCTCTTCAAAGCTCGTCGAGGTGCTTGAGGGTGCCGTTGCTAGGGTGGAGAACGTCTTGGAGAGTGAGTGCCGCGACCTCTTCTCCTCGGCCGCGACGCGCGTCTTTAGCCACCTCTACCTTTGCGAGCCGAGTTTCGACTTTGGCTCCGTGATCCGGCCGGTCGATCCTGGGGTTCGCGCCGCTACGACGACGGCCGTGGAGGGCGTCGTGGAGGCGCTGATGAAGAAGCTCGCCTGCATCACCGTTCCCTCACCTCCTCCTGCAGCTGCAAGGGTCAGTGACGGCGATGACACCGACAGCGATGTCGACGACGAGCTCCCTACGGTCGGGACGAGCGGTGGTGCCAACTCCTCCTAGCTCCTCCTCCTTGGTCTTTCCCTGTAACGTTCATCGTGCCTCGTGGAGGCGTTAGACTTGTTTGCGTTTCCAGAGACATTTAATGCTTGTAATGACTGTTAAATTATGTGGTTTCTTTCTTCACCTTGTTTCCTTCTTGCTTGCTATAGCGCTCTGCGTCGGCAGGGCCCGGTCTCGCGCATACCTCGACCGCCGTTGGGGCGTCCGGATCACCAGGACGGTGCCAAGGGGAGAGGGGCTACGTGACCAGTGAGGCTCCTGAGTTGCGATGCTCAGGAGTCCCCCTTGATGTACGAGCAGCCCTCATGAAGGGGACATGGCGAAGGCGGGGTTGACTTGAAGATTTGGAGCGCCTTGAGCTCTGCGTCGGCAGGGCCCGGTCCCGCGCATACCTCAACCGCCGTTGGGGCCTCCGGATCACTAGGACGGTGCCAAGGGGTGAGGGGCTACATGACCAATGAGGCCCCTGAGTCGCGATGCTCAGGGGTCCCTCTTGACGTACGAGCGGCTCCCATACCTTTTCTCGCCAGCTTTCACCTGAGAGGGACACGTGAAGACCAGGTATCAGGGACCTGGGAAGGTGGCGTGCCCTAGGCCCGGCATGGGCGTAGCCCCCATGCAGCCCCCTCATGCGGGCGTCCCAGGGGAATGCGGCGAGACGAGGCCGCGAGGGGCCATCTTGAGGTTGGATGCAGCCGCTAGGGCGCACTCAGTTGTTTATCCACCAGCGCGGAGCATGGGGCTTCCACGTTGCGTGGGCATAGCCGCTGAGTGACAGTGTTGTCCGCCAGCGCGGAGCATGGGGCTTCCACTTGGACGTGGGAATGGGGGGCCCCGGCTCCTGAGCCCCCCGGGCGTGTATAGCCCATTAAGTTCGTACGCGTGGCTTGCACGGTAGAACTGGGAGGTGTATCTGGGCACTCGTGAGCCAGCACGGGTCTCACGAGGCCCTACCTCAAAGGCGGGTTGCGCCTGAGTCTTCCGGTAGAGGGCGCCATTTCAAGTCCTGTATATTTTGGAGAAACCTGCGCCGAATGGATTTCCAAGGGCTATCGCATGAGAAGGCCGAACACCAATGACCCCAGGAGGTGACGTGCACGGGGCTGGCCCGCGAGACAGAGCTCGATCGCTTGGATTTATCAACGCTGCAGGGACGGACCCGAGCACAGACGCCGTGCCCAGTCTTCTCATGCGACAACTCCGAGGAGAAAACACCCGGCGCGCGGCTCCCGCAGCGGCGAAAGGCCGACTGTGGTTGCAGGAACCGTGCCGCGCGCCCTGACTCACCCACTCTCGATTAGCTCATGTGAGGACAGAGCACCAAGGACCACTAGAAGTGACGTGCACGGGGCTGGCCCGCGAGACAGAGCTCGATCGCTTGGATTTATCAACGCTGTAGGGACGGACCCGAGCACAGACGTCGTGCCAACCCTTAATCACGAGGCGGTCGAAGGCAGGATCATTAGGGCGCGACGACATTCATGGTGGCGAAGCACCGAGCATCCAGGTTGGAATATTTAGGAAATTGATCAAATGCATGAAAGGTTCTGGTACATGCGTAAATGACATGGCTACGGGGACGGGCCCTTAACCGCCTGAGGATGATGCAGCCCGATGGGTGCCCTCAAACTGAGCAAACCAAAAAGTTACCTGGTACGAACCAAAAAGTCACCTGGCAGCAGTGCCGATCAGGCATCGAGGTAGTCATCGGAGCCTGACCTTGCATCTCCGTGAGCCTGGCCTTCATGAGCCCGGCGCCTCCCGAGGCTCGGGGCCTTCGCTCGGGCCTGGCGCCTCCTCCAGCACCTTGCGGCGCCCGAGCCCATAGGGCGCGAGCATGGCCTGAGCAAGGCGCTGAAACGTGGCGCCCGCGTTCATCAGACCAAAGGGCATGCGGATGTAGTTGCATGGGTAGACTCCGCCGCGACCGACGCGAGACGGCCAGAAGATGTCCTGGGATGTGTCCCTGTTGATGCTTGATATGTCGACAATGAAGCGCGGCGTGCCACCCGAGCCGACGACGGCGTCCGCGCTTGGTGATGCAGGGCGACGTCCGCCTCGCATGGCCTGTGCTTCCTGAAGCTCCTCGATTTGCGCTGGTGATGAACTCCCGCGAACTTGGTGCCTCGCGCCGTGCTCCTTGCTTGGGTGGATGCGCGTCGAAACACGCCTCCAGGTTGTGCCCGAGCACCTCCCTCGTCTCGCTGGTCAGGTCGGTAGCCTTCCAGGTGGAAGCCCCCAAGCCCGACCCAAGGGAAGCGTCGAGCGCGCCTTCCTATGCGAGGGAGGAAGGGGCCTTGGCCCCGGGTGTGGAGCCTGAGGCGCCGTCCTTAGAGGTTTCAGCCCCCTGGCGCCCCTTGGAGAGGAGTTGCTTCTTCTTCCTGGGGACATCCTCGCGAGGTAGGACGTCTCCTTCATCGTCTGAATGCTCGGCCGCTGCTGCACGGTAGGCGCGCTCGAGGGAGCAAACGGCGTCCTTCTCATCGCAGGCGATGGTGATGACGCCACCACTCCCCGGCATCTTGAGGACGTTGTAGCCATGGTGAGTCACCACCATGAACTTGGCGAGGGCGGGGTACCCGAGGATCGCATTGTACAGGAGGTGGATGTGGGCGACGTCGAAGACGATGAGCTCGGTGTGGTAATTGTTACGCCCGCCGAAGGTGACCGGCAGGCGCACCTGCCCGATGGGGACAGTGGAGTCGTTAGTGACCCCTGAGAAAGGCTTGGTTGGCATGAGTTGGTCGTATGGCACTTGGAGCGTCTCAAACGTCTCGATGGAGAGAACATTGAGCCCCACGCCACCGTCGATTAGGGTCTTGGTGACGAGGACATTGCTGATGGTAGGCGTGCACAGCATGGGGAGCGCGCCCGCCATGGCTGAACACCTGAGTTGATCCTTGGAGTCAAAGGTGATGGCACACTGGGACCACTTGAGGGGGCGCGCAGCCTCAAGCTTCGGGAGAGCCGCGTTCACTTCCCGCGAGAACTGCTTGAAGATGTGGTTTGATGCTGGGGCCTGAGCGCCACCCAGGATGCAAGCTATTGCCCTAACCTCCTGGAAGCCCCCAGCCCCGTCGTTCTGCCTGTGTTCTTCCTTCCTCTTGGGTGGTGGCGGCAGTGGGGGAAGGCCGGCCTCGTGAGGGCGGACCTCACGAGGCTGACCGCGACATGACCCCTCCGGAGGTTCGTCGCGCCTGCGGTCCTCCCGAGCCTGATCATGCCAGCGGTCCTCCCGAGGCCGGTCATGCCACTCTTGGCGCGGGTCTCGACTGTCCCAACGGCCTCCACTGTGGCCTCCACCGCGACCATAGCCGCGGTCGCCACGCCTGGGGCGTCGACCGAAATGCTCGTCACGGACTGACCTGAGCTCCTGACAGTCGATGGTGTTGTGGCTATTGGTGCCATGGAAGATGCAGAATGGTCGCCCTCCCACGGGGGGTTCTTCGTCTCGACTGCGCTTCGCCTCAGGTTCCGCCGCCAGCCCCGCGGGGGCCTTGCGCTTCGTCTCCTTGGCCTTGGCCTTCTTGTCTTCGGGGTCTGCCTCCGGAAGCTCAAGGAGTGAGAGGCGTCCCTGTTCGGCCTTTGCGCACTTGTTCGCCAGGTTGAACATCTCCAGAGCTGAGCACAGGTCGTCGTTGATGGCGAGCTCCTCCCAGATCCTGAGGTCCCTGATACCGTCGGTGAACGCCGAGATGATGGCCTCGTACGACGCCCTCGGGGTCTTGAGGCGGTCAGTCGTGAAGCGCTGTATGTACTTGTGCAAGGTCTCGCCCGGCTGTTGCTTTACGCGACGCAGGTCAGTCACAGCGAGGGCGCGGTCGTGGCTGCCTTGGAAGTTGGCGACGAAACGCTCACGCAGGTCGTCCCAGGAGGTGATTGACCCCTTCGGGAGGTTGAGGAGCCAGGAGAGCGCACCACCCTTGAGGGCCATTGGGAACCAGATAGCCAAGACCTTGTCATCTCCACCGGCCGCCTGGATGCTCAGCGAGTAGAGTTGTAAGAACTCGGTGGGATCTAGGGTGCCGTCGTAGCGAGGAGGCAGGTCGGGCTTGAACTTGCAGGGCCACACGGCCGGATGCAGCTCCGGGGCGATGGCGCGGCAAACCACTGGACCCGCGGGTGCCGCGCGCATGGGAGGGGCCCGGTCTTGGTGTTCCTGTGCTGCTGCCTCCAGGGGCGCACGGTCGTGGCGCTGGCGCAGCGACGCGGGGAGCGCACGTGCATCAGCGCGCGGCCGTGGCACCACCTGGCAGATTACTTCATCTCTCACCCTCGCCGGGGGCCCGCACGGCTGATCGCGCGGGCGTGCTTCACGCCTGGGCTCGGGGTCGACGTCGCACTGGGGAGGAGGGGGCGGTGCATCATGGGCCACGTCGCCTGCCAGAGACGGCTGGGGCCGCAATGAGTAGGAGAGCGCCGAGGCGTCGCCGGCGGCGTTGACGAGCTCTGCGATGCGCCCGAGCCAGTCGTCGTAGCGGTTGGGGGCAGGGCGGTAACGCAGCAGCTCGCGCGCCATGAGGAGCACGCCCGACCCGCGCGCCGGCCCGGGGCGAGCATGGGAGGACAACCTAGTAGCTGGAACGACCGATGGAGTGGCGATGCGGCCGTCGCGCCGCACGGTGACCGGCTGTGACAAGTCCTGCTGCTCGTGGGCATCGGGGCCCGTGTCGGCGTTGGCCACAGGAGAGGCGGATCGACGCGCGGCGGTGCGGCCCACTGGTGCTGTTTGGGCGACACGAGCAGCACGGCGCTCGGCACGGGCTCGGCGAGCATCAGCCGTTGGAGCGGTGGAGCGGAGAAGGAGCGAAGTTTAGGGAAGATTTAGACACGCCCCCTACCTGGCGCGCCAAATGTCGGATTTCGGGCTCCGCAAAACCCAAAGAGGTTCGAACACAGGGGCGTGTGCAAAGATCCCCACCAGCTTCGGCCTCAAGCTCATAGCTCGATAGCCTAGCTCGACGAACTCGCTCGATTGCAAGGAAGAAGATAGCCCACGAGGATTTACCCAGGTTCGGGCCGCTGCGAAGCGTGAAACCCTACTCCTGCCTTTTGGTGGATTGCCTCACGAGGAGGTTTGTGGATGAACTAGTACAGTGGTTAGTTGCCTCGCGAGGGCTCTCGGGTGGTGTTGGATCCGTCCCGCCTCTACGGGGTAGCCTAGCCCTATTTATAGCGACCCGGGTCCTCTTCCCTTATCGCAATGGCAGGAAGGGATCCCACAACGGCCAAATTCAAAGGGGGACAAGGAGTACGCCTTATCCTGACAAAAGGTGGTCTTCGCCTGCAAAGTAGCCGGTGGTGATGCAGAGGTGGGCTCGGCGATGACGTCCGTCCTGCGGAGCTCGTGGTCTTGGTCTCGTTGCACCGGAATGGAAACCTTTGGGGGGTGCTTTGGGAACCTGCGTACGCCCTTGCCCCCTTTGCACCAAAGAGGAAACTGTCCCTTCTGCGCGCGCTGGTGCCCGCCTGGCTTGGCCTGCGTCACCCCGACCTCCCGTGGCCGAGCTGTGCATAGGGATCTCCACCACTCAGGAGGGTGCCTGGGGAGGCCTCTTCCCTCTGAGGGCCTTGGCGTTGTCCTCCTCGCGAGGGTGGGGCTCTCGCGAGGGCCTTGTCTTGGGTGAGGCCGCGCCGGGCCGTGCTTGGCTTTCGAAGTGGGCCACGCCCTGGGCCGCAGGCAGGCAGGTCTGGGTACCCTCGTTCCCTGGACGCCGACAGCAACCTCTATGGGTGTGCAATGCCTTGAGGTGCGAGGGGATTCCAGCCTTGCCATCTCACAAATTAACGGCGAATTCGACGCCAAAAATCCAAAAATGGCGGCGTACAGGAACGCCGTTCTTAAAATATCAGCACGGTTCGAGGGCCTTGAATTCCATCATGTCACCATAGATAGCAATCAAGCTTCCGACGTCCTCGCCCGCATGGGCGCTAAACGCGACCCGGTTCCTAAGAATACTTTCTTGGAATAGCTCTTTAAGCCGTCCATGGTATGGCAGGACGGAGATAACATTGATGGAACTAGTGATCAGGAGCTGGTCACCCCTCCCATGGCTGAACCAGATGAACAAATTATCGGCAGTTCGGCACTTGAAGAAACACCTTCAGCCCATGAAGTTATGGAAGTACTCGCGCCATGGACCGAACCCTTCCTCGCCTATCTAATCCATCAAGAGCTCCCCGATGACCAAACTGAAGTAAGACGAATAATTCGACGATCCAAATCTTACAAGGTCTACGAGGGTGAGCTATACAAAATAAGCACCACTGGAGTCCTGCAACGATGCATATCCGAAGAAGAAGGTAAGCTACTTTTAGCCGAAATACATGCGGGTATGGGCGGCCATCACGTAGCCGCTCGAGCCCTTGTTAGTAAGGCCTTCCGGGCCGGTTTCTTCAGGCCCACGGCTCGCGCTGATGCTAACACACTCGTACAACACTGTGTTGGGTGGCGTGGCTTGAGACTGCGTCGGTATTTCCCCAAAGAGGAAGGGATGATGCAGCACAGCTACGGTAAGTATTTGCCTTAGTTATGAAACCAAGGTTATCGAACCAGTAGGAGAACCAAGCAACACTATGTAAATGGTACCTGCACACAAAGAACAAATACTTGCAACCCGACGCGTAAGAGAGGTTGTCAATCTCTCCACGGTCAAAAGATAGAATGGTTTGTATTAGATTGGATAAATAGATCGCACAAGAACACAAAATAAAGGATGCAAATAAAAAGTGCATCAAGGTATTTTTGGGTTTTTGGAATAATAGATCTGAAAACAAATGCGGGAAAAGATAGATCAGAAAGCAATATATTAAAAGAATAGACCCGAGGGCCGTAGATTTCACTAGTGGCTTCTCTCAAGAAAATAGCACACGGTGGGTAAACAAATTACTGTTGGGCAGTTGATAGAAGATCAAATAGTCATGACGATATCCAAGGCAATTATCAATATATAGGCATCACGTCCAAAATTAGTAGACCGAAACGATTCTGCATCTACTACTATTACTCCACACATCGACCGCTATCGAGCATGCATCTAGTGTATTAAGTTCATGGAGAAACGGAGTAATGCAATAAGAACGATGACATCATGTAGACAAGATCTATTCATGTTGGAATAGATCCCATCTTGTTATCGTTAATAGCAACGATACATGCGTGCCTCGCTACCCCTTCTATCACTGGGAGAGGACACCGCAAGATCGAACCCATCACAAAGCACCTCTTCCCATGGCAAGAAAATCGATCTAGTTGGCCTAACTAAACCAAAGATTCTAAGAAGAAATATGGGGCTATAAATAATCATGCATATAAGAGATCAAAGAAGACTCAAATAATATTCATGGATAGAAACTGATCATGAACTCAAACTTCATCGGATCCCAACAAACACACCGCAAAATGTCATTACATCAAATAGATCTCCAAGAGACCATTGTATTGAGAATCAAAAGAGAGAAAGGAAGCCATCTAGCTACTGCCTACGGACCCGTAGGTCTATGGTGGACTACTCACGCATCATCGGAGAGGCACCAATGAGGATGATGAACCCCTCCGTGATGGTGTTAGATTGGATCTCGTGGTTCTGGAACTTGCGGCGGCTAGAATTGTGTTTCGTCTCCTCCTCTAGGGTTTCTGGAATTTCTAAGGATTTATAGAGCTGAGAGGCGGTGGAAAAGACTTCCGTGGGCCCCACGATACATCAAGGCGCCCCAGGGGCCTCTATCTTGACTCCGTACTATGCGATTTGACTCCGTACTATGGGGTTTGCGCACCACCCCCAACCGGTCAACGGGATATACACCATTCTTTATGGTATATGGGGCAGAAGCAGTTTTACCCTGCGATATCATCCACGAGGCACCTAGAGTGCGCATGTATGAGGAAAAGGAAGCCGAGTTGAATCGTCAGGACAACCTAGACACCTTGGAGGAAGAGCGCAATATAGCTTTCGCACGATCTACATTTTACCAGCAACAGGCTCAGCGCTATCAGAGCAGGGAAGTTCGGGCTAAAGCATACAATGTAGGCGAATTGGTGTTGCGCCTCCCGGAGAAAAATAAAAATAAGTTATCACTCAAATGGGAGGGCCTTTTTATTATTGATGAAGTCCTTACAGGAGGAGCATATCGTCTGCGCAACCCATCGGATAGTCGCCTTGAACGGAACCCATGGAACGCGGCTCGTCTTCGGCGCTTTTACGGAAAGTACTGGTGTCATCAATCAGCCCAATTTTTATCCTTTTCCTTACTCTTAGTTATCCCCTTTTTATTATTTGTCAGGTTATGTTCGTCTAGACCGAGCTGTACCAACAAATTCCTGGGCATGCATCTTTAAATGTACTTCTTAAAGCACCTGGGGGCTTTTTATTAAAGCCGGTTAATATATTTCATGCATTCATAACTTTCATCTTTGTCATGTATATACATTTCTTATGTTTTCACAACCATTATATGCATCAATTTGACTTAAGATTTTGCCAAGCTGGGTTGCCTGGCTCTTGTGCTTATCCTCTACGTTCCCGATTGTTCGGCTAGAGGGTAAAGGGAGCACCTCTGCGATTGTTACGACCGGGTCATCCGGGTATGTACCTCAGACGGGTAAAGCCAAAAGCTAGCGTTCTTAAAAACATAATTGGCCAGTTGTAAAGGACAAGGAAATGATCCAGTGATTTTTACCACAGTCCAGAGTCCTGAGCCGAACTGAATTCGTGCCTGCCTACTAGCAGTATTCGGATATTAGGACTACGTATAACGTAGCGTCTGATGAAAGGATCCCATAGAGGAACTATTTTCGTCGGAAGATGTTTCTTACGTTAAGCAGTAATATAACATTGCTCTCCGATCAACTTTTTGTCTGTTCGCACCACATGGCCGGATTGCCTGGTTCTTCGAACTGTTTACCTAATATTTCAGGTCTTACACAGTAAGGAACACTCCCTGACTATTGTAAAGGGAGGTGAAAGCCGAAGGCTGGTTAAAGACAATATTTACTGTTTGGATGTAGCGACATTTGATGAAAAGTACATAGTTACATAGAATCAAATATCTGGTTGCTGATCGAGATTGTCTATTATTGCATCCAGTCGACAGTCTTGTTGAGAGAGGTACGCGGCAGGTATTACCTGGTCATATACCAGGTGTAGAGGTATCTATTGACCATCTGGCCCTACCGGCCCGACTCGAGCCAAGTGCTCAGGATTAATCTTGGTGAATCTCGTCTTCACCATGGCCCATGCCTCCCATGCCCCTTCTTGACAGGCTGATGTTTTTCATATCTCGAATCGATGATTAGCTCCTTTGAAACGGTCCGCCAATTCGGCCATACCTTCCGGTGGACTCTGAGATGGCCCTAACGCCTTGAACATGCTCTTCATTGCCTTTCGTCCCCGTTCATGTACAGTGGATAAGCCCTCAAAAGGTCCTCTTTATACTAGCTGGCCTCTTCTTTGCGATGCCCGGTTAAAAGAACTACCAAGAGACGTGGTGAGCTCGCTAGCTCAAATATAATTCGTATACGGAGCTACGAGTTCGGAGTTACACTTACCAAATATACCACCTTTCAATCTCTGATTTTCTTCACGGGAACAGGCCACCTGGGTTTTTAAATACTCGATTTCACCGGCCTATTGTCGATTCTCCGTCTGAAGTTTATTCTTTTCTTCAAGATTCCGAGTCAGTACTCGATGGCCGGCCTCGAGTTGCGATTCAACATACCTTTGCGACTCTCTCACTGCATCCAGATCATTTTGTAGTTGACCTATGGATTCGGCTGATATAAAGCAAAACCTACGTATCACTCGAAGCCGCTACTACCGTGTGCTTCCCTAGTGAATTTTTTCACTCCTTCCAGCTCGGATCTGGCAGCCTCTAGCTGTGATCGGCTTGTCTCAAGGTCTTCGGCCAGCTTGTCATTCTGGTCCCTCGCGGCCTAAGAAAGATAAGAAGCAGATTTTTGATTAGATCCTTAATATGGCCATCTTGCCCAGATTAAGGCCCGGGGGCTACCGGATTGGGATTTGTATTCGGTCATCGGAACTGTTACTTACCCGTGATTATCCCACATAATATTGGCGATTCCTTCAAGTCCAGATCGGGCTGCACCAAGATGCATATCCACTGAATCAAGAGCATTAACCTCGTAATAGGTTAAAACGGGGCGGTGTAGCGATATCTTCCAACGTCGGTGGTTCAACGCACTTTCTATCTCCGAATTAGTGGCGGAAACATCACCAGCCTCTTCCGGGTGATGGTCCCTAGTAGAGCCCCCCGCAGTACCACCTGCAGACGTAGGGTGCCGCTATTCAAGGCCGCCAGCTTGAGCCCGCCCGATGTCTTCGGACATGGGGGTTTGTGTTCGGCTCCTATAATAGGTCGGTCGAGACCCAGAAGGTTCGTGAGAGTCACAAATGGCACTTTGCTTGTAAAAAGTTTAAATCATTACCTTTTGGAGGCAGGAGCAGCTGAAGTAGTTCCTCCGGTGGCCTCGCGTTTGACGGCACCTTGTCTAGGTTCTGGCGGTCGCACATTGCCCTGTGTTCGGCGTGCGCTACGACGAGCCTTGGGGACGGAGAACGATGCCTCTGCAGTAGTAGGAGGAGGGCGCTCTTTTCGGGCAGAAGCATTCTTCTTACCCCCGTTTTGGGTGGGGGGAATCTTCGGATGGTCGATTAAAATAGCAACCATGGAGCCATCAAGACTCTCTTGGTAAAAAACTCCATCTTGAAAACAATCGAGGTATTCGGATCATCATGAAATCCTGGGTCTTCATCTCGAGAATAATTCTCAGGTTGTGGTGGAGGATAGTTGACCGTCTCGATCCAACGCCTCCAATCATGTTTGATAATATTTCAATAAATTTGGTTAGTCAAAAACTAATGCGAAAACGCCCGAAGTAAGGGCATGAGATTGCACTCACCCATTCGATAGGATTGTGGTTTGAGTACCCCACCCTGATGTTCAGGGAAGTGAACCCGTCTTTTTCTCCCTTAAAGAGATCGGCCAAAATGACGGCCATTGCTTCCTGGTTGGCCGGACCTTCCCGTTTATAGCGGGACGCGTCACTTGAGCCATTGTAATGCCACAAAGGGTGCATCCTTTGTTGAAGGGGTTGGACGCATCGTGTGATGACCGTGGCTATCACTTCTATGATGGTCAGCCCGCAGTGTGATAATAGTTTCACCTTGGCGATCAGCCGTTTTACTTCGGCACTATCCTCTTGGAGAGGACTTTTCGGGCGCCAGTTAAAACGCTTCTTCAAAGGAGCCGATGAAAACTCGGGAAGACCTCTCCGAGCCAGGTCGAATAGGGGAACATCCTCAATATAAGAACCATTCGGAGGTCCACTCTTCGGGATCCTTCGCTGGAGTGCCCACGGGGTACCCTGACCCGGGTATGCGGCACACTTTGGCCCCACCAACCTCCAGAATCGACCCCTTGTGAGTACAAGGAACAAGGCAGAATTTTTTTCTCCATAGTTCAAAATGGGCCTCACAATCCAAAAACATCTCGCACAAAGCAACGAAACCTGAGATATGGAGGATAGATCTAGCGGTAAGATGGTGGAGCTGTATCCCATAAAATTCCAACAAACCCCTTATGAAAGGGTGGATGGGAAAGCCCAAACCCCGTAAAAGGAAGGGAACAAAACATACCCTCTCCTCCTTTCGAGGAGTGGAAGATTTCTCCCCGAAAGCTTCACCGTCGGTGGAAGTCAATCTAGAACGGGAGGGCGTCAGATCTGAAGAGGGGAGATATCCATGAACTTCTAGATCACGTAGACAGAGACGAGAAACTGAACAGCTAGCCGAGTCACCTGGAAGAGGGCCATGAGGGCGCGAGGAAGAACTGGGGACGTTCGCCATGATTCTATGGTGTTTTGCTCGATGAGAGGGATGCGAGATGGAATGCTCAATGCTCGCCGATCCTATTTAATGGGTGGTTCATCCCAGATCCTGAAGGGTCATTTTTGGAATTCATTTTCCCCGATTGGCGCACAGGGATCGAGGAATCACAGGAAGACCAAAGGCTGTGGGCCATGCAGCACTTCGATGTTTGGAAATACGCCAGAAGTCGAATTGGAGTTGCCCGAACTGTCAAGGGGGAACTCGCCCCGCAAGCCGAAGACTTTGGACATACTAATGGGCAAATGATACTACGGCGTTGGAGGCTAGTTCGGGGGCTACTGAGGGATTCCGGGATTAAGGGGTCCTCGGGCTGCCGGCCTGTCTCTGCAGGCTGAACAGTGGGCCGCCTTGTGGTCGTCAATGAAGGTCCGGACACCATCACCAAGACAGAATCTCTCAGGTCGTGACGTGTACTCCACGTACAAGACGATGGGTTCGGCATATTCCTTTCCTGATGTAACCGACATTGTATAACCCTAGACACTCCTGGTGACTATATAAACCAGAGGGTTTTTAGTCCATATGACAGGTTAGGCTCACTACTTTTTAGGGTTTTAGACCACATCATACGATCTTGAGGTAGATCAACTCTATACTCGATACCCCCTATTCAATACATTCAAAGCAGGACGTATGGTTTTACCTCCATTAAGAGGGCCAGAACCTGGGTAAACATCGTCTCCCTAGTCTCCTATAACGCATCAATCCAAGATCCACAGTTTGAGACCCCCTACCCGAGATCTTCCAGCTATGACACCGACAAAGATCACAATAGATAACACATGATAAAGACTATTGTATATGCAATAAGGCTTTGTGGCTCTATGTCTGTTTTTTTTTCCAGAAGAGCTGGTTTTATTTTCCCTACAACAAAGGAGTCAAACAGAATATCACTACAAAAGTTGGTTGTTAATGAGATGGTTCCGCCAACCGATTCTCATATCCCAAAATTATTAATAAACCCACTCATAATAATTAATTGTGTTGAGACTGGCTGATAGTATCATCTCCTGTGCTCATATTGTCCGTAACCAGGGACACGGCTAATTGATTAGATTTGTTACTCTTCAGAGTCTTGTACACTTTACCCGCAAGATTCGATCCCTCCTGTTATGTCCTCACACTGCCTGGTGTTTGAGAACGGGCCGATCGAAACATGGTCTTCCAAAGCGATCCTCCGGTAGAAAGTCAGTGCCCATCCAATCCTACCGTTCTTCTACATCTCATAGCAATATGACCTACCAAAGTCACGACTAAGGTCAACCAAGCCAGAGCCCATAATGACTTTCGGTTGCACACGTAAGCTTTCCTACCTTGAAGTTTCCTTCCATCTCTTTGAGCCTAGGTGGCATTCCATAGGGATGATCACAGGTAGATACCAGGATTCCCGGGCATAACAATGATAGATATCAGGCTGCCAGATGCAAAGCCAACCCACCCAGAGGTATATTGAGTCCTTGAAGTCTTGAAGTCTTGCTCATCATGCAAGTCTTGAATTATTAATCCTCACGACACTCTTGTATCACACATCCAAACCCCGTCTACTAAAGCGTAGCAAATATGAAATGACGTCCCTTCCTGAGCAAATGGTAACAGGGTGTTGGGTTTCTCCTACCTCATGATACTACCTCAAGTTCAAGCTCAATATCATACTGGATGTAAGGTGTAAGGATATATTCTAATGCAATTAAAACATAGGTATTGCAAGATGATCTAAGTGAACTTGCATGATAAGTTGATGAAGATAATATTGCTCTCAGAAAAACTTGATTGAACTATTCGTCACTCTCTGAGGAAATCTATATAGTTAAACATTGCACCCATATAAGCAACCATACTAGCAATCATTCTAACAATCAAGTTGCAAAACCAAGTACTAAACACAATAGTGTTGTGATGAAGGAAATACTTAAGACAAAAGTTAAAACAACAGAAACTTTGTCAAAGCAACCAAGAATAGTTTTCTCCATAAACAACCTATTATCAAAAGCAACAAAACAACAAAAAAAACTTATCATAAAACATTTTAGTAAATCTTTTACTTGCAAAAAGAATTACTTTTGAAGAACAAAATAAAGAAACTATGAAAAGTAACACCCTAAACAATATAAGCTTTTGTCCTAATAAAACATAACAGCAAAGAAAAACGCAAAAATAATAAATTAACATAAAAGAGAAAATAAAATAACTAAGTTAACAGAAAGTATTTTTCATAAAATTTTGTTAGCAAAAAGAACTAATTGAAAAGCTTTTGTTAAACCCTATAAAACAAAAGAACTAAAATACTAAAAATTATTTTTCGGCAGCAAATGGAATACCTACTGTTGAATAACATAAACTAATCAAAACTTGTAAAAAGTAACAAAAGAAAATAATTAAAAGCAATTAAAAATTAAAAGGAAAAAGGAATTTACTTAAAACTAATGAAACAAGTACTGTTTTTTCTAAAAAAGTAATTTAAAATAAACTAAAAATAAATTTGCAATTACTACTAGATAAACAATTCATCTAGTGACCAGTAGCAAAAGGTTTCACTCAAAAATATATTTTTAAACTCAATATATAAGCAAAATAGGGTTTGAATCAAATCTGTATGAATTCAATTTTAAAATTTTCAAATATGGTCAAACTTAGTATCTACAGAAAGTAGATAAATTTTTTGACACAATGCAAAAAGTTTCACTCAAAAAAATATTAAAAGCATAAAAGATATTCAAAAACTAAAACAGAAACACATTATGTTTTTAAAACAGAAACTAAAACAAAAGAAAAACTTATCTAACGGACAGGGCACACGTGGCGTGCTCTGGTTGGCCTAGAGAGGTGTGCGCGGGAAGAAAATGGGCAGACGACCAAACGCTAGAAGGAAATGCTTCGACTAATCTAGACCATGGAAAAACAGGCCGGTTCATTTAAAATAAACCAAAATAATACGCAGGTCTAATCTACAACGTGGATTTTAAATCGAACGGAGGAGGGCATGCCACTTGGTGGCAGAGCTTCGGCGAGGACGTCGGCTACGACGCGACTCGGGCGGTGATGCGGGCAACGGCTCCAGGGGCCAATGGTGGTGTCCTTGGCGTGGCCTGGGGACGGCGGAGACGACGGCGGCGAGCTCGGGGGCGGAGGCGGCATCGGTTGGTTGGCGGCTATGGAGCTCCGGTGGCTTTGGAGCTCGGGGAGGGTAAAGGGGAGGTGCGGGCGATCTTGGCGGGGCCGATAGTGGTGTCGGCGATGCTCGGGAGTGGCGAGGTGGAGAGAATCAACGGCAGTGGCGGAGATGGCCGAGTTCTTCTTCGGCGAGGTCATACCCGAGCGAGAGAGGGCTGGGGTTGGTCTTTCGGGCAGAAACGGAGAGAGGGGGCCTCGGGCTATATAGGTGAGGGCTCGGGTGGCTCAGACGGAAAGGGAGCGGCGGGATTTGATTGGATCCGGCTAGATCGTCGTTGAAAGGAAGGAGAACGCGGGGAAAAGGAAGGAGACGACCGAGGGGATTACGGGATCGGGCAGGGCCCACGCCTCAGTGAGAGAGAGAGAGGGCGGGCGCTCGATCGGTTGCCCGATTCGATAGTGATTCGGGTATGCTCGGGGAAGGATTTGCGCCCGATTCGCCCTGTGGGTCGCGTCGGCGTTTTCCTTTTTAAAACTCTTTTCCTTTTATTTAAAAACAGAAAAAGGAAAACAAAGAAAATAAAAGAAACTTTAATATGGACACAACATATATCAAAAATTTCAGAAAAATAAACTCTACAACATGAACATATTTTTTAAGAATTTTTGAAATACTTTAAAAAATATATTTTCCAAAATTCAAAATGGCTTTGTAATCCAATATGAAATATTGCTCCTCTCAAAATTTTGAATTTGATCAGGGAATTTGAATTCATTCAAATTTAAAAATTGAAATGGATCAAATTGGAAATACTCCAAATGAAAAAAATAATAAAAACTTTCAAATTCCATTTCAAATTCTTTATTTGAAGTAGTCATGTCATCTTCTCTCTGTGATTTGAATTGGTTGGATTTGAATTCAAAAGCAAATGGGAAAGTCTTGTTAGTCCCTCTCATTCAAAAGTTTCAAATTCCACTCAATTTCAATCAATCATTCAAACAAGCAAATCATATAATTTATTGTTATAACATTCCAAAATTTGGGATGTTACAACGTACCTACTCCCTTTTCAGGTTTCTGGAGTGTTCCGGAAGGTCTCTCTTATGTGCTCTTCTGGTGTTATCACTTGAATAATATTAGTTTCAACATTAATAGGTGTACCTAAGATGTAATGCTTAATTCTTTGCCCATTTACCACTCTTGGGTTTTTTCCTTCGAAGTTATTAATCTTTATAGCACCGGAGCGATAAACCTCCTCGACAACATACGGGCCTTCCCATTTGGAGAGGAGCTTACCTGCAAAAAATCTGAAATGAGAATTGTACAAAAGAACTAGGTCTCCTACATTGAATTCCCGTTTTTGAATTCTCTTTTCATGCCATCTTTTAACTTTTTCTTTAAATGGCTTGGCATTTTCAAAAGCTTGCGTCCTCCATTCATCTAATGAGCTAATATCAAATAGCCTCTTTTCACCCGCAAGCTTAAAGTCATAATTAAGTTCTTTAATTGCTCAATAAGCTTTATGTTCTAACTCAATAGGTAAATGACATGCTTTTCCATTGACCATTTTATAGGGGGGGACATTCCCATGGGATTTTTATAAGCAGTTCTATAATCCCATAAAGCATCAGCTAGTTTCTTAGACCAATTCTTCCTAGATCCATTAAAAGTCTTTTGCAGAATTAATTTTATTTCTTGATTGCTCAATTCAACTTGGCCACTAGACAAGGATGATAAGGTGATGCAATTCTATGGTTATCGTCATATTTATCTAGAAGTTTACAGAAAGCACCATGTATAAAATGCGAACCACCATCAATCATTAGATATCTAGGGACTCCAAACCTCGGGAAAATGATGCCTTTAAGTATTTTAATAGAAGTGTTATGATCAGCACTACCAGTTGCAATAGCTTCTACCCACTTAGTAACGTAGTCAACAACAACTAGAATATGAATGTATCCATAAGAGGAAGGAAACGGTCCCATATAATCAAAACCCCAGACATCAAATGGTTCAATAGCAAGTGAATAATTCATAGGCATTTCTTGACGTCTACTACTGTTACCAATGCTTTGGCATTCATCACAAGAAAGGACATACTTACGAGCATCTTTGAAAAGAGTTGGCGAGTAAAAACCAGATTGTAATACCTTATGTGCAGTTCTGTCACCAGCATGGTGTCCTCCATAAGCCTCAGAGTGACACTTCCGTAGAATCAGTCCCAGTTCATGCTGAGGTACACAATGTCTAATAACACCATCAACTCCTTCTTTATAAAGATGTGGGTCATCCCAAAAGTAATGTCATAAATCATAAAAGAGTTTTCTCCTTTGTTGATAGGTGAAGCTAGGTGGTATATATTTAGCGACAATGTAATTAGCCTAATCCGCATACCAAGGAGTACTATGTGAAGTATTTATAATCTGCTACATGGTTTTCAGCTCCCTTCCTATCAACGCTATGCAAGTCAAATTCTTGAAGTAAAAGCACCCACCTAATAAGCCTAGGCTTAGCATCTTCCTTTTCTATAAGGTATTTAATAGCAGCATGATCAGTGTGAATAGTTACTTTGGAATTGATGATGTAAGGTCTAAACTTATCACATGCGAAAGCAACTGCTAAAAATTCCTTCTCAGTAGTAGCATAATTTCTATGAGAAGTGTCTAGGGTCTTACTAGCGTAATGAATAACATTCAATTTGTTATCTACTCTTTGCCCTAGAACAACACTAACAGCATAATCACTAGCATCACACATAATTTCAAATGGTAAGTTCAAATCAGGTGGTTGGTCAATAGGTGCAGAAATCAAGGCTTTCTTAAGTATTTCAAAGGCTTCTACACAATCATCATCAAAAACAAAGGGAATATCTTTTTGAAGAAGATTAGTTAGTGGCCTAGAAATCTTTAATGAAACGCATATAGAAACCAGCATGACCAAGGAAACTTCTTATACCTTTGATATCTTTTGTACATGGCATTCTCTCTATTGCATCAACTTTAGCTTTGTCCACTTCAATGCCTTGTTCAGAAATTTTATGACCAAGTTCTATTCCTTCACATCTCTGCAAAACTCAATCAAGGTTGCTCAAGCAATCATCAAAAGAAGTCCCGTAAACGGAAAAATCAACCATGAAAACCTCAACAATTTTTTCACAAAATTTAGAGAATATAGCAGTCATACATCTTTGAAAGGTAGGAGGTGCATTGCATAAACCAAAAGGCATACGCCTATAAGCATAGGTTCCAAAAGGGCATGTAAAGGTAGTTTTCTCTTGGTCCTCTTTTGACACATGTATTTGACAGAAACCTGAGTATCCATCAAGAAAGCAAAAGTGTGTGTGCTTAGATAATCTTTCTAACATTTGATCAATAAAAGACAAGGGGTGATGATCTTTCCAAGTAGCTTTATTTAATCTCCTGAATCAATTACCATCCTATAACCAGTTACGATTCTTTGTGGAATAAGTTCATTTTTATCTTTAGGGCAATAGTTATACCTCCTTTCTTAGGAACACAATGAACATGACTTACCCATCTATTATCAGCAATAGGATAAATTATATCTCCTTCCAGAAGTTTTAATATTTCAGTTCTTACCACCTCCTTCATCTAAGGATTCAAACGACGTTGATGATCAACGACGGGTTTAGCATCAGGTTCCATATTAATCTTGTGCTGAGATAGAGTGGGCCTTATGCCCTCAAGATCATCAAGAGTATATCCAATAGCAGCCCTGTTCTTCTGTAGAGTTTTAAGTAATCTCTTCTCTTCATGCTCTGAAAGGTTAGCACTGATAATAACAGGATATATATTCTTTTCATCAAGATAAGCATATTTCAAAGTATCAGGCAATGTCTTTAGATCAAACGTGGGATCTCCCTTGGGAGGAGGAGGATCCCCAAAAATATCAACTGGTAAGTTGTGTTTCAGAATAGGTGTTTGTCTAAGAAATATATCATCTATTTCATTTCTTTCATTCATATGCATATCATTTTCACGGTCTAGCAAATATTGTTCTAGCGGATCAGTAAGAGGTACGGCAATAGAAGCAAGACCAATTGTTTCATCCTTACTAGGCAATTCTTTTTCATGTGGTTGTCTACCAAACTTAGAGAAATTAAATTCATGAGACACATCACCAAAGTTTACTTTTACCTTCTCAGTAACACAATTAATTTCAGCATTAACAGTATTCATGAAAGGTCTACCAAATATAATGGGACAAAAGTTATCCTATTCTGAACTAAGTACTAAGAAATCTGTTGGGTACTTGACTTTCCCACACAGGACTTCAACATCTCTAACAATCCCATGTGGTGTTATAGTATCTCTGTTTGCAAGTTTAATAGTGACATCAATATCTTCAATATCAAAGGGCGCCATGTCATGCATAATTTATTCATATAAGGTAAAAGGTATAGCACTAACACTAGCACCAATGTCACACAAGCCATGATAACAATGATCTCCAATTTTAACAGAGACAACAGGCATGCCTACAACTAGCATGTTTTTATCGAGCTCATCCCGCTCGTTTTTAACCGTTTTTACAATTCTAGCACCTTCAGCACAGAACTAAATAACCTGACCATCAATATTATCAACTAGGAGGTCTTTAACCATAGCAACATTACCCACAGTTGCAACCTTAGCATGTTCCCTAATCCTAACAGGAAAAGGAGGTTTCTCAATGTAAGCAGTAGGAATAATTGGATCAACGTGGCTAACAATTATTTCTTCCTTCTTAATTTTAATATGTTCCTCTAATGGTTTTTTAGTGGGAGGATGATCTTTAAACAACTTCTCCTTGGGAGATCAACATGAGTAGCAAATGATTCATAGAAAGTAGCTACTATCTCAAAGCCAAGACCATATTTATTGCTAAACTATTGGAAAGCATTAGTTTCCATAAAAGATTTAACATAATCAAAATTAAGCTTTATACCTGACTCTTTACCTTTGTCGAGTTCCCAATCTTCAAAGTTGCGTTTAACTCTTTCCAGAAGATCCCACTTGAATTCAATAGTCCTCTTCGTATAAGAACCAGTAGCACAAGAATCGAGTAATAATTGATCATCATGAGAAAGCCGAGCATATTTTTTTTATAATCATTTCTCTTAAGAGCTCATGGTTGGGGAAAGTGTGCATCATAGATTTAAGCCTCCCCCAAGATTGAGCGATACTTTCTCCTTCAGGAGGCCAGCAATTATAAATAAAGTTTCGATCACGATGGACTAGATGCATAGGATAAAACTTCTGATGAAATTCCAGCTTCAAGCGATTCCAATACCATGAGCCCATATCATGCAATAGCCCATAACACATTAATGCCTTTCCCTCCAAAGATAAAGGGAAAACCTTCTTCTTAACTTTGTCTCCAGACAAACCTGCGAGCTGAAATAATCCACAAAAACCTCATCGACAAATATCAAATGGTAATCAGGATGAGTCGTACCATCATAAGGATTAGTTAGCAGTTTTTCGAACATACCCGAAGGAATCTCATAATAAATATTTTCAGTAGGTTCAGTAGGTTGAGGAGCAACCTCTTCAACTTTCGTTCGAGGCAAAGATGCCCCTAACAAGCCACTCAAAGGGTGACCGTTCATAGTGACAAGCAACAGTTAATTTCAGCACGTATCGAAAATGTTTCCTTACCAATGTCGGTGTCAAATCCGGCATATCTCGTAGTAGGGGTCCTAAGCTAGGCGTCTTGGAGCGATGGTAACATGGACACATGATTTTACCCAGGTTTGGGCTCTCTTGAAGAGATAATACCCTACGTCCTGCTTTTGATTGTATTGATATGGGGGATAGTACAGAGTACATGTATCTACCACGAGATTATGAGAGGTAATATATTGATCTATTGACTAGCCTGGCCTCGGTTTATATATGCACCGTAGGCCTAGGGTTTAGAGGAGTCCTTGTCTTGTGCGCCAAGTCTTGTGCAATCCTCCTTGTATTCGGCATGGGCTGCCAGAAGTGGCCCATTAGTGAATCATCACGGGGGTCCTCGGCCCGACCCACTGGTCGGGAGACGACGTGGTGAGTACCCCCTAGTCCAGGACACCGTCAGTAGCTCCCTGAACCGGTCTTCAAGTTGGGGACGCTCCTCGGTTCTTCCGAATAGTTCTTTGTCTTCGGTCGTCGGTCTGGAAAACTGGTTCAACAAATCTTCCCATGTCCGATCTTGAGGATGGCCGAGCTAAATCCGAAGAGTTCACACATCGGGAATCCGAGGAGCCCCTTTAAGTTATCAGCCTTTATCAATGCCTTATTATTTTTTACGCCACACCTCGGGTTTGAAGGGTTTCCCGTGCGGCGGTGTCCTCTTGCGTCCGAGCTCCAACGCCGAACTGCATCTGAGGTGTCTTTTTACAGCCGAGCTCCAACGCCGGACTATGTCCGAGCTCCAACGCCGGACTGTATCCGAGGTATCTTTTTGCAGCCGAGCCCCAACTCCGGACTGTGTCCGAGCTCCAACGCCGGACTGTGTTCGAGCTCCAACGCTGAACTGTGTTCGAGCTCCAACGCCGAACTGTATCCGAGGTGTCATAGATTACCTCGGTCTTGAAAAAGTTGAAGGACTTCATCCGAGCTTAAATGCCGGAATAGTCTTTTATGGAGCCAGCCATTCACATCCGAGCTTTATGCCGGACTGTTTCTAAGGCGTCTCCGATCTTGAGCTTTATGCCGGACTGCTTCCAAGCTCCAACGCCGGACTGCATCCAAGCTCCAATAATGATCAGCGTCCGAGGTATCATAAACTACCTTGGACCTTAAAAAATTAAAGGAATTCGTCCGAGCTTAATGTCAGAAACGCTCTCTATGGAGCCAGCCACTTGCGCCCGAGCTTTATGCCGGACTGCTTTCGAGGTGGTGCACCACCCCGACCATGGGCTGATTTTTTGTGGATATTTTCGGTTGGTGCAATTTATTCTCTGTCGAGATATATAGCCAGTAGCCCTCAAGGTGTGTATCGGTCTATAACCCGAGATGCGCCTGAAGGATGACATAAGACCGCTGATCCTAGTAGCCCCTGAGACTCAGGTCGATTCGCAAAATCGGCCTGAGGATCAACTTCTAGCTCGGCAGCATACTTAGGAACACAAAAGCGGTGTGCACAGACCTCGAGACTCAGGTTGGGTGCGGCCGACCAACCTGAGGATCATAATCTCCTCGGAAACTGTATTGCACTTAAATTTTCTGCATTGAATTGTCAATGCAGTAGCCCCCGAGACTTGGGTTGGGCAACATGGCCGACCCTAGGATCGTACCTCCTCGGGAACTAGTTCAACCTTCATGTATGTTTTGACAACACCGAGGTGGAGTTCAGCAGGAAAGATGCCGAACTATAGTTTAGAAAAGAGTTTCCTAGCAAGACCATCACGCCGAACACCTCAACCAAGAGAGTGTCCCACTTCCTGAAAGGAAAACAAAAAATAGGTGAAATATGTTATAAGCTCAAAAGACCAAAAATCTTGCGTAAAAAACTTTACGTCTAGATTGAATCAAGTTTTTTGGTGCCAATATGAAATTGGTCTTAAAATTGTGCTTTCGTCGTGCTTTGACATGACACATCCGATCTTTAGACTTCAAGTGGGTCAGCCTTCGGCTTCAACCTCCCTATCCCGAAGGCGGAGTGTTTCTCAGGCCAGTTTAGCGAACTAAACGCGAGCGGCTTTAGAGAGAAACCAGGCTACCCGGCTATTGATCATACACTTGAGTGGAGAAAGGAGTGGTAGAAAAAGACTTTGCAACGACTAAGAAGAAAACATCTATTATAAAACGGCTCATATTAATTTAAGAGCCCCCAAGTGACTTGGGTAAAAGAATTTTATGTATAATGATTGTATGTACCGAAGTACTTATATAATATCTGTGTTTGCCTGAACTTTGAACGCGTCTTAACCGACCGTTGGCTTCTCCCTCTTCGGCCAAGGGCCGAAAAGTGTTATCTACTCTGCCTACCGAAAATATCGGCGGTGCTTCGGATAACCAGGCAATCAGGCCATGAGGCTGTAACAGACAAAGCGCGCCCAGGGAACTTATGCTATATTACTTATGTAACGTAAGAAGCATCTTCAAAGAAAATAGTGCCCCCAACAGTACCTTTCTTTGGTCGCTCATGATTACTATGAGACTTGTGCAATAGATTTGTGTACGCGTGAGTTCCATCGTGTGCTGACCCTAGTTGAAAACAATAAGAGCGCTAGCTTTCGGCTTCACCCGTCTGTGGTACGAGTTCGGATGACCCGATCGTAACAATCATAGAGGTGCTCCCTTTACTCCCTAGCCGAACAATCGGGAACGTAGGGGTAAGCACAGGAGCCAGGCAACCCAGCTTTGCGGAACACTTAAGTCAACATGATGCATATTTTGGCATAATACACGAGCAAGGAAAGAAGCTGTACAATAATAATCACATGCAGAGAGAAAAGGTTTCATAAAGGAAGCCCCCAAGTAAACGGGGTATTTGAACTTGTTTGTAACAAACAAAGTTTTGACAAAGAAAGTGTTTCGCAAACAACTTTTTGTCAAAAAAGTATAGTGCTTGGTCGAACCGAACAAAAAGTAAAATTCTAAAGAGAGCTGAGCACAAAAACAACTTAGCTGGTTAATGTGCTCGGTGCGGTCCGGGATTGTGGCGTGACAAAGACGTAGTCCTCGGCCTGGCCGAGGTCCCAGCCCCCAAGCCCGAGGTAACCGAGCGAAGAGCTCAGGTCGAGAAGTGGCAACGCAGCACAGTTGCTGCGGCGAGGCAAAGCCCCTGGTCCAGCCAAGGAGACAGAGTAGTTCGGCAGCGTGACGACGAAGCCCCCAGTTATCATGGGAAAAGGAAGTGTTATTAACAAACAAACTTTTTTATTTAACATAAATATAATGCTCGGTAGAACCGAACAAAAATTTAGAAATTTGAGCATTAAAGCGACTTAGCTGGTTAATGTGCTCGGTGTTGACGACGCAGGCCGAGCTTATAGCGGGTCAAGGTCCCAGCCCCCAAGCCGGTCCCGAGGTGACCGAACGAGGAGTTCGGCACTCCGAAGTAGTGTCACGGCTCGGCCGATGTGGCGAGGCGAAGCCCCTGGTCCAGCCGAGGTGGTGGAGTAGGTCGGCAAGGTGACGCCGGGGTGACCGCATGACGGCAGTCGAAGTCGATTTCCTGCACTCATAAAATAGTGCAAGCCAAAAGTAATAACAAAGAAAGATAATAATATATTTTTAAAAAAAGTCTTCTACTTAGTTAATTTAAGTGAAGCAAATAAGGAAAGGAATATGGCTTGGGCCCGAGGTGCCTGAACGAAGAGTTCGGCTTGACGAAGTGGCGACGCTGCACGGTCGATGTGGCGAGATGAAGTCCTCGGTCCAGTTAACATGGCGAAGCTATGATCGGCGGACGCCGAAGTCTCATGCAGGTCGGCTGGTGACACCGAAGTCTCATGCCAGCCGAGGTGTTGAAGCAGGTCGGCTGGTGACGCCGAAGTCCCCGGAGCAGGTTGATGAAGGGATGCCAAAGCCCCAGTCTAGCCGAGGTGACGGAGCAGGTCGGCTGGTGACGCCGAAGTATTAGGCCGGCCGAGGTGTTGAAGCAGGTCGGCTGGTGACGCCGAAGTCTCACGCCAGCCCACCTGCTTCAACACCTCGGCTGGCCTAATACTTCGGCGTGCCGAGGTGTCGAAGCTGGTCAGCTGGTGACGCCGAAGTCTCATGCCAGCCGAGGTGTCGAAGCTGGTCGGTTGGTGACACCGAAGTCTTCGGAGCGGGTTGATGAGGAGATGACGAAGCCCCCAGTCTAGCCGAGGTGACGGGGCAGATCGGTAAGGTGACGCTAGAGCCCCATACCAGCCGACGTGTCAAAGCAGGTCGGCGTGGTGGACGTCAGCTTAAAAAAGTAACGGCGCGGCGATGCCGACGCAGGTCGGAATTTGTGACGAGGTCAATGCTAGCTTGATGAAGCAACGGAGCGCCCGACTCGTATAACCCGCGGATGACGAGGTTCGCTTGATGATTATTCGGCCCTCGCAATGCCGAACTCTTGGTCGGATGACCGAGATGATGAGAAAATTTCCTTCAAAAAGGAAGTCCGACAACCCGTTCACGAAAAAGATGAACTCGGGTCGGATTCGTTTTCGCGCAGAAAACAAATCGGAAAAATTGGTGCACTCATCGGATGTTTCCCGGAGTTTGAACGGTCGGATTGAGCTGAAATTTTGAGGGGTGATCGATATGGGAATTCCGCAGCCGATGAAAGGTGGGATCTTCCAAACGATGTCCGAGCTGGAAGCTGGACACCTCGCCCTAAACTCATCCCGATTCCCGTCCAGATTCGACAGGGCTCTGGTATTTCGTAGATCGCCGAAGATTCCTCCATCGGAATACGACGAAATTTTACGGGGTCATTATAGACTCAATTTCGCACAGTTCCACCAAAGCAATCATCAAGGCGACGCTCGAGGAAGCAGGGACGACGAACACGAGTCACTGTCCAGAAAAACTGCACAGTTGCTCGAGGACGAAGTCAACATCGAGCCCCCGAGCTCCATGAATGATTTCTCGTGATCTTGATAGAGATCGGAGATGATGACGATGAAAGTATCAGTCCGATCTTGACGATCCGGCACGGAGCGCAGTCCTCGGTCTAGCCGAGGTGACCAGTCGAGCCGGCGACGGAGATGCCGACATCGACAACAAAGCTCGGTTCCAACGCGTAGATCGCGCTGGAGACGATCTGAATTCCCATCGCACCGCGGCGACTGCCAGCAGGCTCTCAATGAAAGCACCAATGTCGGTGTCAAATCCGGCATATCTCGTAGTAGGGGTCCTAAGCTAGGCGTCTTGCAGCGATGGTAACATGGACACATGATTTTACCCAGGTTCAGGTTCTCTTGAAGAGATAATACCCTACGTCCTGCTTTTGATTGTATTGATATGGGGGATAGTACAGTGTACATGTATCTACCACGAGATTATGAGAGGTAATATATTGATCTATTGACTAACCTGGGCTCGGTTTATATATGCACCGTAGGCCTAGGGTTTAGAGGAGTCCTTGTATTGTGCTCCAAGTCTTGTGGAATCCTCCTTGTATTCGGCATGGGCTGCCCGAAGTGGTCCATTAGTGAATCATCACGGGGGTCCTCGGCCCGACCCACTGGTCGGGAGACGACGTGGTGAGTACCCCCTAGTCCAGGACACCGTCAACCAATTTCTACTTACCAGATGCGCTTCACTCCCCGGCAACGGCGCTAGAAAAGTGTCTTGATGACCCACAAGTATAGGGGACCAATCGTAGTCTGTTCGATTAAGAGTGTCGAACCCAACGAGGAGCAGAAGGAAATGATAAGCAGTTTTCAGCAAGGTATTCTCTACAAGTCCTGTGAGTAACGGTGATAGATAGTTTTGCAGCAAGATAATTCATAACAAGTGACAAGTGACAATAGTAACAAAGGTGTAGCAAGGTAGCCCATTCCTTTTTATAGCAAAGGACAATCCGGAAAGTATTCTTATATTAAGCAAGTGCTCCCGAGGACGCATGGGAATTTCTGTCTAGTCATGTTCATCATATTTAGTTGATTCGCGTTCGCTACTTTGATAATTTGATAGGTGGGTGGACCGGTGCTAAGGTGCTATTATTACTTGAACAAGCAACCCACTTATGATTACCCCCTCTCGCAAGCATCCACAACTACGAAAGTAGAATTAAGATTAATCTAACCATAGCATGAAACATGTGGATCCAAATCAGCCCCTTATGAAGCAACACATAAACCGGGGTTTAAGCTTCTGTCAGTCTAGCAACCCATCATCTACTTGTTACTCCACAATGAATTCCCTTAGGCCCATAACATGGTGAAGTGTCATGTAGTCGACGTTCACATGACACCACTAAGAGAAGTAACAACATACATATCATCAAAATATCGAACGAATACCAACTTCACATGATTACTTATAACAAGACTTCTCACATCTCCTCAGGAACAATAGTAACTACTCACACCTCATCAACATGCTAAAGATCAGAGGTATAATAATGAAGATCAAGGATCTGAGCATAATATCTTTCACCAAGTAAACCAAAAAGCATCAACTACAAGAGGTAATCAACACTACTAGCAACCCATAGGTACCAATCTGAGGTTTTCGGACAAAGATTGAATACAAGAGATGAACTAGGGTTGGAGATGAGATGGCGCTGGTGAATATGTTGATGAAGATTGATCCTCCCACGAAGGAGGAAGCGTTGGTGATGACAATGGCTTCGATTTCCCCCTTTCGGATAGAAGTTTCCCCGACAGAATCAGCCCGCCGGAGTACAAAAGGGCCTCTGCCCAGGTTTCCGCCTCGAGACGGCTGCGCTTCTCCCCGAAAGGCCGCTTTCATTTTTGCTAGGGTAAAACACACCATATAGGAGAAGAGGGGGTCAGGAGGCCTGCTGGGGCCCCACAAGCCATCAGGCGCGCCCAGGGGGTGGGCGCACCCTGTTGGCTTGTGGCCAGTAGGTGGCCCCCCTCTGGTATATTTTTGGCCCAATAATTCTTAAATATTCCATAAATATTCTCCGTGAAGTTTCAGGTCATTTGGAGTCTGCTGATTTTTCTGCCTTTTTCTTGGTTTCCCGGTCCAGAATTCCAGTTACATTTTCCTCTTTGTGATTTACCTTGCATATTCAGTGAGAAAAGGCATAAGAATTGTATGATAATAAGGAATAATGGACAAGAATATCATTAATATCAATAAGAAATCATGATACAAAATGGACGTATCAACTCCCCCAAGCTTAGACCTCGCTTGTCCCCAAGCGAAAGGCGTACTCGAAAATAATGACCCCATGATTTGAGAGAGAGGAGTCGATAAAAACAAAATACGAACATGAGAGCATCGTGAATATTAACATGGCAATAAGTTTTCCATCATATAGCTTCTCATAAACAAGTAACGGTCTATTCACAATTGAGATAGTATGAAGCATCAACTTTATTGACAACCAACAAACGGTGCCATTAGTCATTGAGATAATCATAATTCATCATATTAAAGAGAAGAGTCTATGTAAGAGTTTTTATCTCTAGCAAGTACACATACTCAACTATCATTTAGCCTTCTATGATTGTTGATACTCATTGCATATTTTTGGAGCTAATGTTTCCATTGGACACATAGGAAGATGGGGGCTTATTTCTCTTTGCCACCCAACTCATTTACCTCAAGGATAATGTCAACAATAATTAGTCATGATCACCTACATTCAACTATATATACTTATCTGGATCTTTCCTCAACACATGATGCTTGCCGGCTAAAGAGTTAATAGGTAGGAACAAGGGTAAATATTATTGACACTTGCACGAAAATAAATGCTATAAGAGGGTAAAAGATAGGCCCTTCGCAGAGGGAATCAGAGGTTGTCATGCTCTTTTGTTTGTTTGGATGTGCAAACTCTTAATGCAAAGGAACGTCACTTTTTGTTGCCCCTTGTGATAGCGAACTTTATTATGCACTTTGTTGCTTTTATTTCTTCGCCATCACAAGATAGTACAAAGCATATTTTCCCTTACAATAAAATATCATACCTATTTAGAAGCAATTTTTATTACTTTGTGCACCGATGACAACTTACTTGAAGGATCTTATTTAATCCATAGGTAGGTACGGTGGACTCTCATGGAAAGAAACTGGGTTCAAGGGATTATTTGATGCACAAGTACTATCTCTACTTGGTGCAGAAATTTTTGGCTAGCAAAAGATCTAAAGCAAGCACCACATGTTAAAGGATCCATGACAATATAACTTCTATGCAAATGTAAACAATCATGATCATTATGTTGTCTTCCATGTCCAACATCAACACTCGATCATTATATAATATTTGATGGGGGCTCACAATCATGAAAGGTGTCCAAGATAGTGTATTTATATGCGAATCTCCTCTTCTCTATCATAATCTTGCATTGATTATATCAATTACTAATGCCATGTTTGTTAGCTCTCAACATCTTCTATCACTTATACCTTTTTCTATGTGAAGTCATTACTCCTCATGAGATAAGCATATGGTCTTTTCTATTTCTTTTATTGCAATGCTATGATGATAGGTGCATGAAAGTAAAGCACGCAAACTCAACTAATCTTTATTATATAACTCTCACACTCGGTTACAAGGATAGATAGATCTCAAAGAAAAAATTCTAAGCAAAGAAAATCTGAATTTTATTTCTCTAAATCACGAAATAGCTAAGGAACGAACTAAAATAGATAGTAATAATAAAAGTGATGGTGATACGATACCGGGGCACCTCCCCCAAGCTTGGCACAAGCTAAGGGTGGTGCCCATAGCCATGTACTAAGGCGTCCTTCTTGGCTGATGGTGGGGATGAGGTGATAGGCTTGTACTCCATCTTCCAAGGCATGGGCTCTCCATCATAAAAAGAAGATCTTGTCTCCGTAATCCTGAAATTGGCAGCGATGCTCATCCTTTTAAACCTGGATTCATACTCACAGTTTTGGTTTTGCAGGTCATAGATTTGAGCTTGCAGATGCTTGATCCGCTCTTGAAGCTTGCAGAGAGCCTCCCCCATGTTCCTTGTGTCCATCTTTTTTCCCCGGATGAAGTCCGTGATCATAGAGTGATTAGCACTCATACCACGTTCAACCATCCTTCGCACTTGAAGATCTCATGCTCCACTGCTGCAAGCCTGGCCTTCTCGCTTCCCTTTTTCTTGGGGCGTTGAACATCCCGGATGTGGAGCACCCCCTCACGCATCTTAATGGCTTGAGGGTGCTTCATCACCTCCGACAGGTAGGGGTTGATGACCTTCTCGAATAACTTGTCCTTGCAGGACCTTGGAGACGTCACGCCAATCTAGATCTATCAGGAAAACAACCCGAAACAAGAACAGAGGAGAAACTTGAGATGCGGTGGTCAAAACATACGAGAGTATATATAATGATTTTTTCTAGGTCAGAATACGTGCTCGGGAAGAAAACAGAGTCCGGGAGGCACACGTGGGCCCCACAAGCCACCAGGGCGTGCCCAGGGGGGTGGGCACGCCTGTTGGCTTGTGCCTCCCATGTGGGTTCTCCTGAAAAATAAATTATTTTTGGAATTTTTCTAAAATACCAAAACTAACACAACATATTTTTTTGGAATTTTTGGAGTCGGTTTACTTACCGTATCACGTACCTACTCCTTTTTCAGGTTTTTGGAGTGTTCCGGAAGGTCTCTCTTATGTGCCCTTCCGGTGTTCTCACTTGAATAATATTAGTTTCAACATTAATGGGCGTACGTGAGATGTAATGCTTAATTCTTTGCCCATTTACCACTCTCGGATTTTTGCTTTTGAAGTTATTAATCTTTATAGCAACAGAGCGATAAACCTCCTCTACAACATACGGGCCTTCCCATTTGGAGAGGAGCATACCTGAAAAAAATCTAAAACAAGAATTGTACAAAAGAACTAGGTCTCCTACATTGAATTCCCGTTTTTGAATTCTCTTGTCATGCCATCTTTTAACTTTTTCTTCAAATAGCCTGGCATTTTCGTAAGCTTGCATCCTCCATTCATCTAGTGAGCTATTATCAAATAGCCTCTTTTCACCCGCAAGCTTAAAGTCATAATTAAGTTCTTTAATTTCCCAATAAGCTTTATGTTCTAACTCAAGAGGTAAATGACATACTTTTCCATAGACCAATTTATAGGGGGACATTCCCATGGGATTTTTATAAGCAGTTCTATAAGCCCATAAAGCATCATCTAGTTTCTTAGACCAATTCTTCCTAGATCTATTAAGAGTATTTTGCAGAATTAATTTTATTTCTCGGTTGCTCAATTCACCTTGGCCACTAGACCGAGGATGATAAGGTGATGCAATTCTATGGTTAACATCATATTTAGCTAGAAGTTTACTGAAAGCACCATGAATAAGATGTGAACCACCATCAGTCATTAAATATCTAGGGACTCCAAACCTCGGGAAAATGATGCCTTTCAGCATTTTAATAGAAGTGTTATGATCACCACTACTACTTGGAATAGCTTCTACCCACTTTGTAACGTAATCAACAACAACTAGAATATGAGTGTATCAATTAGAGGAAGGAAAAGGTGCCATATAATCAAAACCCCAGACATCAAATGGTTCAATAGCTAGTGAATAATTCACAGGAATTTCCTGACGTCTAGTAATGTTACCAATTGTTTGACATTCATCACAAGAAAGGACATACTTACGAGCATATTCGAAAAGAGTAGGCGAATAAAAACCAAATTATAATACCTTATGTGTAGTTCTGTCACCAGCATGGTGTCCTTCCTAGAATCTGTCCTTGTTCATGCTGAGGTACACAACATCTAATAACACCATCTACTCCTTCTTTATAAAGATTTGGGTCATCCCAAAAGTAATGTTGTAAATCGTAAAAGAAAATTTTCTTTTGTTGATACGTGAAGCTAGGTGGTATATATTTAGCGAAAATGTAATTAGCGTAATCTGCATACCAAGGAGTACTATGTGAAGTATTTATAACAACAAGTTGCTCGTCAGGAAAATTATCATCAATAGGCAGTGGGTCATCAAGAACATTTTCCATCCTAGGAAAATTATCTGCAACAGGTGTCGGTGCACTAAAGATCGGGTCCTTTAGTACCCCGTACTTGTGCACGGACAGTTGTAGCCATACCTGTGGCAAGGCCTGCCGGAAGACGGCTGGAGACAGATGCAAGATATCAAGAAGGCGTTTAAGCTGAGGATCAGAAGACCGAAGGCTGGGCGTCCGGCAAGATCTTGCCGGGCTGGCCCGTCGAGCCCGACAAGATCAGCCACCGGCAAGATCAGCCCCCGGCAAGATCAGCACCCGGCAAGATCCCACCGCTTCAGCACAGTGCCGCCGCTCCAGCGCAGCGACCAGCCTGTCGTTTAGGGCTTGTCCTCCTGGTTGCGTGTCACGGCGCTGGCCGCAGAAGGGGTTAAGCGGTGCTGATGGGACGAGTCCTTTTCCCATCCCCAAGAAAGGCAGGGACGCCTTTTCAGAGCATTGAATGCGTCTTGTCCTAAGACGTTTGTCCTAAGACGTTTGTCCTAAGGCGTCAGTAGTAATCATGAGATACTGTAGATACTTTACACCTCTTGTACTTCGCCACTGTTGGAGACCCCTTGGACATATAAAAGGAGGCCCAAGGCGTAGCTACAGGGGGGGCGAGATCCCGATCCAGACTCGACCCATTCTCTATGCGTAGCTGCTACTGTAGCTCCCAGAACTGGGCCAAGAACATCCACAGTAATACAACCAAGCAGGAGTAGGGTTTTATGCTTCCGAGTGGCCCGAACCTAGGTAAATCCCCTCGCGTTGATCGTTAGTTCCGCTCTTTGTGCTGTCCTTTGTCCCTTGCCGAAGCGTAAAGGGATCTTTCGGTCCCATAGGTGTCATTTCCCCGACATCTTTGGCGTGCCAGGTAGGGGGAAAGGTTGCGCGAACCCGATCTAGCGGTCGGCGCGCCGGTTCTTGATCATATTCATCGCCATGGCCCCCAAGAAGAAGGGCGCTACGGCGGTTGATCCATCCGCGTCCAGCCTCCCCGTACCTGCACAGACGGGTGATGGCGCGGGCGCTAGTGGAGGAGGTGGAGGTCTTGAGCCTCCGCGACGTTCTGGCGATCCGAGCCAGGCGAGCGCCAGGTCCAAGGATAAGGCCGCGCTACCTACGGGTGGTGCAGCAATCTCCAAGGACGGGACAGCGCCTTCCAAGACACCCACTCCGGCGCATGCACTGCGGCCTTCTCAAGACGCGCGCGATGTGCAGCACCGTGACGTCGGTGGTTCCAAGCATCCCCATGGGAAGGCCCTTGCGCATCACTCTCAAGATGTGCGGGGCCAAGATCCACGTCAACACGCCGGTGGAAGCCGCGCGCGGTTGCAGGACCGTGACGGTGCTCCTTCTAACCCAATTAAGAGTTTGAGCACCTCACGTTCTTCGCATCTTTCGCTGCCGCCTACACCAGCAGAAGCGTTGGCGCGAGCCCAGCTGCTCCTAGACTTCCCTCCCGCTGCGGAGAAGCTAGATGAGTGGAGAGCTGCCATTCAGAGCCTCATCGGTCTAGCCAACAACGACAGGCCGCGGCAAGCAGAGCCTTCGCGGCGGCAGTCTACTGGACCGGTGCGGGCCGATGGCGAGAAGACCGGAGGCGGTGCATCTATGATACGCTCCCCTCCACCACGTCAAGAGCGGTCGCTAACTCGGCGGGTCGACGCCCGTGATGACGATTCCACGGCGTCGTCCGATCCGTGGGTTCACCGCGATCAACGTCTGATTCTTCGGGAACGGCAGAAGGAGGACGCTCGAACCACCATCGAGCGGCGACGGGAAGCGCGCCGTCAGTCCGACAAGCACGAGGGACCCACTGTCGACGAGCCTGCGCCAGGGTATCCTGGTAGCCTGCCTTACGAGGTGGGCTGTCCAGCGTTTACTCGTGAGCTGCGGCGAGTCCAGTGGCCCAACTCCCGCTCTTTCAAGCCGGAGGTGCCGGAGAAGTACGACGGCAAGACTCACCCGTCAGAGTTCCTGAGCATCTACACCATTGCGGTGCAGGCTGCCAGGGCTCGAGACGACAAGATTCTCGCCAACTACTTCCCGTTGGTGCTGAAGCCCAACGTCAAGTCGTGGTTGATGCATCTGCCGGAGAATTCCATTTCCTCCTGGGCAGATCTGTGTCATGAGTTTGTCGACGCCTTTACTGGCGGCCACCAAGCTCCTGGCCAGGAAAGCGACTTGCATATCATTCCCCAGAAGGATGGCGAAACCTTGCGCAAGTACATCCAGAGGTTCAGCCGTATCCAGCACAACATTCCAGACGTTCATCCTGCCGCTGTCATCAGCGCCTTCCACCAGAACGTGCGCAACCGCAAGATGCGGGAATAGCTTGCGATGAACAAGGTCAGGGATGTCGCCGAGCTTTACGCTCTGGCTGACAAATGTGCTCGGGCAGAAGAAGGAAGGAGACTCCCCGGCGAGAACGCTGGCGCAGGAGTCGACTCCGAAAGCGAAGACGCTGCTGCCCCGGCAAGGAAGGGCCGACGGAAGGCCAGGAAGCGCAAGGGCAAGGCCGTGCTTGCCGTTGAGGGATCCGGCAACCCCGGCACCGCCAAGAAGGCCAAGACTGACGACCCCTGCAAGGAAGTTGCTGGGTGCGCCGCATGTCAGGCCTTGGCGGTTGCCGACAAGCCGGAAGGCTCCGCCAAGCAGTATTGCAAGATCCACCGCACCAAGGGCCACGATCTCCAAAACTGCCGGCAAGTTGAGGAGCTTGTCAAGAAGCAGAGAGCCGAGTACGAAAGGCGAGACAAGGAGAGGGCCCAGGATGGCGCTGGAGGGTCCGGCAAGAAGCGCGGTCGAGGAGGTCGCCGTGGCAAGGTCAAGCAACAGAAGGACCGGCCCGCCCGAGGCCGCGACAAGAAGCAGGGGGATGATGATGATGATGCAGAGGGCGACGAGTCCAGCGAACACGAGTTCCAGAAGGCGACAGAGGCCATGTGCGTTGACAGAGGTGCCTCGCTGCATTCCTCTCACCACCAGCTCAAGCAGTGGGCGCACGAGATTAATGCAGCTGAGCCCTCGCTCGATGTCCGGAAGCCACTGAGGTGGTCCCACACGCATATCGTTTTTGACGCCGAGGACCACCCTGATCGCACAACTGCGGTCGGGTGCTTGCCGTTGTCGGTTTCACCAACGATCCGCAACCTCCAGGTGACAAAAATGTTAGTTGACGGTGGGGCCGGCCTAAACCTGATCTCGCCCGATGTGATCAAGAGATTGCAAATTCCCGATGAAGATCTCGAGGAAACAGGCTCATTCCAAGGGGTCAATCCGGGAAGGAACCAGCCGAAGGGCAAGATCACCCTGCCAGTGACGTTTGGCAGCGAGTTGAACTTCAGGACGGAGAAGATCGTCTTCGACGTCGCCAAGATTCCATTACCCTATAATGGGACTCTTGGTCGCCCGGCGCTGGCCAAGTTCATGGCGGCATCGCACTACGCCTATAACGTGGTGAAGATGCCCGGGCCGATGAGCGTCCTCACCATCCACTCCGACAAGAAGGATGCGCTTATATGCACCGACAAGCTCTACCGGGAGGCGGTTGCAACATCTGCCGCCAAGGCACCTGCTCCTGTCGCTGAAGCTCCCGGGAAGAAGAAGAAGCCCGGCAAGACCTCTAGCACCCACTCCGGCAAGCGCACCTCCTCGGAGTGCTGCGCTCCCGTTGAGGACGTGCCGGAGAGCTCTGCCGGCAAGAGCAAGAAATCCAAGGCTGCTCCACCAGAGACCAAGAAGGTGCCCGCCAAGGAGGATGGTACGGGAGGAACTTTCACCATAAGTTCCACCCTTGATGACAAATAGGAAAGCGCGCTCGTTGCCTTCCTGCGGGCGAATATCGATGTGTTTGCATGGCAACCATCTGATATCCCTGGTGTTCCCAGGGAGGTAATTGAGCACCACCTTGCTGTCTGCCCTCATGTGCGGCCCGTCAAGCAAAAGATCAGGAAGCAAGCCTTGGAGCGGCAAGAGTTTATCGCCGAAGAAATCAGAAAGCTTGAAGCAGCAGGTCTGGTTAGAGGAGTCCTCCATCCTACATGGTTGGCCAATCCAGTTGTAGTGCGCAAGGCGAATGGAAAATGGAGGCTATGTATCGACTATACTAATATCAATAGAGCCTGTCCAAAAGATCCTTTTCCCTTGCCGTGCATCGACCAGATTGTGGACTCCACTGCTGGCTGCGATTTGCTATCATTCCTTGACGCATATTCAGGCTACCATCAGATTTTCATGTCCAAAGAAGACGAAGAGAAAACCGCATTTATCACCCCATGTGGCACGTATTGCTTCATACGTATGCCTTTCGGGTTGAAAAGTGCTGGTTCGACCTTCGCAAGAGCTGTCCAGATTGGTTTCGAGACCCATCTGCATAGAAATATGGAAGCCTACATGGATGACATAGTGGTCAAGACCAAGGACAAGGCAACTCTTATACAAGATCTAGAAGATACGTTTGCAAATCTACACAGGATCAATCTGAAGCTCAATCCCGAGAAGTGCGTGTTTGGCGTTCCATCCGGCAAGCTTCTCGGGTTCTTTGTGTCTCAACGTGGAATCGAAGCCAATCCCGACAAGATCAAGGCAATTGAGCAGATTGAAGCACCAAGACGTGTCAAAGATGTGCGCCGACTTGTCGGCTGCGTTGCTGCTCTGAGCAGGTTCATCTCCAAGTCCGCTGAGCGCGCCCTGCCCTTTTTCAAAATCTTGAAGAAGGCAGGACCAATGAAATGGACTCCGGAAGCGGAGGCAGCGCTGCAGGACTTGAAGAGGTACCTCTCCTCTCCGCCGACACTGGTCGCACCTAGGCCACAAGAGCCGTTGCTGCTGTATCTAGCGGCAACGAATCAAGTGGTTAGTGCTGCGCTAGTGGCGCAGAGAGAAGCAGACGAAGAGGCAGCGGCAGCGGCAAGCCCGTCAAGCGACAAGCCAGGACCATCCCCGGCAGAGTCTGGTGCCGACAAGATAGAGCCCGCGCAGTCAAGTGAAGCAGTGCAGAAGAAGAAGATGGTGCAGCGCCCAGTCTATTTTGTCAGCTCCCTTTTGCAGGGGGCTAGGTCAAGATATTCTGGTGTGCAAAAGCTGCTCTTCGGCCTCCTTATGGACTCAAGGAAGCTGCGCCATTACTTCCAAGCACATGAGATTACCGTCGTCACTCGCTTTCCGCTGCAACGGATCTTGCAGAATCCAGAAGCAACCGGCAGGATTGTGGAGTGGGCGTTGGAGCTGTCATGCTTTGGCCTCAAGTTTGAAAGCACTTCAACTATTCAGAGCAGAGCCTTGGCAGAGTTCGTTGCAGAGTGGACACCAACGCCAGACAAAGAAGTTCAAGAGTCGGTTGTCCCCGGCAAGGAAACAGATCGCGAATGGATTATGTACTTTGATGGGGCTTTTTCTCTGCAAGGCGCCGGTGCTGGCGTGCTGCTTGTCGCACCCACCGGAGAGCACCTCAAGTATGTGATTCAGATGCACTTTCCCCGGGAGAGAACAACGAACAACACTGCAGAGTATGAAGGACTGCTTGCCGGTCTCAGGATCGCGGCAGACCTTGGGATCAAGAAGCTCATCGTCAGAGGTGACTCCCAGCTCGTCGTCAGGCAAGTCAACAAGGATTACCAGAGCCTGTTGATGGAAGCTTATGTCGATGAAGTGAGAAGGCTGGAGGAGCGTTCTGACGGTTTGCAAGCAGAGCATGTTCCTCGAGCAGAGAATTGCAGTGCTGACGACCTGTCGAAGCGTGCTGCCCTTAAGTTACCTGTGGAACCAGGAACTTTTGTGCTCCGCCTGACTCAGCCATCCATAACACCACCGACGAGGCCGGACAAGAGAAGGAAGTTAAGTACCGACAAGTACTTCCCGGCAGAGCTTACAGAAGCCGCCGGCAAGGAAGTTGCCGGGAACGACACAGTTGCCGGTGAGCAGCGGCTTCGCGCAGAGCCTCAGGTTCTTGCCGCGGAAGTACGCGCCCCCGCAGCTGAGGATATGCCGGTTGCCGGTGAGCAGCAGCTTTGCGCAGAACCTCAGGTTCTTGCCGCTGAAGCAAGCGCTCCCGCGGCCGAAGAGATGCCTTTAGTCCTTGTCGTCGAGCCACAGGCTCCGGCATGGGCACAGCACATAGTTCACTTCCTTCAGACAGGAGAACTCCCTGAGGAACAAGAAGAAGCGGAGAAAGTAGCCCGTCAGTCTAGTATGTACCAGTTCGTTGACGACGTCCTGTACAGAAAGAGACCCAACGGTGTGAAATTGAAGTGCATTCCTCGGGAGGATGGACTAGAGCTGTTGCCAGAGATTCATGGAGGCATATGTGGCTCCCACATAGGCTCGAGAGCTCTTGTCGGCAAGGCATTCCAGCAAGGTTTCTTCTGGCCCACTACTCTCCAGGATGCAACTGCACTAGTAACCAAGTGTGAAGCGTGCCAGTTCCATTCAAAGCAACTTCATCAGCCAGCTCAAGCTCTTCAAACAATCCCTCTTTCCTGGCCCTTCTCGGTCTGGGGACTCGACATACTGGGTCCTTTCCCCCGCGCTGCCGGGGGCTTCGAGTACTTGTACGTTGCTATCGACAAGTTCACGAAGTGGCCGGAAGTGGAAGCAGTGAGAAAGGTGACATCACAGTCAGCGGTCAAGTTCTTCAAGGGAATAGTGTGCCGGTTTGGTGTGCCGAACAGGATCATCACCGACAACGGTACGCAGTTCACGTGTCGCACCTTCATGCAGTACGTCCAAGACCTTGGCGGCAAGATCTGTTTTGCCTCCGTTGCTCACCCGAGAAGCAACGGCCAAGCAGAGAGGGCAAATGCTGAAGTGCTGCGCGGTCTGAGGACCAGAACTTTCGACAAGCTGCACAAGTGCGGAAGACGCTAGATTGATGAGCTGCCGGCGGTTCTTTGGTCAATCAGAACGACACCAAATCGAGCTACCGACCAGACTCCCTTCGCCCTAGTCTACGGGGCTGAAGCAGTTCTCCCCACGGAACTCATATACGGGTCACCTCGAGTGCTCGCTTATGATGAGCTCGAGCAAGAGCAGCTGCGGCAAGATGACGCTGTGCTCCTTGAGGAAGATTGTCTTCGGGCTGCTGTGCGTGCTGCACGCTACCAGCAAGCTTTGCGCCGCTATCATAGCCGCAAGGTTCATGCCCGGAGTCTTGAGGAAGGCGACCTTGTTCTTCGGCGCGTTCAGTCGGTCAAGAATTCCAACAAGTTGACGCCGAAGTGGGAAGGCCCTTATCGGGTAGTACGAGTCACCAGGCCTGGCGCTGTCCGCCTGGAGACCGAAGATGGCGTGCCAGTGAGCAACTCCTGGAATATCGAACATCTTCGTAAGTTCTACCCGTGAGGCGCGGTTGCCGGTTAGCAGCAGTTTCATGCAGAACCTTTGGTTCTTGCCGCAGAAACGCTCCCGGCAACCACCTTTTGTACAAGTGTTGCTGATGCAGCATGTAATCCTTTGTACAAAGCCAGGCGAAGACCCTGTGCATAGTTTAATTAAGCTAAGTGTTTTACAATTCTTGTCGATTTCATGTCATTCTATATACATGCTTATCTGAGATGTTGTATTGCGCTTGCTTCCGGTAAGAGCTAATGAACCGCCAAGGTTCCATATTTTCTCTTCTTTCTTTTTCTCAAAAGGATAGAAGGTTCCCTCGCATGCAAGTTTGCCGGGGGGGGGGGGGGGGAGATGGTATGGATACCGACAGGCGACGTTCACGGTTGACATCTTGCCGGAAGAAGAACAACAACGAAAAGCTAAGTTGCAGAAACCCTTTAAAACAGATTTTTGTTGTAAAGCTATCCTCCTTGAACGATTTCGACTTTTGTATGGAAAACCTGCACACGATGGAACCTTGTCAGGATCAGTCGCGCCCTTACTCTGTTTCGAGTCCGCTCAACAGTTTAGGTGGCTGCACTGAAAGCGTCAAGGTTTCTTGCCGGTAGCTGCGCCTGTAGCAGGCTGCTGAAGTCCCGAACCCAGCGCTCGCGGGGGTGCGCACCGGCAAGTTCCCAGTATAAGCGTAGGGCATACACCATACAGAAAGAAATCAAACGAGGGGAATAGCATACATTAATCCAGAGACAGCAAGTTATATTACATGATAGTTGCCGCGTTTCTAACTAAAGATAAATTGTCTTTGGCTTGGAGCGATGGCGACAAGATAAAGAGAAACGGCTAATCCCGGCGATCGCCTTCAACCCTCTTGACTTGGCTCACCCTGTCAACGATGGGCGCGACAAGCTCTTCAAGTACCTTGACGTCCACATCCTTCGGCAAGCGTTTGAAGATGTTGGAGAGGTTGATGCCGGGGTTCTTGTGCACAACTTTGACGAGAACCTCACGGAGGACGGCCTGGCAGAGCTTGCGGGATTCGTTCGCCAGCTGGGATGTTCGGTCAGAGTGAAGCTGCTCCAAGGCTTCGAGCATGCGGTCAAAGAACATGGTCAGCCTAGCGCTTGTGGACACCCTGTCGTCAGAAGAATACCTGAAGCCTTGCAGACCCATGATGGACAGTTGCGCGGCAAGCTTCTCTGCAACGTCGATAAGCTTCTCAGTCCAGATCTGCACGCCTGCCACATAGTCGTTGTGTGTGGCGGTAGCATTCTTGGGCAGCTCCTGTTCATTGTGGAGGTCTTTGATCAAGGTCTTCTCCCGACCCCTGGCAGTCTCAAGGGTCTCCTTCAGCGTGGTCAGCTTCTGCTCCAGATCAATGATGGATTCCTTGGCGGAGGTGAGCTGCTGAGTCTTCTCGGATGCGGCAACCTGGGCCTCCATCAAGCTGTGAAGAGCTTTGTTTCTTTCGGCTTCGAGTGTTGAGACCTTCTTGCCGTGATCCTCGAGATCAGCCTCTAGCTTCTTCACCTTCCCGTCTAGCAAGCTCTTGGCGGCCTTTGCAGCTCCGGCAGCATCAACGGCTTCCTTCCGTTTGCCAGCGTGATCTTCAGTCCGAGCTCTGAGCGTCTCCATGTGTTTCCGCTCTAGCTCCTGGGTCCGCTGCGCGACAAGTTTCTCGATCTCCTCGTCCTTGCTGCGGAGCTTGGCGGCAAGCGCCTCCTCGTGAGCAGTAAGGTCCTCTTCGTGAGCATCGAGCCCGATGCGGCGCTCCGTCAGGCGAGCTTCTGCTGCGGCGGCCCGCTGTGCAGCCTCCTCCTGTGCCTTCTCGACATCAGATTGCTTCATGAGGAGGTCGTTCCAGTTCTCGCTCAGCTGTTCCCGAGCAGTCTTCAGCTCTTGGAAGGCCTCAGCATACCAAGCCTGCATCTCCTCGACGCGCTTTTGGAAGTCCGCCTCTGCTGCATCAACAACCGCTGCCCTGGAATCCAGCTTATCCTTCCGGGCGCGGTAGAGTGCCTGGAGCTTCTAATAGTTGTCGTGCATGGCTTGGAGTAGCTGCTCTTCCTTGGGTTCACTGCTGCTGGCGGCGGCGATGACGTCTCCATCCAGAGTTTCTCCTTCCACCGGCGCCCCAGTGCTTGTCGTCCCTGGCATGCTGACGAACAGGTTGTCGCCGGCCATGAGGTAACTGCTTGACGGGGGCACGTCAGATGTTGACGGTTGATCTTCACCGGTAGCTGGGGGCTCCGCGACCGGTGTAGCGCCAGGCGCTCTTGCGCCAGGAATGTCGTCAGTGCGATCATCGGTCTCCTTGGCGGTCCCCTCAGCAGACTTCTTGGTGGTCTCTTCCTGTGCGGCCTTGGCGGCCTCATCCGCTGCGACCCTGTTGGCCTCGGCGGCAGCGTCCCTGGCGGTCTCCTCGATGACGGTTTCGACATCCATGGGTTCCGCCAAGAGGAAATCTGGAGGCCCAGGAAGGGAAGCACGATGAGACCAAGATTGAAGTTCAAGAAGACAAAAAAAGAAGAAGAGAAAAACAGGAGTAGCAAGTACTCTGAGGCAAGCGGTTTACCTGCGTCGAGCTGCTGAGGAGGGTTGCCGGAGCTAGGGCTCGCCGGCTCTTCTTCATCGCGGTAAACTCACTTGCCGAAGGCTCATCTCTGGGCGGTGTAGTCGATGGCGGCGGCACGTCAGGGACGGTTCCCATTGGTACTCCTTGTTGCCGCTCCACTCCTGCATGCCCGGAGATGTCAGCAGTGAAGATACGCACCCCGGCACTTGCCAGCGGAAAGTGCTTAACGGACTCACGCTGGGGGCTGCGCCGGGGGCTGTGTTGAGGACTGCGTTGTGGGCTCGACTACGGGCTGATGTTGATCGTTTCTGGCGCACCTGAGGTGCTTGCTGGCGGTTCGTCGCCCGTTGAGGTCTTCGCCCTCTTCGCCATCCTTTGCGCCAAGGTTTCTGCATCTCTGTGGAGACAAGCCAAAGTGAATTAGTCAAGTGAAGCCAAAAATACAGGAATTATAAGGTGCGGCAAGGCCCTTACTCTTCTTCTTCGGATTCCAAGGCAGAGAGGTCGAAAACGACTTCCGCTTCGGCACCTGGGCGAGGAGGTGGAGAAGGAGACCTGGCGCGCTTGGCTGCAGCGGAAGCAGTAGCTTGTTGCGACCCTGCTGCTCCAGCCGCTGGTGCCGTCGTATGGGACGCTCCCGCCGCACCAGTTTGTGTCGCGGTCGAGCGTGTCGTACGTCGCACGGGCGGTTGTTGGGCCTCTTGCCGCTGCGCAGCCTTGCCGGCCGCCTTCTTGCTGGGAACCTCATCTCTTTAGGGAGGCTGACTTGCCGGGGCGTCAGAGCTGGCTTTCCAAAGAACGCGCCTTTTCTTCCCTGGAGCTGGGGGCTCCTCGTGCGGCTGCTCCTCGGTTGCGCCCTCGACGGTAGAGCCCCCGGCAACAATGCCGCTCTGCTCCCCAGCAACTTCCTCTTCCTCGGAAGAGGTCTCCTCTGACACCATCTCTTCTTCACTGGTGTCTCCTCCCGTGAAGCCAAAGTCGCCGGCCTCTGCGGCAAGGTTTGCCTCTTCCGCCCTACTAGCGATGTAAGCTATTTCTTCGTCAGTGGTGGGACGGATAAGTTTGGGATCTTCCCGGATGGCCCTCTCCGACAAGTTGTCGAAGAACTCCTGCACTTTCTTTGGAGGCGGCTCTACCCAAGTCCCGTCAAGGCCGTGGGCGTTGCACACTGGCATCATAGCAATGATTGAGCTCAGGGCAGAGTTGTTGCACAGAGGCACGACTCCAGGCGGCAACATGAACCTCCCGTCAGGCCTGAACAGCTTGTGGCAGAGATACATGTGCTGCAAGACCGTGAAGTTGTGATTCAAGCCAGGGCGCAGCCTCATAATATCTGCTGCGTTCTTGAAGTCCCAGGCTGGCCTCCCCTTAATGTGCAGAGGGGCGATGCGCCAGCGAAGGAAATCTGCGCCAACCATTTCAATCGTGAGCCCGGCAGCATTCAGGCGGTGGATCCTGGTGATTGCAATTGTGAGCTTCTTGTCTTCAGGGTCGAGGTCGCTCCAACTCTCACCACGGGCCACCTTCTTCTGCCGGGGCACGCAGAATGGCTGAGGGTCCTTCTCCTGGATCCAGCACCACTCGGATCGCCACTCATCCCACTTCTTGCGGTAGAGACCCCCTGAGTATATATCCTTGTTCCATGTCCTTGGAATCCAAGTGATAGATCCAGAGAGGGCGTCTCCTGCCTCGATGCGGGGGATGAAGTAGTGGCGGAAGAGGGCCGTGTTGGGGACCACTCCGGCAAAGTTTTTGCAAAGATGCGCAAAGACAGACATGCACGTTACGGCGTTCGGCATGAAATCCAAAAGGTGGAACCCGTACGTGTACATGATGTCGACAAAGAAGTCGGAGAAAGGAGGACAGAGCCCGCAGTAAAAATAAGCAGCGAAGAAAGGGTATCTATCCGCGCCGCCCCCGGCGGAAGCCGAAAGCGCGCGGGTTTTGGGATGGCCATTTGTCTCCTTCCCCCATACGCACCTGTACTGAGTAATCAAGGTGTGCCCGTCAAGCGTCGGGTCGAAGACGGCGCGCTCTCTCCGCATCCGCACCAGATCCCCTTCATCTGCTCCTGCAGCTGAGACGGCGGCTTTCGCCGCTTTTCCCTTGCCTGCTTTTGGCGGCATGGCGGCAGTGGAAGCGGAGTCCGAAGGTGGCGAGGGTGTGCGGGTGGCGGAAGAATGGAGGAGGCGTGTTTCAGGCTCGAGGAGGAGGACGATGGCAGCGTCCAGATTGGAAAAGATGAGAGGTAAATGAGCAGCGCCCCTGCGGATTCCTTTTTATGGGGAAGGAGCGGAGGCTGCGGTCGTTCCGCGCACGTCCCCCACGTTCCGCATTCAACGCGCGTCGTGGGAGGGCGCAGTAAAAGAGAAGATTATGACAGCAACTCCTGCCACGCGTGCCCGTGCACTATTTTGGGCCTAGCCCAACAACACCTCGCACCCGTGTATGGCCTAGGCCCGGGGGCTCCTGTCGGTGCACTAAAGATCGGGTCCTTTACTACCCCGTACTTGTGCACGGACAGTTGTAGCCATACCTGCGACAAGACCTGCCGGAGGACGGCTGGAGACAGATGCAAGATATCAAGAAGGCGTTTAAGCTGAGGATCAGAAGACCGAAGGCTGGGCGTCCGGCAAGATCTTGCCGGGCTGGCCCGTCGAGCCCCGGCAAGATCAGCCCCCGGCAAGATCAGCACCCGGCAAGATCCCACCGCTTCAGCACAGTGCCGCCGCTCCAGCGCAGCGACCAGCCTGTCGTTTAGGGCTTGTCCTCCTGGTTGCGTGTCACGGCGCTGGCCGCAGAAGGGGTTAAGAGGTGCTGATGGGACGAGTCCTTTTCCCATCCCCAAGAAAGGCAGGGACGCCTGTTCAGAGCATTGAATGCGTCTTGTCCTAAGACGTTTGTCCTAAGGCGTCAGTAGTAATCATGAGATACTGGTAATCATGAGATACTGTAGATACTTTACACCTCTTGTACTTCGCCACTATTGGAGACCCCTTGGACATATAAAAGGAGGCCCAAGGCGTAGCTACAGGGGGGGGGGGGCGAGATCCCGATCCAGACTCGACCCATTCTGTATGCGTAGCTGCTACTGTAGCTCCCAGAACTGGGCCAAGAACATCCACAGTAATACAACCAAGCAGGAGTAGGGTTTTACGCTTCCGAGCGGCCCTAACCTGGGTAAATCCCCTCGCGTTGATCGTTAGTTCCGCTCTTTGTGCTGTCCTTTCTCCCTTGCCGAACCGTAAAGGGATCCTTCGGTCCCATAGGCATCGTTTCCCCGACAATAGGGTTTTCATCTCCTTTCCTATCAATGATATGCAAGTAAAATTATCAATGTAAAAGCACCCACCTAATAAGCCTGGGCTTAGCATATTTATTTTCCATAAGGTATTTAATAGCAACATGATCAGTGTGAATAGTTACTTTGGAATCGACGATGTAAGGTCTAAACTTATCACATGCAAAAACAACCGCTAAAAATACCTTCTCAGTAGTAGCATAATTTCTTTGAGCAATGTCTAGGGTCTTACTAGCGCAATGAATAACATTCAATTTCTTATCTACTCTTTGCCCTAGAACAACACCAAGAGCATAATCACTAGCATCACACATAATTTCAAATGGTAAGTTCCAATCAGGTGGTTGGACAATAGGTGCAGAAATCAAAGCTTTCAAGTATTTGAAAGGCTTCTACACAATCATCATCAAAAACAAAGGGAATATCTTTTTGAAGAAGATTAGTTAGTGTCCTCGAAATCTTTGAGAAATCATTAATGAAACACCTATAGAAACCACCATGACCAAGGAAACTTCATATACCTTTAATATCTTTTGGACATGACAATTTCTCTATTGCATAAATTTAGCTTTGTCCACTTCAATGCCTCGTTTAGAAATTTATTGCCCAGGTACTATTCCTTCATTCACCATAAAGTGGCACTTCTCCCAATTCAAGACAAGATTAGTTTCTTCACATCTCTGCAAAACTCGATCAAGGTTTCTCACAAAATCATCAAAATAAGTCCCGTAAATGAAAAAATCATCCATGAAAACCTCAACAATCTTTTCACAAAAGTCAGAGAATATAGCAGTTATACATCTTTGAAAGGTAGCAGGTGCATTGCATAAACCAAAAGGCATACGCATATAAGCATAGGTTCCAAATGGGCATGTAAAGGTAGTTTTCTCTTGGTCCTCTTTTGACACGGGTATTTGATAGAAACCAGAGTATCCATCAAGAAAGCAAAAGTGTGTGTGCTTAGATAATATTTCTAATATTCCTAGTAGCTTTATTTAATTTCCTGAAATCAATTACCATCCTATAACCAGTTATGATTCTTTGTGGAATAAGTTCATTTTTATCATTAGGGACAACAGTTATACCTCCTTTCTTAGGAACACAATGAACAGGACTTACAATCAGCAATAGGATAAATTATACCTGCTTCCAGAAGTTTTAATATTTCAGTACTTACCACCTCCTTCATCTTAGGATTCAAACGGCATTGATGATCAACAACGGGTTTAGCATCAAGTTCCATATTAATCTTGTGCTGAGATAGAGCGGGGCTTATGCCCTTAAGATCATCAAGAGTATATCCAATAGCAACCCCGTTCTTCTTTAGAGTTTTAAGTAATCTCTTCTCTTCATGCTCTGACAGGTTAGCACTGATAATAACAAGATATATCTTCTTTTCATCAAGATAAGCATATTTCAAAGTATTAGGCAATGTCTTTAGCTCAAACACGGGATCTCCCTTGGGTGGAGGAGGATCCCCTAAAATATCAACTAGTAAGTTGTGTTTCAGAATAGGTGTTTGTCTAAGAAAAATATCATCTATTTCTTTTCTTTCATTCATTTGCATACCATTTTCATGGTCTAGCAAATATTGTTTTAGAGGATCAGTAGTAGGTACAACAATAGAAGCAAGACCAATTATTTCATCCTTACTAGGCAATTCTTTTTCATGTGGTTGTCTACCAAACCTAGAGAAATGAAATTCATGAGACACATCACCAAAGCTTACTTTGACCTTCTCAGTAACACAATTAATTTCAGCATTAAGAGTATTCAAGAAAGATCTACCAAATATAATGGGACAAAAGTTATCCTGTTCTGAACAAAGTACTAAGAAATCTATTGGGTACTTGACTTTCCCACATAGGACTTCAACATCTCTAACAATCCCAAATGGTGTAATAGTATCTTTGTTTGCAAGTTTAATAGTGACAACCATATCTTCAATCTCAGAGCGTGCTATGTCATGCATAATTTATTGATATAAGGTAAAAGGTATAGCACTAACACTAGCACCAATGTCACATAAGCCATGATAAAAATGATCTCCAATTTTAACAGAGACAATAGGCATGGCTACAACTGGCTTGTTCTTATTGAGCTCATCTCGCTCATTTCTAACAGGTTTTGCAATTCTAGCAGCTTCAGCACAGAAGTAAATAACCCGACCAACAATATTATCAATTAGGAGGTCTTTAACCATAGCAACATTAGGCTCACCATTTATTTTTTCAGAAGGTTTACGTGTCCTAACATGGCTTTCATTAACCACAGTTGCAGCTTTAGCATGTTCCCTAATCTTAACAGGAAAAGGAGGTTCCTCAATGTAAGTAGTAGGAACAATTGGATCAACGTGGCTAACAATTATTTCTTCCTGCTTAATTTTCACATGTTCCTCTAATGGTTTTTCAATGGGAGGATGATATTTAAACCACTTCTCCATGGGGAGATCAACATGAGTAGCAGATGATTCACAAAAAGTAGCTACCATCTCAGAGTCAAGACCATATTTATTGGTAAACTCATGGAAAGCATTAGTTTCAATAAAAGATTTAACACAATCAAAATTAAGCTTTATCCATGACTCTTTACATTTGTCGAGTTCCCAATCTTCAGAGTTGTGTTTAATTGTTTACTGAAGACCCCATTTGAATTCAATAGTCCTCTTCATATAAGAACCAGTAGCACAAGAATCGAATAATATTTGATCATCATGAGAAAGCCGAGCATAAATTTTTTGTATAATCATTTCTCTTGAGAGCTCATTGTTGGGGCAACTGTGCATCATAGATTTGAGCCTCTGATACATCTCCAACGTATCAATAATTTTTGCTTGTTCCATGCTGTTATATTATCATTCTTGGATGTTTTACAATCATTTTATTACAACTTTATATCATTTTTTGAGACTAACCTATTGACATAGTGCCAAAGTGCCAGTTGTTGTTTTTGCTTGTTTTTTACTTCACAGAAAATCAGTACCAAATGGAGACCAAACGCTGCGGGGATTTTTGTGGTTTTTTTATGGACCAGAAGAAAGAAGATGGGCCAAAGAACACCAGAAGAGGGGGCCCAGGGTGGCCACCCTCCACCAGGGCGCGCTAGAGGCCCCCTGGCACGGCCTGGTGGGGGATGGGCACCTCGGGCACCCCCTCAACCGAATATCGTTCCTATAAATTCCCAGAAAATCCTAAAACCCTAGAGGAGTCGACGAAACACAAATCCAGCCGCCACAAGTTCCAGAACCGCGAGATCCAATCTAAACACCATCACGGAGGGGTTCATCTTCCTCATAGGTGCCTCTCCGATGATGCGTGAGTAGTCCACCATAGACCTACGGGTCCGTAGGCAGTAGCTAGATGGCTTCTTCTCCCTCTCTTATGATTCTCAATACAACGGTCTCTTGGAGATCTATTTGATGTAAATTTTTGCGGTGTGTTTGTTGGGATCTGATGAATTTTGAGTTCATGATCAGTTTCTATCCATGAATATTATTTGAGTCTTCTTTGATCTCTTATATGCATGATTGCTTATAGCAATGTATTTCTTCTTCGAATCTTTGGTTTAGTTAGGCCAACTAGATCGATTTTTCTTGCCATGGGAAGAGGTGCATTGTGATGGGTTCGATCTTGCGGTGTTCTTTCCCAGTGACATAAGGGGCAGCAAGACACGCATGTATCGTTGCTATTAAGGATAACAAGATGAGGTCTATTCCTACATGAATAGATCTTGTCTACATCATGTCATTGTTCTTATTGCATTACTCCGTTTTTCCATGAACTTAATACACTAGATGCATGCTGGATAGCGGTCGATGTCTGGAGTGATAGAGGGAGATGCAGGCAGGAGTCGGTCTATCTATCTTGGATGTGATGCCTATATAATGATCATCGCCTTGGATATCGTCATGACTATTCGATTTTCTATCAATTGCCCAACAGTAATTTGTTCACCCACCGTGCGCTATACTCATGAGAGAAGCCACTAGTGAACCCTACGGCCCCCGGGTCTACTTTTCTATCATATTGCTTTCCGATCTACATTTTTTGCAATCTTTGTTTTCAGATCTACAAAACCAAAAACCCAAAAACATATTGCTGCATATTTACTCTTTTTATTTGTGTTCTTGAGAGATCTATCTCTCCTATCTATCACTACCTAATCTATATTTTTACCGTAGAGAGATTGACAACCTCTCTTTCGTGTCGGGTTGCAAGTATTTGTTGTTTGTGTGCAGGTGTTGCTTATTGGGTGGTGGTGATCCTCCTACAGGGTCGATAACCTTAGTTTCGTAAATGAGGGAAATACTTACCGTCGCTGTGCTGCATCATCCCTTCCTCTTTGGGGAAATACCGACGCAGTCCAAGCACGTCAAAGGAATTTCTGGCGCCGTTGTCGGGGAGGAAGCGGTCTCTTCTACGTGCCTATCGTAGGCGCCAAGGGGACTCCATCATCATCTACAAGGTTCCTAATCACAAATCACATCTCCTTGCAATTACATTATTTGCCATTTGCCTCTCGTTTTCCTCTCCCCCACTTCACAAATTTGCCGTTTTATTCGCCCTCTTTTTCGTTTGCCTTTTTCTCACGAGATCTATTTTTGTTTGCTTGTTTGCTATCTTTGCTTGTGTTGCCATGTGCCTTCTATTTGCTTGCATCTTTGCTTGCCAAAAATCTATTGATATGGATCTTCATCCACTTGCTAATCTTTTCAAAAGACCAAATTATGATGAACCAATTTCTTGTGAGTTGAGTGCACTTGATTATCTCTTTGAAGTTTTGCTTGAAAATCATGAATCTGAAAATTTCGATGAAGTGTTGAAAGAAGAAATTTATAAGGTGATTCATGATAGCTCCTTGATTGAAAAGCATGATTGTAATGATGTTACTATAAATTCTATTAATGTCAATTATGCTAATGATATGCAAAGCCACAAGCTTGGGCATGCTATGTTTGATGAAAATGATATTTTTAGTCCCCCAAGTTTTGATGAGCAAATTTATTATGATGATTGCATGCTTCCTATTCATGATGATGGTGATGATACGTATGCTATAATGAGTAATGATAACCATGAAACTTATCATCATGGTTTTAATTTGCAAGGTGGTTATGTCAATCAAGTGTCTCATGATAGTTATTTTGTTGAGTTTTCTCCCACTACCATGGATGAAAAGGAATTTGCTTATGTGGAGAGTAATGAAAATTATATGTTTGTGCATCATGAAAAGAATGATTTATGTGATAGTTATATTGTTGAATTCCTTCATTATGCTACTGAAATTTATTATGAGGGAGGTACATATGCTTGTAGGAATTTCAATAATATCAAGTTTCCTCTCTATGTGTTCAAAGTTTTGAAGTTATGCTTGTTTTGCCTTCCTATGCTATTTGATTCTTGTTCCCATAAATTGTTTGCTCACAAAATCCCTATGCATAGGAAGTGGGTTAGACTTAAATGTGCTTGTCATGAGATTCTTGATGCTCTCTTGCATATTTCAATTACTACTTTTTATGTGAGCATCATTTAAATCATTATGCCTAGCTAGGGGCATAAAACGATAGCGCTTGTTGGGAGGCAACCCAATGAATAAATAAATTTTTCCTTTTTCCTTTCTGTTTTTGAGTGTTGACACAATTATGCCTCTGTTATTATTGTGTTTTTATGGTTTATTTAGTGTTTGTGCCAAGTAAAGCCTTTAGGATGATTCATAGGACGAGTAGAAGTGATGCTGAATCTGAAACAGAAACTTTGCGTCCAGTATATGAATTTTAATTTTTTTCTGTAACGTGATCTTGAGCTGAAATGTTAGCACAGTGTTGCTATACAAATTCCTTATGTTGTCCTAATTCTTCAAAAAATTTAGAGTTCCATAAGTATGGGTAGAGTACAGATTACTACAGACTGTTCTGTTTGAGACAGATTCTGTTTTTGTTGCATTGTGTGCTTGTTTTGATGAATCTATGGTTTGTATTGGGGGGTATAAGCCATGGTAAAGTTAAAATACAGTAGGTATAATGCAATGTAACACCCCTGGATTTCAACTACAGTAACCTAGGTGATCAGGCTATAGTGATCATTGTAATTAAGCACAGTGATGACCATGATCAGTGCCTAATCATTTTGCTAAACAGTGCATGATTAAGGATGGCAATTTTACCCATGGGTACGGGTACCCGCGGGTACCGTACCCGCATGGGCAGGGTATGGGTCCAATTTTATACCCGCGGGTAGTACCCATACCCTACCCGTTAAGTCATGGGTAGGGCACGGGTATAACCTTTTACCCATGGATATACCCATACCCTACCCGTTTATACTGACATGTGAACCTTACCCATGATTCACAAGTGTACCTATGTTGTGTCGTGAGCTTGTGAACCCATGTTAAAGTTGTCACCAATTGTCAATTTGAGTTGAGATAATTATCATGTACTCATCCGTTTGTTATTGAGTTGAGATCAATGTTATTTTCAAATGTGCTATGATGAATGTAAAATTACGAATAACTTGTATACTATTTGATCTACCCATTCAGTACCCAATGGGTATGGATACCCGTCGGGTATGGGTACGGGTAAAGTTTCATACCCGTGGGTACGGGTATGGGTAGAATTTTATACCCATTGATCACACGGGTATGGGTATGGTATTGGTCTACCCGCCCCATACCCTACCCATTGCCATCCTTATGCATGATCTATATGGATTTCAAATCTCATTTCAAATTCCACTACTAATGCCCTAGGATTTTATTGTGATAAAATAAATCCTCAAACAGCATAAGAAAAATGTTGCACATTTGCTAAAAATCAGCAAACAAATAATGTTTGGGAAAACAACATCACCTTGATGTTGGTGTGGACCCCACCATCAATAACAGCAACTTAAATCAATTTAAAGTTCTCTTTAATTTAAAATGGAAAATGAAAACCGATTCCAAAAATCCCCAAACTTTTTGTGGCCATGTGAAATATTTCAGGATATTTATTGGGCCATGTTACTTATTTTTGCTGTGAAGAAATATGGCCTAAAATAAATAAAATAGAAACTGTAAAAGAAAGCAGAAAAGAAAAAGAATAAGAAAAGGAGAAACAGCACTGTGCACTTAAGCCTGTGGGCTACAGTGCGGCCCAGCCCACCGCCGCACCGTCTCCCACCTCCCGCACTGCTCACCCGCACGCTGTCGAACACAGCGCGGGCGCGCGCACCCGCAGCCAGGCCCCCCCTCCCTCGCTCGACAGCGCGCCCGCGCCCTTTCGCGGTGGATAAGGGCAACGCCCTGAGCCTCCCCAGGCTCTCCCTCGCTCACTCCCCCCTCTCCTTCCTCTGCTCCCCCCCTCACCGAACGCCACCGCCGCCATGGCTCCGACCTAGCCGCGGCCACCGCCTCCGCCTCGTTGCTCCGCCCTGTCCAGCGTCACCGCCGACCTCGACTCCGTCGCCTACGCCTCGCTGTTGGAGCTCAGAGCCACCGCAACGCCCACGACGCCGTCGTCTTCCACCTTCGACCACCCGAACGTCGCCGACGAATCCGCCGCCATCGCCCTTCCCCGAGCCCACCGTTGCACATCTGCAGGCTCACTGTGAGCCTCCGCTTCCTCCCCTCTCGCTCTCGTCGCCGTTCATTAGCCGTAGACGCCGCCCCCGTCATACCTGAACGCGCCACCGCGGGACTCGTCGCCGGCGAGTCCCCGGCGACCATTTGGTCGCGCGCTGCTGCCCACCGTGCTCGTCACGTCGTGCAGGCCTCGCCTAGCCTCCTCGTTTGCTCGCGCGCGCACTGCAGCTCCGATCTCGTCAATGCCCGAACCGCACCGCCGCCCCTGCTCGTCGCCGGCGTCGTTTCGGCCCGCCTCTGCTTCCCCCGCTCGCCGGGATGGAACGGCGGCTGTGCCAGCTGCCGAACGCGCCAAAGAACGCCCAAAATGGCGCCCCCTACGCGATTTCCGGCCGGTGGTCGAGCCGCGCCGCCGCGTTTTTGGGCGCCGGCGGCCAGACGTCGACCGGGATGACCTGGCCCGACTGGGGCCACCCCCCAGTGACCCTGCCCGTGGGCCTGGACGCCCCAGTTGACCAGTTGACTTGGTCAACTGGCTGACTGGGCGTTGCCCAGTCACTGACCTGTGGGGCCTCACGCCCCTGTGTCTATGACATGTGGGCCCCTGCCCCTTTTAGTTAATTAAAACTGTTAATTAATTAATTAGTTAATTAAAACACTAATATGTCACTGACTAGTGGGGCCCACACCTAATGAATCTGTAATTAGTTTGAATAAACCGTATTTAGCCTCTGTCTCACTGACAGGTGAGCCCCACTGGACCCACATGTCAGGTTTGACCTAGTCAGCTGGGTTTGACCTGCTGACGTCATCTTGACGTTCTGTTGACGTCACCTTTTACTATTCTGGATATTTCGGATCTAATTAATTAAAATAATTCCAAAAAATCAATAAAACTTTAGAAAATCATATCTTTTAAACCATACTCGGATGAAAAAGTTTTATACATGAAAGTTGATCAGAAAAATCCCACGAATCCGAATACGCTTCCCGTTCATCTGTCACATGCTCCTAGCATGATGAACATGGAACTTTCCCCCTCCGGATCATCTGTCTGATAAATCCAAAGACCCGGGAAATATCGTCAGATATTCTCCCGCTCCGTCTAATATGTGTAGTACTGCATTGGTGCATGCCTAGCCCTGCATATTGCCATGTCATGCATCGTGTTGCATCTGTGCTTTATATTTATTGTTTCTCCCCCCTCTTCTTACCGGTAGACCCCAAGACCGACGCTGCTGCCGGGTACGACTATGCTGTTGACGATCAGCCTTTTGCCGCAGAGCAGCAAGGCAAGCAACCCCCCTTGAGCATTCCGATATCGCCCATTTCTTTCCCTCTCATTCTTGCATTAGATTTTTGCTACTATATTAGTTAGCTCCTATTCTGATGCATAGCCTGTTTTTGATAAACTGCTACTATACCTGCAATCATAGCAATTGCTTAGTATAGGTTGATCAATGAATCCCCAGTGACCCCCTTAGTCCCAGTTGCCCCTGCTTCTTCATCGATGACTCGACGACTTGAAGACTCGAAGACTCGGTCAGCCGACCGACAAGTCAGGCCCCTCACATCACCGCACACCCCTTAGTTGTACGACTCTGCAGCGCTACTATCGAGTACCGAGGGTGACACCTCGTGAAGTACTCATGATGCTAGCTCTGTAGTGCAGCTAGTCGGTCGTGGTTATCGAGGGTGATTCCTCATTCACCACTCCCGACGATGACTCTGTCGTGCAACCCCTCAAGTGGGACCCTCGAGGGTGATTCCTCTAAGTCCACCTTGACGGTTTCATCGAGCGGGCCCCCTTGAGGGTGATTCCTCAGGTTCCGTCTTGATGTTTTATACACACAGTTACTACGACCTGGTTACAGAAACATGTTGGTGATGGGTCGGCCCTGAGGGGTACCCACGGTTTGATGATGTTGAGGTGTGGACGGGCAGGAGAGGCCCTTGCCACACATCCTCGAGACGGGGCGACGGGACCGCACTTCATGGGTCGCGCTTGCCCCGCATTGATAAAATGCTAATGGGTTGGGTACTTGATCTGAGTTAGGTCGTTGGCCTTAATACGCACTAGCCTTCACGTGGGAGAAGTTATGGGTACTCAGCGTCGTTGTATCAGCCGAAGCTCTTCGGACGTCAGCAATGGAGCGGCGCGTGCCCGAGTGGTCCGCAATGACATCACGCTTGTTACTAAGGGGTGCTAGGACTGACCTCGGCCACGTTCGCATCGTGCAGGAGTGCAAGGGCAAGTGTGCCCACGAACCTGCGCGCTTAGGATTTAGACCGGCGGGCTGGCCTCTTCGTTGAGCCTAGGTGGGGCGACGACGTGCCAAAATCCCAAGGCCGGGCATGACCCAGGAAAGTGTGTCCGGCCGGAGGTGATTCAGGCGTGTTGGGGAATATGTGGTGCACCCCTGCAGGGATGATTAATCTATTCGAATAGCCGTGTCCACGGTAACAGGATGACTTGGAGTTGTACCTTGACCTTATACAACTATAATTGTGATTTAATTTGAAATGAATGTGGCTCCGAGATTGCTTCCTCGCAGGGAGTCGAGGGAGGATCTCTAGGCGTGGTTACTTATTAAAATTGCTACAATAATATGACTATATGTGATATACCAGTCTACTCTCTTCTAATGCTGCAAGATGCTGAAGATGCTAGTCTTCGATAGGACTAGGCCTTCCCCATATTCTTGTTTTCTGCAGTCAGTCCAGATATAACCCCATTCCTTGATAATGATGCATACTTAGCATAGTTCTGATGTCAGTCTTGCGAGTACTTTGGATGAGTACTCACCGCTGCTTTGCCTTCTTTTTCCCCCTCGATACGATGCCGCGTTCAGACGATGGAGCCCAGGAGATGGAGTATGCCGGAGACGACTACTACACCACCGCTGGAGCCTACTACTACGTGGAGACTGCCGACGCTCAGGAACAGTTAGGTTGGTTCCTAGGCAGGAGGCCTCGCCTCTTTCGATCCGCTGCTTATGTTTGTGCTAGCCTTCTTAAGGCAAAACTTGTTTAACTTATGTCTGTACTCAGATATTATTGCTTCCGCTGACTCGTGCTTGTTGAGCTTTGTATTCGAGCCCTCGAGGCCCCTGGCTTGTAATATGAAGCTGTATGACTTTAATTTGTGTCTAGTGTTGTGTTGTGATATCAATCAGTAAGTCCCTAATCTTGGTCGTACGCATTGCGTGTTTGATTAGCGTACGGTCGAAATTGGGGGCGTCACAAGTTGGTATCAGAGCCAGGTTGCCCGTAGGTAGCCCCCTTTCCAACTCCTTGGCAGAAGTTGAGTCTATTACTAAAAAAAAACTTTTACTAACATTGTTGTGTGGGTTACGGGCCCACATCTCAATTGGGTGGTATTACGATCTTTTATTCCTCATCTATACTCTGGGTTCTGATCTCTCTTCTCTTTCGGGTTAAAGATTTTATTAACTCTAACTCTAGGTTCTCGTAACGACTCCTCCCGGAGAGCTCCGCATTCCAGGTGATGGCTTGATTCATCAGAAGACTCCGAAGATACTCTCTGATGTTCTCCCGAGAACTTGTGCTCATCGCTTTTGTTATTCCCTCCACAGTCAACCCCTATGGATGACTACATGCAATTGTCGCTCATACTTTCATATCCAGTTGTACTTGTTGTTACAAGGTACATCGAATTGTCTTATCGAGAATTCGTTCGTCCTCAATTATCTTGGGTTTCACAAAATCATTCGAATTACTATTCGATCTCCCGAAATCCTCAGTAGCCTTTTGCTCTTGACCTTTCTCGCCGGCTTGCATTATGGTTAATTCCATGTGTCCAGCAATTTTAAGTAAATCCTTTGTGGTTTTCATTTGATTTTATTAATTCAACCTGTGTGTGAATGCATGCAGTCATCAGTTGTTTATCAGAAATTATCCGTCCGGCTCAGACGTCTTTCCCAACATGAGTTGGTTCTCGACAAATCCACCTTGGTTGATTGTCCATCTAAGTCCCTTCAACTTATCTGTATTGATCGAAGCATCTGATTCCGATACACCAATTTGGAAATCTTAATTCCTTTGGTTATTTAAGCATCAAATTATTTAGATGTTCTATGATCTGATGCCTTGCATTCTTTCTCCCTCTGATTGAGTGCCGATACTCACATCAGGTCCTTTGTGGACCGCCAGAACCATTGTTGGGTTATTATCTGATAGCATCCTTCACATTCAAAATTATTGTGATGTTCTTCCCCTGATACATGATGCCATTGGTAAATTGTGTCTTCTCCCTCTATTAAGTTGTATCCTATGCCTTTGTCAGCCATGCCCTGTTGTCAAGCATGTGTTAATTACTCTTGAAGCTTGTGGTATATGTTCATAAGATGCCCCAATGGGTTGGACCTATGCCTTCCTTAATTCGTGTGAACCCGATAGTTTTCACGAGTCATACTCTCCTGGTGTTTTGCCAGTTAAATTTTCAAAACTACAACTTCATCAAAGGCGAGGTGTAAATGGAAGGTGATGCATTGATGAAGTGGGAGTCGACCTTGAACTTTGCGCTCTTGCCCATGAAAACAATGTTGATCTTATCATAGAAGCTTCTCGTATCAATAATCATTCATTGTATGATTTGATCTGGTATCTGTGATCTTGTCCTTTGCAACCGTGGTTCCGACCATGATTGTTCTTCTTGATCCCATTTTTGGACAAGTTAAAGCACTTGTCATATGCAGATCATTACATTGGTCCAAGCTTTAATTCTGATCTACCTCCGAGTATTATCCTTGGTATATCGAGAATATCATGGACCTACATAGCTTCTTATAAGCTCCTCATCAGCTATGTTTTCTTCACTGATTCCAGTTTCCTCGTGTTCTAAATTGTTGGACACTCAAGGATACCGATAATTGAATCGAGTCCGCATTGCGATTCAATAACTCTTAGTAATCTTCTTTGCTTATGAGTTTGTACTCGATCATGTCATTCCAAGCTGTTTGGCTACATCATCATCGTCACGCTAAGGCTTGACCATGCTATTTATATCCTTCACCCCCGGAACACAATTCCAAAAGTGCTCTAAGCTTACATCGAGTTTGCAACGTCATGTTGGTTGTCTTGAAGGCAATTTCGACTCTGAGCTAGCACTCTAAACTGTGGTTCCGACCACCCTTCGCTTCATCATTTCTTTGCTTGATGTCATCGCTGATCGATTACATCTTCAAGAGACTTCTCGGCAAATGTGTCATGATCCTCATCAGCATTTTGGGCTCTTCCAGGATATCAATTAAATTCATGATGAGGGTAGCATCCTTGTCCGTGGTAATTGGTGTTGTCGTTGGCGACATCCTTGCCATCACCTTTCATTTCTTTGTTCCCGTGTTGTTTCTAACCGGAATACTGACAAATGGAATGTGGTGTGTAAATTCAATACTTATGGCATACCAACTCTATCACCTTGGCGTTAATGAACAATAAGTCCATTCTTAGTGTTTTGGTTGTTGAATCAACATTCTAACATTGGTCGTGCTACTCAGTCCAGATTTCGGGTGCACCTTTCGATTAATGTTTAATTGCGGATGTTTCCCTCAGGCATATCTCAATATGTCATCTGGTTTGGCCAATGCTATCACCTTTTTCACTCAATCGTGGAGATCCATCTTTGTGAGAGTCCCGACGAATTGTTGCTGAGCCCATCAGCCACATCCTCATCTTCTTCGTGGTTCATGATGGACATTTAAATTAGTGTTGGAAACCTTGAAAGCATTATCTTTGTGCCTAGCTCATGAAGAATATGTTTGTCAAAAGAAGTGTTTTTCTCTAAGTTCACGTGCACCTTGCCGTTGCGATTATGAGAAAGTTTTGCTTCACTTCCTCTGGAATCGTTCCAATTCATTCATGCATGAGCGAAGCGTTCTATGGTTTGCTAGATTTGCTACCTTCTCTCCATATTTATACCTAGCACGCCAAGCCACTAATTGATTTGATCTAGGAAAAGAAGTTCTTCGTAAGAGCTAGTCCGGACTTACACCCGGAACTTTGATATCAGCTATGATGGTCCCCAACCAGAACTTGATTGCTTTCCTTTCCAAAAGACTTCCATGCGGGCACGTATGTCTAAACATTGTGATCATGTGTCTTGGAGTCCAACTCATGATTCAAAACTTGCTTCCATAGTTCATTGCTGAGACTCTTGCAACGTCAACTCATCAATTTGTGTTGGGCCCTTGCCTTCTCACGCATCCGGAGTCTGAAGTATCCTGACACCAATCAGATCTGAATCTCGACAGATATGATGGTTGGATCTTTTCCCAAGAATTATAACGTTGGTCCCTATGTTACTCGGTAAGGTGATGTTGTGGCTAGCACACCTGGCCAGAGGACCTATTGTTATAATATCTTGTTCAGCAAGATTTGCCATTCTTCCATGGGAAAAATTGTATGACTTATTTATAAGTTGTTCCTGATGGATCCTTCGTGTATCCAAAGTATGTCCTTTAGCTGATGGCCATGTCACTGCTATACCTAAGCATGTCTGTGGTACTTCGATCATCAACAGGGACATTGGAAGCGCAATGTAAAATTTTCTTGATCTATTACCCAAACACCGTTGTATGGGCACCTCATAAGTTCCTTGCCCCTTTGTCTAAAAGGTTACATACTTGGAGACTTGTCATGATTATCCTGCTCTATTTTTTACGTGGGAAGGATATACTCATAATACTTGTGTATAAACACATTTTCCTTTCCACTGGTCTGGTTGATCTAATAATCACATTTTCCTTTCCATTGGTCTGTTAACCTTTCTTGAGATTATATGATCTAAACAGTAATAATTCCCTGCTTAGGTAAACACCTCGGAGAACAACTCTGTCAGTAAGACCCTGTTACTATTGTTGATAACATTCCGGTAACCGCCGGTGGACGAGAAGTTTGCCTGTTGGCCCGCCTCGTTTCAACGAGCAGGAAAATGGTTCTATTCGTCCCCCGCCCTTGGTACCGACGTTGCTGCCAACATAACTGACACGCTTTACTCTGACATGTCTTGCTACCATGACCGTGCAAGTTGTCACCGCTCTCCTGCTCTTAACCACATGGTCGGCCCATAACCCTCAGTTCCACAGGATCGAAACCTGACTCTCCTGTACATCGTTGATTCTAAAGTATCCCTTGCACTTGTCATCATATGCAATTCCCGGGCCACCGCCCAAGGGATGATCTATCCTTTTATCAGACGCGATATTTATTCTCGTTGCTCTGAACCCCTCCTTTTTTCGCCTTCTGATCAGGCATCGAATGGTTGCCAACCCGTTTGAAACTTTTGTACCATAGCTTCTGCTCTAAATGAATTCCCTGCCTGAGTTCACCATCAGATGCCCAACTTTGTTTAGATTCGTTCTTCCAGGGTTGCCCCTCTTATCGCATACGTAGGGTGATGAAGATCCTGAAGGGAGGATGACGACTTATTCAAGATGACCTGAAATGGAGGATTGAAGACACCAATGAAAGGGATCAATTTCTTCGAGGAGATTAACCAAGAACGAGAAGACTCGTTAGAATTTCGTAACCAGAAATACTCCCTTCTACCTCTTAATTCTCGGGACGAGAATTTCTTTTAGTAGGGGAGAGTTGTAACACCCCTGGATTTCAACTACAGTAACCTAGGTGATCAGGCTACAGTGATCATTGTAATTAAGCACAGTGATGACCATGATCAGTGCCTAATCATTTTGCTAAACAGTGCATGATCAATATGGATTTCAAATCTCATTTCAAATTCCACTACTAATGCCCTAGGATTTTATTGTGATAAAATAAATCCTCAAACGGCATAAGAAAAATGTTGCACATTTGCTAAAAATCACCAAACAAATAATGTTTGGGAAAACAACATCACCTTGATGTTGGTGTGGACCCCACCATCAATAACAGCAACTTAAATCAATTTAAAGTGCTCTTTAATTTAAAATGGAAAATGCAAACCGATTCCAAAAATCCCCAAACTTTTTGTGGCCATGTGAAATATTGCAGGATATTTATTGGGCCATGTTACTTATTTTTGCTGTGAAGAAATATGGCCTAAAATAAATAAAACAGAAACTGTAAAAGAAAGCAGAAAGGAAAAAGAATAAGAAAAGGAGAAACAGCACTGTGCACTTAAGCCTGTGGGCTACAGTGCGGCCCAGCCCACCCCCGCACCGTCTCCCACCTCCCGCACTGCTCACCCGCTCGCTGTCGAACACAGCGCGGGCGCGCGCACCCGCAGCCAGGCACCCCCCTCTCTTGCTCGACAGCGCGCCCGCGCCCTTTCGCGGTGGATAAGGGCAACGCCCTGAGCCTCCCCAGGCTCTCCCTCGCTCACTACCCCCTCTCCTTCCTCTGCTCCCCCCTCACCGAACGCCACCGCCGCCATGGCTCCAGCCTAGTCGCGGCCACCGCCTCCGCCTCGTCGCTCCGCCCTGTCCAGCGTCACCGCCGACCTCGACTCCGTCGCCTACGCCTCGCTGTTGGAGCTCGGAGCCACCGCAACGCCCACGACGCCGTCGTCTTGCACCTTCGGCCACCCGAACCCACCGTTGCACATCTGCAGGCTCACTGTGAGCCTCCGCTTCCTCCCCTCTCGCTCTCGTCACCGTTCGTTAGCCGTAGACACCGCCCCCGTCATACCTGAACGCGCCACCGCGGGACTCATCGCCGGCGAGTCCCCGGCGACCATTTGGTCACGCCCTGCTGCCCGCCGTGCTCGTCATGTCGCGCAGGCCTCGCCTAGCCTCCTCGTTTGCTCGCGCGCGCACTGCAGCTCCGATCTCGTCGGCGCCCGAACCGCACCGCCGCCCCTGCTCGTCGCCGGCGTCGTTCCGGCCCCCCTCTGCTTCCCCCGCTCGCCGGGATGGAACGGCGGCTGCGCCAGCTGCCGAACGCGCCAAAGAACGCCCAAAATGGCGCCCCTACGCGATTTCCGGCCGGTGGCCGAGTCGCGCCGCCGCGTTTTTAGTCGCCGGCAGCCAGACGTCGGCCGGGCTGACCTGGCCCGACTGGGGCCACCCCCCAGTGACCCTGCCCGTGGGCCTGGGCTCCCCAGTTGACCAGTTGACTTGGTCAACTGGCTGACTGGGCGGTGCCCAGTCACTAACCTGTGGGGCCTCACGCCCCTGTGTCTATGACATGTGGGCCCCTGCCCCTTTTAGTTAATTAAAACTGTTAATTAATTAATTAGTTAATTAAAATACTAATCTGTCACTGACTAGTGGGGCCCACACCTAATTAATGTGTAATTAGTTTGAATAAACCGTATTTAGCCTCTGTCTCAATGAGAGGTGAGCCCCACTGGACCCACATGTCAGGTTTGACCTGGTCAGCTGGGTTTGACCTGCTGACGTCATCATGACGTTCTGCTGACGTCACCTTTTACTATTCTGGATATTTCGGATCTAATTAATTAAAATAATTCCAGAAATTCAATAAAACTTTAGAAAATCATATCTTTTAAACCATAACTCGGATGAAAAAGTTTTATACATGAAAGTTGATGAGAAAAATCCCACGAATCCGAATACGCTGTCCGTTCATCTGTCACATGCTCCAAGCATGATGAACATGGAACTTTCCCCCTCCGGATCATCTGTCCGATAAATCCAAAGACCCGGGAAATATCGTCAGATATTCTCCCGCTCCGTCTAACACGTGTAGTACTGCGTTGGTGCATGCCTAGCCCTGCATATTGCCATGTCATGCATCGTGTTGCATTTGTGCTTTATATTTATTGTTTCTCCCCCCTCTTCTTACCGGTAGACCCCAAGACCGACACTGCTGCCGGGTACGACTACGTCGTTGATGATCGGCCTTTTGCCGCAGAGCAGCAATGCAAGCAACCCCCCTTGAGCATTCCGATATCGCCCATTTCTTTCCCTCTCATTCTTGCATTAGATTTTTGCTACTGTATTAGTTAGCTCCTATTTTGATGCATAGCCTATTTTTGATAAACTGCTACTATACCTGCAATCATATCAATTGCTTAGTATAGGTTGATCAATGAATCCCCAGTGATCCCCTTAGTCCCAGTTGCCCCTGCTTCTTCATCGACGACTCGACGACTTGAAGACTCGAAGACTCGGTCAGCCGACCGACAAGTCAGGCCCCTCACATCACCGCACACCCCTTAGTTGTATGACTCTGCAGCGCTACTATCGAGTACCGAGGGTGACACCTCGTGAAGTACTCATGATGCTAGCTCTGTAGTGCAGCTAGTCGGTCGTGGTTATCGGGGGTGATTCCTCATTCACCACTCCCGACGATGACTCTGTCGTGCAACCCCTCAAGTGGGACCCTCGAGGGTGATTCCTCTAAGTCCACCTTGACGGTTTCATCGAGCGGGGCCTCTTGAGGGTGATTCCTCAGGTTCCGTCTTGATGTTTTATACACACAGTTACTACGACCTGGTTACAGAAACATGTTGGTGATGGGTCGGCCCTGAGGGGTACCCACGGTTTGATGATGTTGACGCGTGGACGGGCAGGAGAGGCCCTTGCCACACATCCTCGAGACGGGGCGACGGGACCGCACTTCATGGGTCACGCTTGCCCCGCATTGATTAAATGCTAATGGGTTGGGTACTTGATCTGAGTTAGGTCGTTGGCCTTAATACGCACTAACCTTCACGTGGGAGAAGTTATGGGTACTCAGCGTCGTTGTATTAGCCGAAGCTCTTCGGACGTTAGCAATGGAGCGGCGCGCGCCCGAGTAGTCCGCAACGGCATCGCGCTTGTTACTAAGGGGTGCTAGGACTGACCTCGGCCGCGTTCGCATCGTGCAAGAGTGCAAGGGCAAGTGGGCCCACGAACCTGCGCGCTTAGGATTTAGACCGGTGGGCTGGCCTCTTCGTTGAGCCTAGGTGGGGCGACGACGTGCTGAAATCCCGTGGCCGGGCATGACCCAGGAAAGTGTGTCCGGCCGGAGGTGATTCAGGCGTGTTGGGGAATATGTGGTGCACCCCTGCAGGGATGATTAATCTATTCGAATAGCCGTGTCCACGGTAACAGGACGACTTGGAGTTGTACCTTGACCTTATACAACTATAATTGTGATTTAATTTGAAATGAATGTGGCTCCGAGATTGCTTCCTCGCAGGGAGTCGAGGGAGGATCTCTGGGCGTGGTTACTTATTAAAATTGCTACAATAATATGACTATATGTGATATACCAGTCTACTCTCTTCTAATGCCGCAAGATGCTGAAGATGCTAGTCTTCGATAGGACTAGGCCTTCCCCCTATTCTTGCTTTCTGCAGTCAGTCCAGATATAACCCCATTCCTTGATAATGATGCATACTTAGCATAGTTCTGATGTCAGTCTTGCGAGTACTTTGGATGAGTACTCACCGCTGCTTTGCCTTCTCTTTCCCCCTCGATACGATGCCGCGTTCAGACGATGGAGCCCAGGAGATGGAGTACGCCGGAGACAACTACTACACCACCGCTGGAGCCTACTACTACGTGGAGACTGCCGACGCTCAGGATTAGTTAGGTTGGTTCCCAAGCAGGAGGCCTCGCCTCTTTCGATCCGCTGCTTATGTTTGTGCTAGCCTTCTTAAGGCGAAACTTGTTTCACTTATGTCTGTACTCATATATTATTGCTTCCGCTGACTCGTGCTTGTCGAGCTTTGTATTCGAGCCCTCAAGGCCCCTGGCTTGTAATATGAAGTTGTATGACTTTAATTTGTGTCTAGTGTTGTGTTGTGATATCAATCAGTGAGTCCCTAATCTTGGTCGTACACATTGCGTGTTTGATTAGCGTATGGTCGAAATTGGGGGCGTCACATGCAATTATAAAATTTGAATGGGTTTACAACAATACCTAAAGTATTGATTTGTTTTATTATACTAACGGATCTCACGAAGATTTTGTTGAGTTTTGTGTGATTGAAGTTTTCAAGTTTTGGGTGAGATCACGATGGATGAAGGAATAAGGAGTAGCAAAAGCCTAAGCTTGGGGATGCTACCGCACCCCCAAGATATATCCAAAGAGTAACAAGCAACTAAGCTTGGGGATGCCCCCGAGTGGCATCCCCTCTTTCTTCTAACGACCATCGGTATTTTACTTGGAGCTATATTTTTATTCGTTATATATCATGTGTTTTGCTTGGAGCGTCTTGTATCTTTGCTTGCTTTGTTTATTAGTTTCTCCTTTGTATCCTTTCTGTACACACCTATTTGAGAAGCCAAAATCATGCAATGATTTGATAGAATTGCTCTATGTGCTTCACTTACACTTTTTGAGCTATAGAAATTGCTCTAGTGCTTCACTTATATCTTTTTGAGCACGGTGTGCTTGGAAGCTTTTGTAGAAATACTCTCATGCTTCACTTAGATTAATTTGAGAGTTAGAATTTTTTTGAATAAATCCTCTCATGCTTCACTTATACCTTTTTGAGAGATGAAATCTTTATGCTCATGTGCTTCACTTAAATTTGTTTGAGCTTGCCAAAAAGCAATGGCAATATATGAAACTAGTCCCAAAGTGATAGATATCCAAGGAGGATATAATAAAAACTTTCATGAAGATCATTGGACAAATTAAACTTGATTCCTTGTAATAGTTTTGAAACATGATAATAGTAATATGTGAGTCATGTTAGTGAGTAATTAAGCTTAGTCGGAATATTGATGTTAAGGTTTCTGATTCCCTATGCATGCACGAAAGTCAATAGTTATGCAATGAAGTTACATCCTACTTGTGGTGCATTATTCGGTGTTAGTTATGTTCAATGCTCACTTATGTGAATTTTTGTTTCTTGGTTTGGTTGCTTCCCAATCTTTTTATTACTCAAACGTATCTATAATTTTTGCTTGTTCCATGTGTTATATTATCATTCTTGGATGTTTTACAATCATTTTATTACAACTTTATATCATTTTTGGGACTAACCTATTGACATAGTGCCAAAGTGCTAGTTGCTGTTTTGCTTGTTTTTTACTTCGCAGAAAACCAGTACCAAACGGAGACCAAATGCTGCGGGGATTTTTGTGGATTTTTTCTGGACCAGAAGAAAGAAGATGGGCCAAAGAACACCAGAAGAGGGGGCCCAGGGTGGCTACCCTCCACCAGGGCGTGCCAGAGGCCCCCTGGCGCAGCCTGGTGGGGGATGGGCACCTCGGGCACCCCCTCAACCGACTATCGTGCCTATAAATTCCTAGAAAATCAAAAAACCCTAGAGGAGTTGACGAAACACAATTCCACCTGCCGCAAGTTCTAGAACCGCGAGATCCAATCTAAACACCATCACGGAGGGGTTCATCTTCCTCATAGGTGCCTCTCTGATGATGCGTGAGTAGTCCACCATAGACCTACGGGTCCGTAGGCAGTAGCCAGATGGCTTCTTCTCTCTCTCTTATGCTTCTCAATACAATGGTCTCTTGGAGATCTATTTGATGTAAACTTTTGCGGTGTGTTTGTTGGGATCCGATGAATTTTGAGTTCATGATCAGTTTCTATCCATAAATATTATTTGAGTCTTCTTTGATCTCTTATATGCATGATTGCTTATAGCATCGTATTTATTCTTTGAATATTTGGTTTAGTTAAGCCGACTAGATCGATTTTTCTTGCCATGGGAAGAGGTGCTTTGTGATGGGTTCGATCTTGCGGTGTTCTTTCCCAATGACAGAAGTGGCAGCAAGACACGCATGTATCGTTGCTATTAAGGATAACAAGATGAGGTCTATTCCTACATGAATAGATCTTGTCTACATCATGTCATCGTTCTTATTGCATTACTCCGTTTTTCCATGAACTTAATACACTAGATGCATCCTGGATAGCGGTCGATGTGTGGAGTAATAGAGGTAGATGCAGGCAGGAGTCGGTCTATCTATCTTGGACGTGATGCCTATATAATGATCATCGCCTTGGATATCGTCATGACTATTCGATTTTCTATCAATTGCCCAATAGTAATTTGTTCACCCACCGTGCGCTATACTCATGAGAGAAGCTACTAGTGAACCCTACGGCTCCCGGGTCTACTTTTCTATCATATTGCTTTCCGATCTACGTTTTTTGCAATGTTTGTTTTCAGATCTACAAAACCAAAAACCCAAAAACATATTGCTGCATATTTACTCTTTTTATATGTGTTCTTGAGAGATCTATCTCTCCTATCTATCACTGCCTAATCTATCTTTTTACGGTAGAGAGATTGAACACCTCTCTTTCGCGTCGGGTTGCAAGTATTTGTTGTTTGTGTGCAGGTGCTGCTTATTGGGTGGTGGTGATCCTCCTACTGGTTCGATAACCTTGGTTTCATAACTGTGGGAAATACTTACCGTCGCTGTGCTGCATCATCCCTTCCTCTTTGGGGAAATACCGACGCAGTCCAAGCACGTCAGCCTCCCCCATGCTTAGGCGATACTTTCTCCTTCACGAGGCCAACAATTATAAATAAAGTTCCGATCACGATGGACTAGATTCATAGGATAAAACTTCTGATGAAATTCCAACTTCAAGCAATTCCAGTCCCATGATCCAATATCATCCAAGAGCCTATACCACATTAATGCCTTTCCCTCCAAAGATAAAGGGAAAACCTTCTTCTTAACTTTGTCTCCAGACAAACCTGCAAGCTGAAATAATCCACAAACCTCATCGACAAATATAAAATGGTAATCAAGATGTGTCATACCATCATAAGGATTAGCTAGGAGCTTTTCCAACAAACCCGAAAGAATCTCATAATAAATATTTTCAGTAGGTTCAGTAGGTTGAGGAGAAACCGCTTCAACTTCCGTTCGAGGCGAAGATACCCTGAACAAGCCACTCAAAGGGTGACCGTTCATAGTGACAAGCAACAGTAAATTTCAGCACATATCGAAAATATTTCCTTACATTTCCACTTACCAGAGGCACTTCACTTCCCGGCAACTGCGCCAAAAAAGAGTCTTGATGACCCACAAGTATAGGGGATCTATCATAGTACTTTCGATAAGCAAGAGTGTCGAACCCAATGAGGAGCAGAAGGAAATGATAAGCAGTTTTCAGCAAGGTATTCTCTGCAAGTGCTGTGAGTAACAGTGATAGATAGTTTTGCAGCTAGATAATTCGTAACAAGTGACAAGTGACAATAGTAACAAAGGTGCAGCAAGGTTGCCCAATCCTTTTTATAGCAAAGGACAGGCCGGAAAGTATTCTTATATTAAGCAAGCGCTCCCGAGGACGCATGGGAATTTCTTTCTAGTCATGTTCATCATGTTTAGTTGATTCACATTCGCTACTTTGATAATTTGATATGTGGGTGGACCGATGCTAAGGTGTTGTTCTTACTTGAACAGGCAACCCTATTATGATTACACTCTCTCGCAAGCATCGACAACTATGAAAGAAGAATTAAGATAAATCTAACCATAGCATGAAACTTGTGGATTCAAATCAGCCCCTTATGAAGCAACACATAAAATGGAGTTTAAGCTTCTATCACTCTAGCAACCCATCATCTACTTGTTACTCCACATTGAATTCCCTTAGGCCTATAACATGGTGAAGTGTCATGTAGTCGACGTTCACATGACACCACTAAGAGAAGTAACAACATACATATCATCAAAATATCGAACGAATAGCAACTTTACATGATTACTTATAACAAGACTTCTCCCGTGTCCTCAGGAACAATAGTAAGTACTCACACCTCATCAAAATGTTCAATATCAGAGGTATAATAATGAAGAGCAAGGATCTGAGCATAATATCTTTCACCAAGTAAACCAACAAGCATCAACTACAAGAGGTAATCAACACTACTAGGAACCCACAGATACCAATCTGAGGTTTTGGGACAAAGATTTAATACAAGAGATGAACTAGGGTTGGATATGAGATGGTGCTGGAGAACATGTTGATGAAGATTCATCCTCCCACGCAGGAGGAAGCGTTGGTTATGACGATGGCTTCGAATCGCCCACCCGAAGAGAAGTTTCCCCGGTAGAATCAGCCTGCCAGAGTGCAAAAGGGCTTCTGCCCAGGTTTCCGCCTCAAGACTGCGATGCTTCATCCTGAAAGGTTGATTTGATTATTTCTTGGGTAAAACACACCATATAGGAGAACAGGGGGCTCAGGAGGCCTGCTGGGGCCCCACAAGCCATCAGGGCGCACCCAGGGGGGTGGGCGCGCCCTGTTTGCTTGTGACCAGCAGGTGGCCCCCCTCTGGTATATTTTTGGCCCAATAATTCTTAAATATTCCATAAAACTTCTCCATGAACTTTTAGGTCATTTGGAGTCTGGTGATTTTTCTGCCTTTTTCTTGGTTTCCCGGTCCAGAATTCCAGTTTCCAGATATTTCCCTCTTTGTGATGTACCTTGCATATTCAGAGAGAAAAGGCATAAAAATTGTATGATAATAAGGAATAATGGACAAGAATATCATAAATATCAATAAGAAATCATGATGCAAAATGGACGTATCATAGCGCAACTACCGAGTCCGCGACGGGGGAGGAGCAAGATTCCTCCCTCCACCCATCCGTGCAAGCGCAGCTGCCTGCCCGCACCGCTACCGCGTCCTTGCTCGCTCGCTCACCAAGACCCACCGGCTCTGCAGGCCGCGTTGCTCATGGTGTGCAAACTGCTGCGCTACTATTGCATTGAGGCCGGCTACGATGCCTGGTTCGCGCGCAACACCAAGCTCGTTAACGCCGCCGGAGACGCCCCGACGCCTTCTCGGCCCCTGCCACCTCCACCGTCGCGTGGCATGCAGGAAGGACACGGCATGCCTCCTTCACCTCCTCCGACCGATGGTGACGCAGGAAGTCGCCTGGCCCACGCGCGCGCCGAAGCCATCCTACGCCGCGTCCTTGCCACACCAAGCCGACGCTAGCTACCAAATCATCCAGCATGCGGCGGTAGACGAAGGCGTGATTCTCGAAAAGCAGCGCGACCGCCAGAACCACACCATCCAGGACGTTGTAGGGATCGGGCGCCAGAACCACGCCACTCTCGCCAGTGGTGTCGCCTCCTAAAGGGAGCTGCCTTGCCTTCACTCGCGAGCAAGACCGCATGGTGTGGAACGTGAAGTTCAAGACTGAGCTACCTCCTCGTTATGATAGCGCCCCCAACCCCATGGGGTTTGTGCAGCTCTACATTGCGGGCACCCAGGATGCGGGCGGTGACGACAAGGTCATGGTGAATATGTTCCCCATGGCCCTGAAGGACAGAGCGCGCTCGTGGGCGATGAACCTTCTCAAGGCTTCCATCTCCTCGTGGCAGAACTGTGCCGAAAGTTTGTCGCCAACTTCAAGGGCACGTATGAGCACCCTCTCATGCTCAACGACCTACGCGCCATGCGCCAGAGCCCTGGCGAGACCCTCCGCAAGTACATCCATAGCTTCACCCAAGTGCGCAACAAGATCCCACGCGCCTCCGACGCCACAATCATCTCCGCGTTCTCCTCCTGCGTCATGTACTTCACGATGCTTGAGAAACTCTCCATCAAAGACGAGCTAGACCTCATGGTTGCGCTGCTGGACATCGCCTACAAGTGCGCCAAGGCTTAAGAGGGCTGCCTCTTCACCCACAATGACCCTGATGCGTTGCCCGACACTGCCAAGACCAAGGGCAAAGACACCAAGTGCACAGGCCCCATCATGCTCGCAGCGGAGCCCGAGCAGAAGCGTGGATGCGACCGTGACGAGGCCTGCCAGTTCCACGCGAAGCAGATCCACCATCCATCACAAGGGCTCCACACTATTCCCCTCTCGTGGCCGTTCGCAGTCTGGGGGCTGGATATCTTGGGCCCCTTTCCCCATGCAGCTGGCGGCTACCGCTACCACTCCATCGTCATTGACAAGTTCACCAAGCAGAAGTGGAGCATGTTCGTTCCATCCTGGCGAGATCAGCTGACAAGTTCATCAAGGGTCTGGTGTGCTGCTTTGGCGTCCCCAGCCGCATCATCACCTCGCAATTCACTAGTGGCCTCTTCAAGTTCTACTGCGCCATCATCGGCACACAAATGTGCTATGCCTCTATAGAGCATCCGCAAAGCAAAAGCCATGCCGAGCATGCTAACGCTGAGGTCCTCAAGGCCCTCAAGACAAGAAGCTTCAAGATAAAGTTCACAACCTACGGAATAGGCTGGCTCGACCAGATCTAGTCTTTGCTATGGTCGATGCGTACAACAGAGACCAAGCCTACAGATGAAACGCCCTTCTTCCTCGTTTATGGGGAAGAAGCAGTCCTCCCTACTGAGCTCAACCGTGGATCCCCGCGTTTCCTGGCCGTCGACGAGGTCTGCCAGGATGGCCTGGGGGAAGCTGGTCTGCTCCTCCTTGAGGAAGCACGCTGCCAGGCGCCATCCACACCAGCTGGCAATTCGTCTCTACCATAGCCGCAACATATGCCCCCGTACCCATGAAGCTTTCGATCTTGTCCTGCGAAGGATCCTCTCCAGGGAAGGTCTCCACAAGCTCTCACCCATGTGGGAAGGCCCGTTCAGGGTTGTGCACATTTCCCGGCTTGGTGCAGCACGGCTGGAGACAGAGGAGGGTGTCCTCGTGCCGAAGCTGTGGAACATCCAAAACCTCCACAAGTTCTACCTGTAACCTCACGTGCATGAACGAAGTGGGGTTGTACACACTCCAGGAGCCTCTCTTTTTGCATCGCCACGAGGCCATAAGAGCTCCCGCCCACAACCCAGTGGGACCCCATATTCAGACATGGTGGACAACTTACTTGAGGGCGCCGCATGGCCACTATGACGGTGGCCTGGAATAGGGGGTACTCACCACGTCGTCTCCTGACCAGTGGGTCGGGCCGAGGACCCCCATGGCGGTTCACTTATGGGCCACTTCGGGTAGCCCATGATGCTTACAAGAGAGATTCCACAAGACTTGGTGATCAAGACAAGGACTCTTCTAAAACCATAGGCCTCCGGTGCATTATATAAACCGAGGCCAGGCTAGTCAATAGAGAATCTTAGAATCATACACAACAATCTCATGGTAGATATGTGTACACTGTACTATCCCCCATATGAATACAATCAAAAGCAGGACGTAGGGTATTATCTCTTCGAGAGAGCCCGAACCTGGGTAAAGTCATGTGTGTTTTTTACCATTGCTCCAAGACGCCTAGCTTAGGACCCCTACTACGAGATATGCCAGATTCAGAACCGACATTGGTGCTCTCGTTGAGAGCCTTTTGGCAATCGCCGCAGTGCAATGGATCTTCTACTGACACCAAATCAGGTGTTATATTTTCAATTAAATTCAAGCCTCTAAATTAGCCTCTTTTAGATTTGTTGCTATAGGCCTGTGCGAATTTTCGTTTGCAGGGGTAATTGAGATCACGGACAAATTACGGCGATGTTACTCAGCGTCTCAGCGACGGTCGCATCATATGCAGTAGTCAACTCACACGATCCACGCAGATCGACCAGGCACGGTGCAAGCATCAGATCGGCCACTGCTCCACGAAGGTGCGTGCAAGGGATGGCCTCACCCGCCCCAACCTCCGATGGGATCAAACCTCAGTCAAGCATCATGTCTCCACGTAAGACCCGAAGTTCGGCCAGCCGTGTTACCTGTATAAAGGTCAGATCGGTTTGGACTTCACGTGGGTGTTAAGCACTGCTTTTTCGCTTATGGCCGCCGTTCCGAGGCGATCCGAAATGTATGGCAAGCAATAAAAACAATATGAACGGTGCTTCTCATCGGCTGAGTCTTGATGGCAAATTCTACTAGTAAAGGCCAACTACAGCTCCACGTAATGGCAGCTGAAGTCACACATGAAGGACCAGGGAGGCTATTTTCCTTCTCTTTACTTTTAATCCAGTATTTGTGCTTGTCCTCTATTAATTTTTGCCAGAAAGGCATACGTAAACTAAAAAGCATTACTAACCCAGTTGAGTACTAGTGTTGCAGAATGGCACACGAGGTCTAGTCAATGAATTCTAGTAATTCAATTGCTAGTACTACTACTTCACGTATTGATGAATCCTCGTGTAAAGATTGAAGTGATCCGATCCTCGGTATTAGCATAGTATGAGTAAGTTTTTCTTGCTTCTGTCCGGTCACCACCCTCGAACATGTTTTATTTTTCCTAAATATTCGTTTCGCACATAAAATTATTACACACAGAATATTTTCTGTTGGCTTGTACTGCCTTATTTTTGCAGAAATATTCTACCGGCATTTGAACGCAGCGTCTTTCGCATGCGTCAGTCGGGCTAGCGTCTCGCTGGATGACCGGCTTTTCATAAGTCTGGCAGGCATCTAAAATTGAGGCTAACCGACCCGCGCTGACATCTCCGCACCGCCACTCCACCGAGCTGACCTCGGTGCCCAGGCCATATTTATTTTACTACTTCACTTAAATTAAATAACTAGAAGAGTTTTCTTATTACCTTTATTTGTTATTACTTTTGGCTTGCACTATACTATGTGTGCAGGCAACTGACTTCGACTGTGTAACGCGATCATCTCGGCGCGCTAACGTCGTCGTTTCGCCTCCATCGACCAAATTGATTCGTCACCTTGCTGACCAGCTTCGTCACATTAGCTGAACCGGGGGCTTCGCTGCGCCACAACGACCGCGCTACATTGTCACTTTGTCTAGACGAGCTCCTCCACAGGACGGGCTTGGGGGCTGGGACCTCGGCCAGACCAAGGACTACACACCATATCGGCTCTGTCAAAGCTCGATGGACGTCATCGTCACGCCGCAAGCCTGGACCACACCGAGCACATTAACCAGCTAAGTCGCTTTCATGCTCAGCTCTTTTCAATTTTTTATTTTTTGTTCGGTTCAACCAACCATTATTTTGTTAAAAAAATCATTTGTTAAAATCTTTGTTTGTTAAAAACAACTTTCTTTTCCCAAAGTTAACTAGGGGCTCTTCATGAGCCGTTTTACAATAAAAGCATTTTCTTCTTGATCGTTGCAAAGTCTTTTTCTACCACTCCTTTCTCGACTCGAGTGTGTGGTCAATAGCCGGATAGCCTCGTTTCTCTCTAAATCCGCTCGAGTTTAGTTCGCTAAACTGGCCTGAGAAGCACTCCGCCTTCGGGATAGGAGGTTGAAGCAGAAGGCTGGCCTGCTTGAAGTCTTGAGATCGGATGTGTCATGTTAAAGCACGACGGAAGCAGAAATTAATTTTTAGACCAATTTTCGATTGATAATTTTTTTCTATTTAAACACAAAGTTTTTGCATAAGCATTTTGTTTTTTACAAGCATAACTCTTGCAGTACAACGCCAGATGCATGCCAAGCATCAGCAATATTAAAGGGGGTCTGCGGTTAGCGCCGAACCAACCAAAAGCCGAGGTACTTTATGGAGTCCTCGGCAAAATTTCCTCAGTATTTCGCACTTATATGCATTGGTTTTGAGTTGTCTCTTTGGTCAATACCTGGATTGCTCGGCTCCTATACTTTGCCATTACGTTTTTGCTTTGTTCGGCTAAGGGGTAAAGGGAGAAACACTGCAATTGTCACTTCTGGTTTAACTGGTTAAGTGCCTCAGTTGGAGAAAGCTGAAAGGTGACTGTCACAACAAGTGTGTCGGGGTACGACGATCTATGGGGCCAGCAAGGCCCCTTACGTGGTTCGGCAAGGGAGATCCTCTAACGCAAATAGCATCACCGGCCATGCACGTGCGAGGGTTTAGATAGGTTCGGGCTGCCGGTGCGTAATACCCTACGTCTTGTGTGGTTGTGGATTATTCGGGTTCATAGCATAGGAGCATCGCAACCCGGCAAGGATGCTCGAAGAGCGTCGCTACGCGTGTAAATAAACGGAGTGTTGACCCTTCTAAAGTTAGCCATGGACCTCCTTTTATAATTCAAGGGGCTACCACAGTGGCTAAAATAGTCTTTACACAGAGTAAAGAATGTATATCCCTCTACTCAAAACTGCTGGGAACAACGATAGTGAGACATACCAAACTCCGATGAACTCGAACAGGCGCATTAAATGCGCCGTGAGGTGGCGCGCTGGCGATGTCTTCCAGCAAGGATTGCCTCTTCTTCTGTGTCGTTCGCCCAGCTACCTCCTATTCCTTCACCATGCTGTAGGACGGGTGTCATTAAAGCTCTGCTGTAATCCTGGTAAGTTGACATGCGCCCTGACTAGCTCCGTCTAACCTCCTTCCTGCTCGACACCTAGGCGATGTAGACAACCAGCTTGGCGACGTGGGGTGATGGCTTGGCGGGCGGAGGGCTTGGCGGGTGCCTTAGCAGTCAAGTCCTCCGGCAAGGAGGGCTTGCCGGGTCGCTCAAACCCTTGTATGAAGTGGCTTGGCATCTAGATCCATCCCGGCAGGGTCTTGCCGGTCCACATGCCACAGTTGTCTGGTGCACAAGTCAGGGTACTAAGGGCCCCTCTCTTTAGTACACCGACAAAGCGTACTTCAGTCAGCGAACTGCAGGCGGTGTTAAACCAAATATAGCCTATTGAGGTTATCCGAGTAAAACAAAGGGCCTCTCTTTCTTGAAAAGTCCAAGTTACGGGTGGTTCGACCTCGAATGATTCGAGGAGTTGACATATACCGGGGGCTATTAAGTTGCCCCCAAACATATGCTCCTATGACTAAGTGAAAGTTATAAAGCCTGAATATCCGATTGCCCCGTTTCCACTAACACAACCGCCTCCGGGCACCAAGGCATCGGCTAAGGGTTGTCTTGTTAGTACAGAAACACCCTGCGTAGTATCTACGAAGTGGTGGAAGCCGACGATGGGCCACTTTCAGAATATAAATAGTCGAAATGCAGTCAAAATAAACCATACCAAGGGCTCCTTGGGGTACCTCGGCATGGTTACATCGGAACTCCTGGAGAGCTCAACATATTATCAGCGTTTGTATTCAATATACGAGCGCTGTCTTCCGTAATCATCGTTATAAAGCCATAAATATGTATCAATTTGACTTAAGATTTTGGCCAAGCTGGGTTGCCTGGCTCCTGTGCTTACCCCCTACGTTCCCGATTGTTCGGCTAGGGGGTAAAGGGAGCACCTCTGTGATTATTACTTCTGGGTCATCCGGGTTAGTACCTCAGACCGGGTGAAGCCGAAAGCTAGCCATCTTAAGAATATAATTGGTCGGCAACGACAGAAGTGGAAATTTTGGTTCATTAAAGACCACAGAGTTCGAGAACTTTACCCAAACTAAATCCTCACTATTTTCCTCCCACATTGATCGGAGCTGAGGTTTCATGATCATGGTTAACATGAAAGCCTGGGAAAAGGAACTTATAAATGAACTATTTTCCCAGAAGATGTTTCTTACGTTAAATAGTAATATGACAGCCTTGTTTGCTGTAAATCTTTGCCCTTATAAAGGATTTATAAATTAGGAAAAACACTCCTTGGCTACTGGCCGAGGAGGTTGAAGCCGATGGTTTGTCAACAAAGTTTTGTACAATGCGGATCCGAGCATTAATGATGTAAAGTACTTGGATACATAGAATCCTTACACATAAATTGTGTCAAACTAAACAAAGTTTGTGTCAAAAAATATCGATCCTTAATTCGACCACCCGTGCCCAAATTAAGGCTCAGGGGCTACTGCATTGCCTATTCAATACAGCAAATTCAAAGTGCAATATGTTTTCCGAGGAGATTCGATCCTCAGGTCGGTCGGCCGCACCGAGCCTGACTCTCAGGGGCTACAGCACACCGCATTTTTATTCGTAAAGTATGCTGACGAGCAAGGACTTGATCCACAGGCTGATTTCACGAATCGACCTGAGCCTCAGGGGGTACTGGGATCAGCGGTTTTATGTTTTACTTCAGGTGCATCTCGGATTTTTGGCCGACACACACCTTGAGGGCTATTGGCTATACATCTCGGTAGTAAATAAATTGCGGCAATCAGAAATAAATTCTGCAAAAAACAGCCCAAGACCAAGGTGGCGCACCACCTCAGAAGCAATCCGACATAAAGCTCGGATGCGAAAGGCTGGCACCATAAAATACTATTCCGGCATTTAAGCTCGTTTAAACTCCTTCAAATTTTCAAAAACCGAGGTAATCTATGACACCTCGGATGCCGACCAGCGTTGGAGCTTGGCTGCAAAAAGACACCTCAGATGCAGTTCTGCGTTGAAGCTCGGAGGCAAGAGAACACCGCCGCATGGGAAACACTTCAAAACCGAGGTGTGGCATAAAAAAAATAAGGCATCGATAAAGGCCAAAAACTTAAAGGGCTCCTCGGATGCCTGCCGTGTGAACTCTTCGGATTCAGTTCAGCGATCCTCAAGATCGAAGATGGGAAGATTTGTAGAACGAGTTTTCAAGACCGATGACCGAAGACAAAGAACTATTCGGAAGAACCGAGGAGCGTCCCCAAGTTGAAGACCGGTCCAGGGGGCTACTGATTGTGTCCTGGACTAGGGGGTACTCACCACGTCATCTCCCGGCTAGTGGGTCGGGCCGAGGACCCCCACGGTGGTTCACTCATGGGCCACTTTGGGCAGACCATGATTCTTACAAGGGAGATTCCACAAGACTTGGTGATCAAGACAAGGACTCTTCTAAAACCCTAGGCCTCCGGTGCATTATGTAAATCGAGGCCAGGCTAGTCAATAGAGAATCTTAGTATCATACACAACAATCTCGTGGTTGATTCGTGTACTCTGTACTCTCCCCCATATGAATACAATCAAAAGCACGACGTAGTGTATTATCTCTTCGAGAGAGCCCAAACTTGGGTAAAATCCTGTGTCCATGTTACCCTTTCTCCAAGATGCCTAGCTTAGGACCCTTACTACGAGATATGCCGGATTTAGAACCGACACACCACATCCTCAAGATGCTTCGTGCGCATCACGACATGATTTCTCTTTTCGGTTGTGTAATGAGACCCCTTCATGCAACATTAAATTTTTATTTCCGAAGTACTATGCGTGCTCGGTAAGAAATTTGCTTTAGGAGTTGTGCGCGCTCGCAATTTTCCTCCTACGTATCAGGCGAGCGAGGGCTGGACACGGTATCTGAGCTTCGGCCAGTCCCATCAGCGCCGCTAAATGCAAGTGACCGAGCTCAAGCTCGCGGGCCTGCTCCTGCGCACGTCACGTCACCAAGGTCCTTGTTACTTTGTCCCCTCGCATGACACCCACGAGCGAACTGGTGAGTGCGTGTTGCTGCACTACTTGCGAAACTTGTTGGCATATTGCTGTCAGAGATATAGGGCACAGGAGGCCTCACGAGCGCTAACCTGCGAGGCAGCCTGTGGCGCATTACCCCCTCAAGAAACCCACGGGAATCCTCGCGGGTTACGCCTCGTGAGGCAGCCTGCGGTGCCCATCTCCGCCAAGTGCTAGTAGGAGGCCTCATGAGCGAGCGCCTCATGAGGCGCATCCGATAGGTTGCGGGACGCCAAGACTCACACTGTGCGAAAAAGCTAAGTCCAAGTGCCTCACGAATCCTCCTTAGCGCCTCTCGAACTCTCTTTTCCTCGCGAACTCTCTAAGCGCCATTAGTTTTTCCTTTGCACAAGCCGCTTGCACGTCGAAGGGGGGTTTCTTGAGCATCGCGCCTCAGGAGCCCTTACCGCCTCATGGAGCACTACACCCTCTAGCCTTGTTAGGCACGTGTCCTAACATACCAGCGACCGGCGTAGCGCGCTCGGAGACTGGGTCCTAGCGACGTAGATCACAAAGGCATGTAAAAAGGAAAAGCGGGCCTCATGAGGGAATAGAAAATTGCGCAAACATTAAAGACATGGCGTAATTACAAAAATAATGTCTTCACGCCCCAGGGGACTACGCCTACTCGAATACAGGATATAAAAGAAGAAGGGGGACTAAGCAGACGAGGCACTGCCGCTGCTACCCTCATCGTCGTCGTCGATGTCGCCACCCTCGTCGGTGCTCTCGCTGCCTCCCGAAAACCGTAGGACTAAGGCTTCCACATGGTCCCGCACCTCCTTCTCGAGCCCGTCTCTATGCTCCACCGTGACAGGGTTCATCACCTTGTCGAAGTCAAAGTTGGCGTTGGTGCGGAAGAGGTTGCTGAAGACGCGCGTCGCCGCCTGGCCCAGGAGGTCACGACATTCCTCCGTGATGATGTCGTCCATCCTCACGGCCCCGTCTTCCATATTCTTCACAAGCTTGGTGAAGAAGTCCAGGTAGCCGGCGTCATCGTCCTCGAGGAGGTCCTAGGGGCTCTCGTTGGTGAAGTTGGAAACGACGACGCATGCATGTCGCGCGAGGGCCCGGAACATCTTAGCATGCTCACGCTGCAGCACCCACACGTGAGATGCATCGTCCCTGGCCTTCTCAAGGACGTCGGAGACGCCGCCCACCTGCACCTGAAGGGACCCCAACTCCCCCTCGGTGTGTGCCTTAGCCACAACCGGACACTACAGAGCAGCCTCCACCTTGTCCAACCGCTTCTTGAGGCGGGATATTTCATACTGTAGCTCGTCCCGCTTCTTGGTGAAGTGGTCCCCCTGAAGATTCAGCTTCTAGCGGCGATCCTTAACAAGCGCCGCATGCTCGTTCTTGGACTTCATCTCGGCGTCCGCCTTGATCTTCTTCTCCTTCTCCGCCAGCTAGGTGTTTGCCTTGGCGAGGCGAGCGTCGTAGGAGGCTTCGACGGCTTCCACCTCCCATTCCAATGTCACCAAGCACTCGCGCTTAGCCTCCTGCTCGGATGCGGTCCTCGCAAGCTCTCGCTCTCGGATCCCGGCGTCCCCCTTGCGGGCTGCAAGGGCCTCGTCGCGCTTGGTGAGCTACTCCTCGTGGGAGGCAAGTTGCCCTTTGCAGGCTGCGGTGGTGTCCTCCCATGCCTGGAACCCTTGCTCCCTGGAGGTGGCCTACTCTAGGAGAGCCTTGTCGTGGTCCTCTGCTTTTGCACGCCCCTTGTCAGCCTCTGCGGCGTCCCTGACGGCTCCCTTGAAGAGCTCCTTAGCATCCCTGGCGGCTTTGTTGCGCCGCTCTCATGTGCCATGCTCCGTTAGGCAGCCTAGCTTGACGACCACGATGAGCTGGTGCCACTCCTTCGCGAGGCACAGGCGATCGCCGGTGAAGCATGTCTCCTCCGCCTGAAGATCCTCCTCAAGCGCGTCGAAAGCCACCGGGCGCTCCTCAAGTCTCCGTGCTTGAGCACAACGCTATCGCTCACCAGCCGCAAGGCCCAGCCGGTCTGCGGCTCCGCGCCACCGTCCACCGTCATGGCTCGCGAGGGCATATGGTCAGACCCCTCCCAGGTTCCTTGCCCTCGCTCCTCCCGCGGGCCGCATCCCCCGTCGAGTGCTGGGGGCTCCCTACGACCTCCTCTTTGTCCTGTCATGCCGATACGCATTGTGGGCTCGCCGCGGCTGCGTCTAGAGCCTGGCGCATAGGCGAGCGCTGGGGGCTCACCGTAGCCCCCTCGTCGGCTTTGGCCTCCGTGGCGGGCGCGGAGCGCTGTGGAGGGTTTGGCTCTTCGCCCCCCTCCATCGCCAGGTCACCACCTATGCCAGGCGCCTCTGGCGGCACTACCTCTCCTCTGGAGGTTTCCTCCCGGGGCTCGCTCCCCCCAGCTAGGGGAGGCAAGTCCTCGCGCGGCTCAGGAGAAGCCACACCCTCCTCTTCTGTCATTGTGTGCCTTGTTCAGCCTCAGGGCGGCGGACGGCCTCCTCGCGCCCCTCGGGGCCTACAGGGGGTATGTAGGCCTCCTCAGTCTGCACCGCCCACATGGGCACAGTGGGCATTGCGGCCTCCTTTAGCCGAGGGCCTTTTTCTTCTTCTGTGTAGGCCCCCTGTATAGCGCGGGGGCTCAGCCTCGGATCTTGGGAGGAAGAAAATGAAATCCAAGGCAAGGAACACGACGGGATAATTTACTTGTCTATAAGGGCCCATCACCTCTTCCTCAGCTTCGGCAGAGGGAAGCTGCCGCTGCAGCTCCTGCGAGGCTCGCTTGAGCTCCCTCCAGAGGTCTCGGCGCGAGGCCTGCAGGAATCTTCTCCCGCCGGGCCGGTGCGAGTCTCCTTCACGCAAGGCTCGCCGACCTCTTCGCCGGTGTCTCCTCCGCCCATCGTGCTCGTGGCTGAAAGCACAACATGCTCCCTTGGTGGTTTTGATAATTCATGACAACATACATTGTCTCTTGGACTAATACTTTTACCTAGTGTATTTCAGATAAAGTCCACAGAGAGGGCTGGCAAAAGGACTGTGGAGATTGTGGAAATACCCCAAGATGCAAGGAAATGGATTGGCAAAGCTTCAAGCAAGAGGACTCTACATTTTACTTTGTGAGAAATCACCTTGAGTCCATAGGAAAGCCAATACTATTAAAAGGGGGTAAGGTTTTGTTGGTGAACAAAATGCTCATACGTGCACAAGTGATAGTCACCAAAAACACCCACAAGCTCTTCCACAAAAGTCTGTCCATAGCCAAATATTCAAAATCGGTGCAACCAACACCTTCCACTCGGTGCCACCGATTCCCATACTCAGACAGACTCAGCCCAACCCTAGCCACTTCGGTGCAACCAATTCTGCTTCGGTGCCACCGAGTTTGGGTTGCCAACTTTCTGTTACGCAAATTCACAATATCGGTACCACCGAGATTGTTGGATCGGCGTCACCGAGATTGGGCAATCTGACCGTTGGTCACCTTATCGGTGCAACCAAGTTTCCTATATCGGTCTCACCGAGATTCAAAAGTTGCCACCTTTTGGTCACTTCGGTACCACTGAGATTAACACATCGGTGTCACCGAGTTGGTCATTTTGTGTCTAACGGTTGGATTTTTGGGGATGCCTATATATACCCCTTCACCACCACCTACTCGAAAGAAAAGCACTCAGAACTATTCCATACTTGCCCCATCCAGTTTTCTGAGAGAGAGCCACCTACCCTTGTTTTGAGGTCAAGATCATCCACTCCAACCATATGGATCTTGATTTCTAGCCTCCCCAAGTTGCTTTCCACCAATCCCATCTCTTCCACCAAGCCAAATCTGTGAGAGAGTGATTGTGTGTTGAGGAGTCTATCATCTCGAAGCACAAGAGCAAGGAGTTCATCATCATTGTCGTGCCTATTACCTTTGGGAGGGTGGTGCCTCCTAGATTGGTTAGGTGTCGCTTGGGAGCCTCCTACTTCGTGTTGTGGAGTTGAACCAAGAAGTTTGTAAGGGCAAGGAGATCGCCTACTTCGTGAAGATCTACCCATAGTGAGGCTAGTCCTTTGTGGACGGAAGCCATTATGGAATAGTCAAGGTTGCTACTTCGTGGACCCTTATGGGTGTAGCCCTCCGTGGACTGTCACGACCGTTACCCTCCGTGGGTTGAAGACTCCATAAACGTGGACGTACGATAGCACCACCTATCGGAACCACGGGAAAAATCTTTGCGTCTCCAATTGCGTTTGATCTACCTATCTCAGCTGTTTACTTCATGTGTAATGTCTTTACTTTCCACTGCCAGACTTGTTGACATGCATGTGTAGGGCTGTTAGACTTGCTAGACTTGCTAAAACTGTTAAAATTTGCCAACCAATTAACTTGGGTAAAGGTTAGGTTTTAAATTCCTACTAGTAGTCTATTCACCCCCCCCCTCTAGACACTCTTCTAGTGATCCCTCAATTGGTATCAGAGCTTTGGTCTCCATTGCTTCGGTTTAATCACCGAGGAGGAAGATGGATGTGTCTAGTATAGGGAGTTTGAGTTGTAGAGTGCCCATTCTTGATGGAGAGTACTATAGTCAATGGAAAACCTTGATGCTTGAGCTGTTTAATGAATTTCAGTTGAGCAAATATGTCAAGTGCCCCTATGCATAGAAGACTAGGACATGTTGGCATGCGTAATCTAGACAAGCTCATCAAAGGTGATCACATACTTGGTGTCAAAGATGTTATCTTTGACAAAGATAGACTTTGTAGTGCTTGTCAAGCTAGAAAGCAAGTAGGTGGAAGTCATCCAGTTAAGAATATCATGACTACTAGGAGACCACTCGAGTTACTTCACATGGATCTTTTTGGTCCCAATGCTTACAAGAGTCTCGGTGGAAATTCCTATGGTCTAGTTATAGTTGATGATTTTTCCAGATTTACGTGGGTATTCTTTCTTGATGATAAGTCGCAAGTTCAAAAGATCTTCAAGAACTTCGTCCGCAAAGCGCAAAATCAGTTTGAAGTGAAGATCAAGAAGGTTCGGAGCGATAACGGATCGGAGTTCAAGAACACCCATGTGGATACCTTTCTTGACGAAGAAGGTGTCTCACATGAGTTCTCGGCTACGTACACACCTCAACAAAATGGAGTTGTTGAGAGGAAGAACCGGACGCTTATTGAGATGGCAAGAACGATGCTCGACGAATACAAGACGCCAAGACACTTTTGGGCAGAAGCCGTGGAAACAGCGTGTCATGCCACAAACCGACTTCACTTGCACAAGCTTCTCGGTAAAACGGCATACGAGCTACTCACCGGTAACAAACCCCAAGTTGGATACTTTCGGGTATTCGGCTCAAAGTGCTACATTCTTGATAAGCATCGTCGTACTAAATTTGCTCCTAAATCTCATGAAGGATTCCTACTCGGTTACGGATCGAACTCTCACACTTGCCATGTCTACAACAACTTCACTCGAAAAGTTGAGGAGACGGTAGATGTGAAGTTTGATGAATCTAATGGTTCGCAAGTCGAACAATTGCCAAATGATGTAGGTGATAAGGACCCTTTGGAAGCTATCCAAGACTTGTCCATCGGCAAGATTCGTCCCATGGAGGTGAAGGAAAGTACTTCATCAACTCAAGTGGAAGCCCCTACTTCACGTCAAGGTGAACCACAACATGACATGGAGGCATCCACAAGCGGTACATGACAAGATGATGAAGAGGAGGAAGTGCGTCATGAAGATCCACCACAACCTCCTTCACCACCACCTCAAGGAAACGACACCTTCAACAACAACGATGATGAGGGAGATGATGATGAAGAAGAAGCTCCACCATCCAACAATCGGAAGTTGACCCGAGTTCGAGCACAAGTGACCAAGAACCATCCCCTAAACCAAACCTTTGGTGATATACAAACAGGGAGAATCACTTGCTCTAAAACTCGCCTAGCTATGTTTTGTGAGCCTTATTCTTTCATCTCTAGCATCGAGCCCTTGAAGGTAGAACAAGCCCTTGAAGATGAACGCGATGCATGAAGAGCTTCACAACATCGAGAGGAACGAAGTGTGGACACTCGTAGAGAAGCCCAAGGATGAGCAAAACATCATCGGAACAAAATGGGTGTTTCGGAACAAGCAAGACAAAGACGGTCAAGTCGTACGGAACAAGGCTCGTCTCGTAGCCCAAGGATATATGCAAGTCAAAGGTATGGACTACGGTGAGACCTACGCCCCCGTCGCTAGACTTGAAGCTATTCGCATTCTTCTTGCTTATGCTAATCACCATGATATCACGCTTTATCAAATGAACATTAAAAGTGCCTTTTTAAATGGTGAGATTGAAGAAGAAGTCTATGTTAAACAACCACCTGGTTTTGTGAGTCCTAAGAAACCTAATCATGTTTACAAGCTTCGTAAAGCCCTTTATGGTCTTAAGCAAGCCCCTCGTGCTTGGTACAAATGCTTAACGAAGTTTCTCATTGAAAAAGGTTTTGAAATTGGTAAAATTGATGCAACCTTATTCACTAAGAGAGTTAATGGTGAATTATTTGTGTGCAAAATCTATGTGGATAATATTATCTTTGGATCTACTAACCCACAATTTATTGAAAGATTTGGAAGGTTGATGTCCGAAAAGTATGAGATGTCCATGATGTGTGAGCTGAAATTCTTTCTTGGTTTGCAAATCAAGCAAACGAGAGAAGGAACTTTCATCTCTCAAACTAAGTATACCAAGGACTTGATCAAGAAGTTCAACATGCAAGAGTGTAAAGGTATGAAAACTCCCATGCCTACTAGTGGACATGTTGATCTTACCAAGGAGGATGAACCGGTTGATCAAAAGGTTTATCGATCTATGATTGGTTCATTGCTATATCTAAGTGCATCTCATCCCGATATTATGCTTAGTGTTTGCATGTGTGCTAGATATCAAGCTGCACCTAAAGAGTGTCATCTTTTGGCCGTGAAACGTATTGTGAGATATTAGATACAAACACCAAACTTTGGCATTTGGTATCCCAAGGGATCTTCCTTTAACCTTGTTGGTTATTCCGATTCGGACTATGCCGGTGACAAGGTTGATAGAAAATCCACCTCGGGTACTTGTCAATTTTTGGGTAGATCTCTTGTGTCTTGGTCCTCCAAGAAACAAAACTCGGTATCTCTATCTACTGCCGAAGCTGAGTATATTGCTGCTGGATCTTGTTGTGTGCAATTACTATGGATGACACAAACGCTTAAGGATTATGGAATCCATGTTATAAATGTTCCATTACTTTGTGACAATGAAAGTGCTATTAAAATTGGTCATTATCCTGTGCAACATTCTCGAACTAAACATATTCAAGTTAGACATCATTTCATTCGTGATCATGTTGCCAAAGGAGATATCAATCTTAAGCATGTTCGCACTAACAAGCAATTGGCCGATATCTTTACTAAGCCACTTGATGAGAAAACATTTTGTTACTTGAGGAGTGAGTTGAACATCATTGATGCTTCAAACTTGAGCTAGACTCACTCGGTTGCATGCAAGGGCATGAGCTTTCTTGATATTTCCATGTACTCCTAACATATCATCTTATGCCATGGAATCCTATGCTCCCTTGTATTGCATCTAACGTTTTGTAGGTACTTGGAAGAATTTCATTCCACAAGATTGCCATCAACTCAAATCATAAGCAATCTTGTCATTACCGAGTATCCACAACCCCTCTTGGTGATGGAAGGAAGAAGACAACTCAACCATATCCTTGACATATACTTGATGTGATCATATTTGCTAAATCTCAAATTGGTATCATGTCAAATGGATATATCTATTGTTCTTCCTTGCATGACTAACCTATGTAGGTGACAAGTGTACTAAAATGAGAAGCATTGCTCCCAACTCAAGATGATCTTCATCAACCTCGAGCATCCTCAACAAGCTCACCTACAAGCCACGTCATCAACATCACTCAAAGGTATGTACTCATATCCTTGAAAAGGCTTTACTCCAAGTCATGAGCTAAAGCAAATCAAGTGATATGAAGACATTAAAATGCTTAATCGAAAAAATGGTAACCCCATTTTGAGCTTAACGTAGAGTATGACCTATGATCAAGTATTCTTGCTTGGCTCCTAAGTCAATATACTCTAACATAGGTGACCTAGTCACCGCCCATCATCTAGTTAAGAATTTTGATTGGTTCTCCTTCTTGCAAGATTTCTTGGAACCACTCAAATCTTTTCTAGTTGATATCCCATTTGTAAAAACTTTTATATTTTTCTTGAAAATTCTCTTTTGACACCTTGAAAACAGAAACTTGGTCCCTTATGTTTTAGCTGTTTTAGCCTCGGAGCCACCGACACATATATGTCGGTTCTACCGCACCACAAAATATCGGTACCACCGACCTATTTGTCTCGGAGTCACCGATTTGTTTTCTTTCTCTTGCTTGTGTTCGCAGTTGCAATCTATGTTTCTTCTGTGATCTTTCAAGTGTTGATTCTGTTGCTTCGATGATCCCTTCTTATTTAAAAAAAAATCGGAGGAGAATAACCAAGCTAAACTTAGGAGGAGAAATTCTTTATTCAATGATCCCTAACTAAAAGGAGGAGAAGTCTTACATTTCTATGAGCCAAAGGGAGAGAAATTATTTTCAATGATTCCCTTAGTTTTCATTTCTATGAACCCTACATTCAATGACCCTTGTTCTCAAGGATCCCTTCTCAGTCAATGATCCCTGTATCTATCCCTGTTTTTGACCTTTTTGGAAATTAATGCCAAAGGGGGAGAATAACAAAGCTTCATGCTAAAGGGGGAGATACATGCATATGCAAAGGGGGAGATATGATCAAGGGGGTGAGCGAATATCAATATTTATACTCATATAAACAAGGGGAGAATATCAAAACAGGGGGAGAAAAATATATTTGGAGAAAATGTGTTTTGTTTTGTGATCATCTTAGTTGTTTCTCACCCTATCCAATCCCAATATCTACATGCTGAGATTCAGGGGGAGAGGATGATTTACTATTCTCATATCTAAGGGGAGAAAGTTCTAAATGATCTTGGAGACATATCAATCTTAAGAAACACTATCTTCTATATGTTCTCCATATCTTGGTGCTTTTGAGTTCTATTGCCTTGTTGATCGGTAGAATAATCTTGTGTTTCCTAACATTCTTTTTTCAAGTGTATTTCTACTACAAGAATGCTCAAGAACTCAAGGTAAGTATATGCATCATATCTTTGATCAACATACATTGTCCCTTGGTGGTTTTGATAATTCATGACAACATACATTGTCTCTTGGACTAATACTTTTACCAAGTGTATTTCAAATAAAGTCCACAGAGAGGGCTAGCAAAAGGACTGTGGAGATTGGGGAAATACCCCAAGATGCAAGGAAATGGATTGGCAAAGCTTCAAGCAAGAGGACTCTACATTTTACTTTGTGAGAAATCACCTTGAGTCCATAGGAAAGCCAATACTATTAAAAGGGGGTACGGTTTTGTTGGTGAACAAAATGCTCATACGTGCACAAGTGATAGTCACCAAAAATACCCACAAGCTCTTCCACAAAAGTCTGTCCATAGCCAAATATTCAAAATCGGTGCAACCAACACCTTCCACTCGGTGCCACCGATTCCCATACTCAGACAGACTCAGCCCAACCCTAGCCACTTCGGTCCAACCGATTCTGCTTCGGTGCCACCGAGTTTGGGTTGCCAACTTTCTGTTACGCAAATTCACAATATCGGTACCACCGAGATTGTTGGATCGGCGTCACCGAGATTGGGCAATCTGACCGTTGGTCACCTTATCGGTGCAACCGAGTTTCCTATATCGGTCTCACCGAGATTCAAAAGTTGCCACCTTTTGGTCACTTCGGTAACACCGAGATTAACACATCGGTGTCACCGAGTTGGTCATTTTGTGTGTAACGGTTGGATTTTTGGGGATGCCTATATATACCCCTTCACTACCACCTACTCGAAAGAGAAGCACTCAGAACTATTCCATACTTGCCCCATCCAGTTTTCTGAGAGAGAGCCACCTACCCTTGTGTTGAGGTCAAGATCATCCACTCCAACCATATGGATCTTGATTTCTAGCCTCCCCAAGTTGCTTTCCACCAATCCCATCTCTTCCACCAAGCCAAATCTGTGAGAAAGTGATTGTGTGTTGAGGAGTCTATCATCTTGAAGCACAAGAGCAAGGAGTTCATCATCATTGTCGAGCCTATTACCTTTTGGAGGGTGGTGCCTCCTAGATTGGTTAGGTGTCGCTTGGGAGCCTCCTACTTCGTGTTGTGGAGTTGAACCAAGAAGTTTGTAAGGGCAAGGAGATCGCCTACTTCGTGAAGATCTACCCATAGTGAGGCTAGTCCTTCGTGGACGGAAGCCGTTATGGAATAGTCAAGGTTGCTACTTCGTGGACCCTTATGGGTGGAACCCTCCGTGGACTCTCGCGACCGTTACCCTCCGTGGGTTGAAGACTCCATAAACGTGGACGTACGATAGCATCACCTATCGGAACCACGGGAAAAATATTTGCGTATCCAATTGCGTTTGATCTACCTATCTCAACTCTTTACTTCATGTGCAATGTCTTTACTTTCCGCTGCCATATTTGTTGACATGCATGTGTAGGGCTGTTAGACTTGCTAGACTTGCTAAAACTGTTAAAATCTGCCAACCAATTAACTTGGGTAAAGGTTAGGTTTTTAATTCCTGCTAGTAGTCTATTCACCCCCCTCTAGACACTCTTCTAGTGATCCCTCAGTGGCCAGGAGGGTGCTACTTCGAATTGGTCATTGTCATCATCGTTATCGTTGGTGTCAAGCGGCAGCTGGTGGTGGCTTGGCGGGGGCGCTCCTCCATCGCTCTCCTCATTAGCACCCGCCGAGGTCCCAGAGTCCTCGTGGCCACCTAAGCCGAGCAACACCAAGAGGGGGTTCTTGCGGGGCCCCTCCTGGCCCTCAGGTACCAGCCCCCACTCGTCAAACCGTGGCATCGCGCGATGGTCGTGACCCTGCCGTTGTAGTGGTACATTGGGTATGTGTTGTCGGGTAGGTTCCTCACATATTCGGCCTACAAGGTCTTCATAATCTAGAGCACCACTACCCCGTCAAGGCCGTCGGCACTAAGGCTCATCGGGTCCTTGCTGCCAGTATAGGACCACACCGGCTGCGAGCGCTTCTAGAGAGGAGCAATACGGCGGTGCACGAACTCCTTGGCAACCATCGCCCCTGTGAGGCATGCGCCCTTCAGGACTCTTAGCCTCTCCACGAGCGGCACCAGCCCCTCTTCGGTGAGCTTGGCGTGCTCCCATCTGGAGTTCTTCACTGCAGGGACGGTCGTGACCAGGAGAAAGGGGCTGAACTGGCCCACATCCATGTAGACCCAGCGGGACCTAAAGCCCGCCACCTTCTTCGCCATCTTCATGGGTACAATGCATGACGCCATCCCGTCGACAATGCAAAACAGGGCGCATCCCGAGTGCTGATTCACCGGGGTCATCCAAAGGCTGTAGAAGGCCCGAAAGAGAGCCACCAAGGGCACCACGCCCAAGAAGCCGTCGCCAAGATAGGCGAAGACGGAGAGGAGGAATATGGAGTTGGGTTGGAGGTGGAGCGCGTGGATTTGATAATGGACGAGGATGTCGGAGAAGAAATCGGACAAGGGCGGCACCAAGCCAGCGAAAATGGTGCAGACAAAAAAAGGGATGGATGTGGCCTCCAGATCGCGGGCGCCGTGAGAGGCAGGCTAGATCCGTGTGGCCTTCCACTCGTTGTGCTTACAGGCCACCATGGGGAGCACGTTGTCCAGCTCCTTCTCATTGAGGACGTTGGACCTCAGCATGGTCGACTCCAACTCTGCTGCTTCCGGATCCTTATTCTTGTTGGCGGTGGGAGCCATGGTTGTGGAAGAAGCTTGGGAGCGGGAGGACGAGATTACAGGGACCACCGCGCGAGGGAGGTGAATCGTGGTGCCCGCGCCACGCACGAGTCAGTTTTTATGGCAGGACGGAGGGTTACCAAGGCGTCGTGGAGGAAGCGGGGGCGCCTCCATCCCGTGATGCCGCCACATGTCCCTACCTAGGCCCGTCAGTCAACTTAGGCCCCGTGCTGTTTTGTTCCCGATGGGAGGATACATGTGCATCGCGGGCCTGGGGGCCACTGTCGGCCCAGCAGAAACCAGGGTACCACGGGCCGTGTGCCAGAGGCCCAGGAAGCGACACCCGGCAAAGAGCTCAAGAGGCGGCCTAGCCTTGGTCGCCACAACATAAGACACCTTGCGAGGGCCAGGCCTTGCGAGGGCCCTCTCCTCAAGGGAGGCTCTACGGAAAATAAGCTCCTGCAGCAGGCAGCCTCGCGAGGCCTCTCTCGTGAGGCGGCCTCTCATGAGGCCCTCCGCGCGGCATTGGTTGCGTGGCTGCATGCCTACCACGTGGGTGAGACGCCTGCGCAAGATGACAACAACAGAGGTCGTGCCCAACAGGCACGGACGGGGAAGATTTCCTCTTTGGTGATAAAGGAGCAGCGGCGACTGCATCCCCAAAGCAAGTTCCAAAGCTTACCAATTTTGTGCAAGACGACCATGATGACAAGGCACGCCAGGGCAGATGCCATCGGTGAGCCCACCACCAAGTCATGGACAGCGTCCTTTCCATGTGAAGACCGCTTTTGTCAGGATAGGGCTGAGCACCTGTCTGATACTTGTGATCTACGTTGGGTTTTCCGTGAAGAGGAACGGGTGATGCAACACGGTATAGATAAGTATTTCCCTTAGTTCAGAACCTAGGTTTATCGAACCAATATGAGTAGCATGCAACCCCCGTCTTCAGTGACTACACACAAAGAAGCAAACACTTGCACCCAACGCGAGCAAGGGGTTGTCAATCCCCTTGGTGTCACACCCTATGTTTGTTCCACTTTACTATGCTATGATTTTATAAAATTTGGACCCATTTAAAACTTTTTGAGTGCTTGTGCATGAATTGATTGTTTCATGATTGCTTGTTTGGTCGATTGTGTTTTAGCACTCATAGATTCTTCTTCTTCTTCTTCTCTCAAAGCTCATCTACTTGATCCAAACTCTTTGCCGAGTGATCATGCCATGTGTATGGAACCTAAAACTATTTCTATAAAATATTATTTTGACCAAAAAAGCATTTATTCAATTTATGTTTTCAAAAACCCCTCAATTGAGGTTTGTACTACAAGTCCTCAAATTAGGGTGGATGTTTTCCCTAAAGACTTTATTTGGAATCTACCATATATAAGACTCCCCAAAACCGCCAAATATTATTTTTAAAGATTACTTTCCTATTTCATTTAAATGCTTTTTCTTCAGGCCAGAAATGGTCTTTTATATGGAAAAATTAATTTTATGCTTTCAAAATATTTGGGAAAATTTAGGGAAACTCAGTGCACATATATTTTCCAAACAAAAGAGTTTCAACACATGGTCATGTTCAAAATATTGGACAAAACCATCCAAAACCCTTTTTGTTTATTTCAAGAATTTGAAATATTTCTATAAGAAATATTCTCAATTAAATCCAGTAAAATTCTATCAAGTCACATATGCCTAAAGTGATGATCTTGCCAAGTTTCATTCCAATACAAATTATTTTTGTTTAGAAAAGTGCCCCAAAGCCATTCCTGTCCAGATCCAAATTTGAGCAACTCTACATTGCCAATTGTCTCCTATTGATCTCAAACTTTGTGGACATGCTCTAATCCCCAAATGATGCCACCACACCAAGTGGTGCATGAAGGAGAATAGATTTGCATGAATAGATCTAAGAAAACCAGTTTCTGCTCATTTCTAGGGCTTACAAAGTTTGCATTGGGAACTTTTTTCAAATGAGCTCAAACGTGGTAACCCACCCTATTTTTACCTCCCATTTGATACTGTTAAATCTCATTGCAAGTGGGAAATTTTATCTTGCCCAAACCAGTAGCAAACACCTTCTGTTGGTTTTCCAAAGTTACCTTTTTACCCACTTAACCTGTTCTCCTTGACTCCCCCTTTTTACCACGGTCCCTCCTGGTCCTCTTCTACCTCTAGTAACTTTCTCATGGCATCAGATCAATCAGGGAGGGGTGAAAACTCCATTTTTACCCCATAGACAACATCTTTCCCCTCCCTCCTAGCCTTCTTCTCAACCAAGGCTACCTCCAGAGCATCCTATGCATTTCCCTTTTTGTTTACACCCTCCTAGACCTGTTGGACAGGGTTGGTCGCGCCTAAAATGCCAGTAGCATGACGTGGCATGCCAAACGGTCACTCTAGAGCATGCTACCTTGCGCTCACGCACTGTAGCCGCCCCCCAATCACAGCCCCCGACCACCTCGGGCCTCCCCATCGTGTCCCCCGAGGCCGCCTCGGCGTCCGGGAAACGCTACGCGGTCGGCCCCCTCCTCTCTCTCCTCCTCCCTATCTCCCCTCCCGCGCGTGCCGAGCACCGCTAGTTCGGCCAACCCGCAGCTTCACACACGCGCTCCTCGCTCCTTCTCTTCCCTCCCCTGGTCATAGACCACTGATACGTCTCAAACGTATCTACTTTTCCAAACACTTTTGCTCTAGTTTTGTCCTCTAATTTGCATGATTTGAATGAAACTAACCTGGACTGACGTTGTTTTCATCAGAACTACCTTGGTGTTATTTTTGTGCAGAAATAAAAGTTCTCAGAAATGGACGAAACTTTTTGTGTATTTTTTCTGGATTATATAAGGATCTTTGGAGCGAAGAACTGTCGAAGGGGGTGGACCAGAAGGCCACCACGCAACCGGCCGCGCCACACCTAGGGGCGCGGCTAGATGGCTTGTGGGGCCCTCGTGCCCCCTCCGACCCTAATTTCAACGCTATAAATTCACATCCGTGGAGAAAAAAATCATAGAGAATATTTTATCGCGTTTCATGAGACAGAGCCGCCGCCACCTCCTGTTCTTCCTCCGGAGGGTTGATCTGGAGCCTGTTTTGGGCTCCGGAGAGGGGAAATCATCGCCGTCATCATCACCAACCCTTCTCCATCAACACTGCCATGATGCTCACCATTGGTAGTGAGTAATTCCTTTGTAGGCTTGTTGGAAGGTGGTATGATTGGATGGAATTGATCATGTAATCGAGTCAAGTTTGATAAGGCTTGATCCCTAGTATCCATTATGTTCTGAGATTGATGTTACTATGAGTTTGCTATGCTTAATGCTTGTAACTAGGGCCCGAGTGCCATGATTTCAGATCTGAACCTATTATGTTTTCATGAATATAAGAGTGATTTGGATCCTATCTTGCAAGTTATATGTACGTATTACGTGTCATGATCCGTATAACCGAAGGTGACAATAATTGGGATTCTTTCTGGTGATTGCCGTAGTTTGAGGAGTTCATGTATTCACCATGTGTTAATGCTTTCTTCCGGTTCTCTATTGAAAGGAGGCCTTAATATCCCTTAGTTTCCAATATGACCCCGCTGCCACGGGATGGTAGGACAAAAGATGTCATGCAAGTTCCTATCGCAAGCATGTATGACTATATACGGAATACATGCTACATTACATTGATGAATTGGAGCTAGTTCTGTGTCGCCCTAGTGTGTAACTGTTATATGATCAATGTCATCTATATCATTATCGATCACCGATCTACATGCCTACGCATTACATATACTGAATCTTGCCAAGTTACTATTGCTATTGTTACTATCACACTTGCTAGAAAACTGCTACTGTCACTATTACTGTTACTTTTTCTACTACTATTTGCTGTGCTACTAAATCTTTGCCGCAGAGAGATATCCTCGGTGCGGTTGAATTGACAACTCAACTGTCAAGGCCAATAAATATTCTTTGGCTCCCCTTGTGTCGAATCAATAAATTAGGGTGAAATACTACCCGTGAAGACTGTTGCGATCCCCTACACTTGTGGGTTATCAAGACCTTTTTCTGGCGCCGTTGCCGGGGAGCATAGCTCTATTTATTGTGTTAACTGAAGGATATCCAATTTCCACTATGAGAAATCTGAAAGACGACCGAACTAAGATCGTCCCCTCTCGCACGAGAGGAGGTAAGGAACTGCCATCTAGCTCTGCTTTTGATTCATCTTCGATTCTGAATCAGCTTGTAACACCACCACCTGTTGATCGTCCTAATCTGTCTCATGAACTTGATGATGCTACTTCTTAAATTAATGATGAAACTATTGCTACATATGTTGAAACTGAACATGTGCCACTGAATGAATTACTTGATGCTCATATTGCTAAAGCTAGAGAACTTGAGAATACTAAAATTGAGGAAGACTTTGAATCACCTATTACTCCTCGCTCACCTAATAGATATAAATTGCCTTTTGTACCTGAAGGATATGTTATGGATGATGAGGTAGCTAGGGACATTCTTGCTTGTGAAAATAGAGATGATGTGAAGAAACTATTATGCAAACTAAAAGAAAAATCTATGATGGAGAAAATGAAACGTGATCCTAAATTTGCTACTTCTCCTATATTTGTTACTGATAGGGATTATGAGTTCTCTATAGACCCTGAGTTAATTCCTATAGTAGAGTCTGATCCTTTCCATGGTTATGAAAATGAAACTGTTGTCGAACACCTTATGAAACTGGATGATATTGCTGCTCTGTTTACCAATGAAGAAAAGATTTGCTACTATTATAACCTTAAGCTTTTTTCCTTTCTCGCTAAAAGGCGAGGCCAAGGAATGGTTCTTATCACTTACTCCTGGTTGCATACGTAGTCCCCAGGATATGCTTCAACACTTTTCTGCAAAATATTTTCCTGCTCATAAGAAACAAGCTGCCTTATAGGAAATATTTAACTTTTCTCAAATCGAAGAAGAGAATCTCCCTCAAGCTTGGGGGAGCCTTCTCCGGTTACTACGAGCTTTTCCTAATTGTCCACTTAAGAGAAATGAAATACTTGATATTTTTTATAATGGACTAACTGATGCTTCTAGGGATTTCCTAGATAGTTGTGCTTGTTGGGTTTTCAGGGAAAGAACTGTTGGACAAGCTGAAGAATTATCGAATAACATAATGCAAAATGCCGATGATTGGACACTCCCTGAACCACCTTCGGAACCTATTCAAAATAAGAGGGCTATTATATTTCTCAGTCCCGAAGATATGCAAGAAGCAAAAAAGATCTATGAAAGAAAAAGGTATTAAAACTGAGGATGTCAAGAAATTACCACCTATTGAAGAAATACATGGACTTGATACCCAAACACAGGTAGTAAAGGTAAACTCTCTCTGTTCCTTTAATAAAAGTGATATACCTTATACTAAGACTCCTGAACAATGCTTGGATGAATTTGATAATTACGTTGTTAAGCAAGAACATTTCAACAAATATGTTAAAAATCAATTGCAACGTAATGCTATGATGATAGATCGCTTAAGTGACTTGATGTTTAGAATTGCAAATGATGTGAAAGGTTTAGGTAAACATGGTTCTATGGTTCACACTCAATTAGACCAAGTCGCTAAATCACAAAATGATTTGCTCGCTGAAATGAATAATATAAATGATCATGCTATTAGAGTAGTGACTAGAGGAGGTAGAATGACCCAAGAACCTCTTTATCCTGAAGGTCACCCTAAAAGAATTGTAACAACATTCTCAGAAAATTAATGAAGATACACCTAGTTCATCTAAGAAGAAGAAGAAAAAGAAAAATGATAGGAACTTGCATGCCTCTAGTGAACCTGTTATAGAAAAACCTGTCGAAAACAACAATGAAGTTTCTGTTTCTGATGCTGAGACCCAGTCTGGTAGTGAGCATACACCTAGTGATAATGAAAATAATAATAATGATGATGATGCTCATATAGATGCTCAACCAGATAATAACGAAGAAAATGATAAGGATGTAGAAATTGAGCCTGCTGAGGATCTTGATAACCCACCTTCTAAAAATAAACGTTATGATAAGAGAGACTTTGTTGCTAGGAAACATGGAAGGGAAAGCGAGCCATGGGTTCAAAAACCTATGCCATTCCCTCGTAAAGCCACAAAAGTAAAGATGGGGAAGATTTTGAGCGCTTTGCTGAAATGATTAGGCTTGTCCATTTACGCACTCTCTTGACTGATATATTGAAAATGCCTCCATATGCTAAGTATATGAAAGATATTATCACTAATAAAAGAAAGATTCCTGAAACTGAAATTGCCACCATGCTGGATAATTATTCTTTTGATGGTGGAGTACCTAAGAAGTTGGGGGATCCGGGTATACCCACAATACCTTTCTCTATTAAAAGGAATTATGTTAAAACTGCTTTATGTGACTTAGGGGCCGGTGTGAGTGTTATGCCTTTCTCCCTTTATAAAAGACTTGAATTGAGTAAACTCACACCTACTGAGATATCTTTGCAAATGGCCGATAAATCAACTGCTTTACCTATTGGAATTTGTGAAGACGTTCCCATCGTGGTTGCAAATGTTACTATCTTAACGGACTTTGTTATTCTTGAGATGCCGGAGGACGACAATATGTCGATCATCCTTGGTAGACCTTTTCTAAATACTGCAGGGGCTATTGTAGATTGCAATAAAAGCAAGGTCACCTTTCATATCAATGGCAAGCAATTACCATGCATTTTCCGAGGAAGCAAACTTTGGTTAATAATATTAATGTCCTTGAGCCTACCCCCACGGTTATCATTGGAAGCTTCGCAATCCCTCTACCTACTGTCAAGAAGAGATATTATAATCTTATTGTTGGGAGATTCAAATCCCAATTGAGGTAACCTAGTGACATATGAAGATTCTTCGGTTTCATGTTCATCGAAAAAGTTTATTAATAAGACTTGATCAACCTTATTAATGAATTCTTGTCGAAAGACATGAGATTGATGAATTGAATATTCACAACTCTGTGTAACACAAGTTTATATTCTGTTTTCTTAGTAAAAATAAAAATAAAATCCCATGAAATTCCAGTTTTCTGTTTTTCCCGTGCATGAAAAATAGCTCAAAAATAAAAAAGTCTCAGATTTCCACGAAATTTTAACATGATTTTTTCTGGAAAAAATAAAAATTTCTGGCGTAAAAATCACTGGAGGGGGGCATGTCAGTGGGCCACCACGCAATAGGCCACGCCCCGTAGGGGGGCGGCCAGTTGGCTTGTGGGGGCCACAGGGCCCCCCTGCCTTATCTCTTCCTCTCACTCCTTATCCTATCTCTAGGGAAAATTCTCCAGCCATCTCTCTCTCATGTTCTTCACCCAGAAAGTGAAACTTTTGATCTCTTTGCTCGAAACTCCATTTCCGAAATTGTTTTGAGGAATTGTTCCTTGGTATGTGACTCTCCCATTCCTCCAATTAGTTTTTGTTTTAGTGGTTTATATTTTGCATAAGTTGCTGCACTTGGTGCTATAGAAAATAAGCTTGCATGTCTAATTCTTTGAGTTCCAATTAGTGGGAATGCTTGATATGTCCTCTAGGCATCAATATGAGTAGTTGCTACCAATCTTGCAAAGTTTTATTGACATAATTTTGTGACTCAAAATTTTCAGAATTTTGTTCTTAGGAAAATGAACTTTCTAACAAGAGCTTCTTCAAGCCGGAGCCCCAAGGGAGTTTCTAGGAGGATTCAGGATAGCGATATCAACCTCCTTCGCAATGCGGAAGTTAGGCCGTGTGAATGGCCACATATACCCTTCATGAGTGAAGCGGGTTTTTATGAAGAGTTCATGCAATTTTCTGCAAATGTTGGGCTAACCAATTTCTTCGCAGATAAGTGTGACCAACACTACCTCCTTACTAATTCCTTCGTGCAAAACTTTTACTTCGTTAATACGCCCGGTGCTCCTATGGTATGCTTTGCTCTATATACCGAGAACTACGAATTACCTCTGCATGAATTTTGTGAAATATGTCTGCTTCCCTCTGATGGGGGAGTGCATGAACCTAAAGCTGAGGAGATTGAGGACTTTATTCATACCTTAACTATAGGGGAAACCAGGGGCGTTTCACACGCCAGAGCCACTAGTTTGCATTTTCCATCTGTGCATTATTTTTCTCTGATTATAGGAAAATGCATAACTGCTATGCAGTAGGGTGGTGCTCTCAGCACTCCCACCCTCATTATTTTACGCCGTGCACTTTATGGTGATAATGCTTACAACCTAGGAGCTATTGTTGCGTGCCGCTTGCATCTTAACCAAACTAAAGGTAAAATTCATGGTGGTATTTATGCTACGCGCTTGGCTAAGCGCTTTGAGGTGGCAATACGCCCCACTGATTATTTGTTGCCTGAGGTGCACCTCGACCATCTATCCATGGAGGAACACTAGTTCCTTTGGAAACCCGAACAACTACAACCCCTTCGTTACAGCCTAGTGTTTAGCAAGAAGACTTGCGATATTATTCCGTTGCATGCACCTTCTTTGTTTAACTATCATGCCAGGAACGGATACAGAATAATGCCAGAGGACATCATTGCTTACCGGGACGAGCTTGCTGCTGCGGATGCCGAGGCCCAGGCATGGGACTCTCGGGTACCTCGGCGGAAGTACTTTCGTGGACCTGACGGCTACTACTAGTGGTGATTACCAAGCTAGGCAAAAGCCTAAGCTTGGGGGGATACATATTTCTCACCGACATAACATTGATGTTCTCACACTTCATACAAATTGTTGGTGTTCATCCTCTTTCTTTGTATATCCATGTTAGCTTTATTTTCCGCTTTCTTCTTGTGTGTTTGAAAAACTTTGAAAATCCAAAAATATTTCTCGGTTCTTTTCTTTTCCTCGTTTCTTTAGCTGTAGTACTAAAAAGAAAACCCAAAAAGATTTCCTTTGCTTGTTGGGAGCTTTCCCATGTAAATAATTTTTCTTGTTCTTGTTTTTCCCTTAGTTCCTTTGCTTGCTTAAGAAAAAAAACAAAAACTCCAAAAATATTTCAGCGTGTTTCTCTTAATTTCTTTTCTTTTCTTGAGTTTTCGAAAGGAGAAGACCACGATGAAAATGTTGAGTGGCTCTCATATGCTTTACTGATGATCTAACAGAGAGCCAATTTTACCTTGTCTTCTCCTTTGTCTTATACTGCCGTGCAGATTCCAGCTTAGTCCACGACATTCTTGGACAATTATTATTATCACACCGTTCGATCATGCAAGTGAAAGACAATAATGGTAATATTTGATGAAGTGATTGTGGCAAAGGAAGCTGGTATGAACTCTTCTTGTTTTCCGTTTTTGTAAATATGTTTAGCCAGTTTGATCCTGATTCAGTATATCATGAGTAAACCTGTTTGTGATGACAATTAGAGATTATAGCTTCTCATGCCATGCCTAAATAGCTAGAAGTTAATAATGATTTATCTTGTGTGTCAACATGCATTAAAATGGTTATAATATGGAATGGTAGTATGGTATTTTCCTCTGAGAAATTCAAGCAGTTTGACTTGGCCCATGTGCAAACATGTAGTTGAATCAAAACCAATATAGCCTTCATGATGTTTAAATTCAGAGTGTTCATATACTACTCATGCTACATCCAATGTTAATTATTCAAAATGCATGTTCATGACAGTTGTTGCTCTCTAGCTGGTCGCTTCTCAATCTATTGCTAGCCTTCACCTGTACTAAGCGGAAATGCTGCTTGTGCATCCAAATCCTTGAACCAAGTTATTCCACATGAGTCAGCCATACCTACCTATATGCGGTATTACCCTACCGTTCCAAGTAAATTTGCATGTGCCATCTCTAAATATTCAAATAAACTTCCATTTTTGTGCACTCGTCCCGCTCATGGAGCGACGGGGCGATCAATATTTTCCATGCTAAGCAAGTTATTCTCAGGACGGTCGTTTATTCGCCGTCATTGCACGAGAGAGGCTGGTAAGAGGGATGCCCAGTCCCACATAATCAAAATAAATTACACCAACTCCTTGGGACAGTTGATTGTTTGGAGGGCAACCGTGGATTCGGCCAACCATGGAATGTGTTTGGATGGTGGATAGGAGTAAACTTTACTATTCTGTTTGGGAACCGCCAATAATGCATTTAGCATGGAAAATGTTGAGAACCTTTGTTGTAACGTTGACAAGAAAAGTGCACCGCTCAAAAATTATAATTTCACCCTTGTTTTAAGCTTCGAGCTCTGGCACCTGCAAATCAATGCTTCCCTCTGCGAAGGGCCTATCTATTTACTTTTATGTTGAGTCATCATCCTCTTACTAAAAGCACCACACCCAAGAGCACTATTGCCATTCTTATGCATTTAGTTTAGTTAATGTTGGATATGAGCAGGATTGGATCTTTTCTACCCTGAATTATAATGTTTAGTCATTGCTTGGATCTCAGAGGTGCTCTGCATTTAAGTTTTGCGGTCTTAGAAAGGGCTAGCAAAATACCATGTCACCATATTGTATTATGAGTGTTTTGATAAATTGTTGACATAGGAGATATTTTATTATTGCTTTCTAGCTGGTTATGTCTAGCCATGAGTTAATATAATGTCTATTTGTCGTCATGGATGTGTCTATCTATGATTTATGCTGAAAACTTGAGCACTAGCTAAGCATGTGTATAATAACGAGAACAAAAGAGTTTGTAAAAGTTTTGCTTTATCACTTTCAGTTTATCAACTGAATTGCTTGAGGACAAGCAATGAGTTAAGCTTGGGGGAGTTGATACGTCTCAAACGATTCTACTTTTGCAAACACTTTTGCTCTGGTTTGCATGATTTGAATGATTTGAATGAAACTAACCCAAACTGACGTTGTTTTCAGTAGAACTGCCTTGGTGTTCTTTTTGTGCAGAAATAAATTTCTCGGAATTGGACGAAATTTTTTGGGGATTTTTTCTGGATTATATAAGGATTTTTGGAGTGAAGAACTGCCAGAGGGGATGGACCAGAAGGCCACCACGCAACCGGCCGCCCCCTAGGGGCGCGACCAGATGGCTTGTGGGGCCCACGTGGCCCCTTCGACCCCTAATTCCAACGCTATAAATTCACATCCGCAGATAAAAAAATCAGAGAGAAGATTTCATCGCGTTTCACGAGATGGAGCCGCTGCCACCTCCTGTTCTTACTCCGGAGGGCTGATCTGGAGCCTGTCTTGGGCTCCAGAGAGGGGAAATCGCCGCCGTCATCATCACCAACACTTCTCCAACAACACCTCCATGATGCTCACCATCAGGAGTGAGTAAGTCCTTTGTAGGCTTGCTGGACGGTGGTGGGATTGGATGGAATTGATCACGTAAACGAGTTAAGTTTGATAGGGCCTGATCCCTAGTATCCATTATGTTCTGAGATTGATCTTACTATGACTTTGCTATGCTTAATGCTTGTCACTAGGGCCCGAGTGCCATGATTTCAGATCTGAACCTATTATGTTTTCATGAATATAAGAGTGATTTGGATCCTATGTTGCAAGTTATATGTACCTATTACGTGTCTGGATCCGCATACCCCAAGGTGACAATAATTGGGATTCTTTCCGGTGATTTACGTAGTTTGAGGAGTTAATGTATTCACCATTTGTTAATGCTTTGCTCCGGTTCTCTATTAAAAGGAGGCCTTAATATCCCTTAGTTTCCAAAAGGACCCCGCTGCCACAGGAGGGTAGGACAAAAGATGTCATGCAAGTTCTTATTGCAAGCACGTATGACTGTATACGGAATACATGCCTACATTGCATTGATGAATTGGAACTAGTTCTGTGTCGCCCTAGTGTGTAATTGTTATATGATCCATCCACGTGCCCACGTGTTACATATACTGAATCTTGGCAAGTTACTATTGCTATTGTTACTGTCACACTTGCTACAAAACTGCTACTATCACCATTACTGTTACTTTTGCTACTACTATTTGCTATGCTACTAAATCTTTGCTGTAGAGAGATATCCTCGGTGCGGTTGAATTGACAACTCAACTGTCAAGGCCAATAAATATTATTTGGCTCCCCTTGTGTCGAATCAATAAATTAGGGTGAAATACTACCCATGAAGACTGTTGCGACCCCCTACACTTGTGGGTTATCAACCACTCCCAGCAACTCCCGAGACGCGCCCCCCGCGAGCTCCCGTGCCATCTGGCAATCGCCATAGCCTCGCCGCATGGGCGCATAGTGGATCCTCTCTATTAACCTCAATCGCGTGCCCGCACCGCTTGTTCCACCACCCGAAGCCCCAGTGCTCCGGTGATCTCCGGGTACGGCCACTCTCCGGCTCCACATTATTCTCCCCTAACTCCCCCTTGCCCCCTGATCGCTTTCCCCGCCTGTCCCGCATGGATTACTGCAGGAAACGGCGGGTTCGACCTCTCCCGCAGCAACACCGCCACGGCCCCCTCCGTCGCCGGCGACTCCGACCACCCCGGCGACTCCCTCCACCTCCAACCGATCGGAGACAATGCCCCGGACCCATCCCCGTCCTCTGCTCGCCTCTCCGTGGCCCCAGCCACCGACGGTGAGCTCCGCCGCCCCTAGCCAGGGGTTGACGACGACTCTGACAGGAGGGCCCCGTCCGTCAGCCTCTCGCGCCCCTCCCGCGTCTCTCTCCCTCTCCCTCTCTCTCTCTCTCTCTCTCTCTCTCTCTCTCTCTCTCTCTCTCTCCCTGTCACCGGGCCCCGCCCGTCAGGTTGGAAACCTGGCGGCGCGCGCGCACTAGCTAGTCTGGGCCGGCTTCGCTGGCTGGGCCAGCTCGAGCAGCCACTTCTGGCCCAGTGACACAGAGCCCCCTTTTATCTTTTTCTTTTTCTTTTTTGGCATTTTGTTCCAAAAATTCCACAGATTTAAATATTTGTCCAAATCCAGTAATTCCAATTTCTATATTCTTGTAAAAACACCACCTATTTAATGATGCCGCTTGTGCAACCTTTTGAAAATAGTTTTTGTACTGGTTTTATTTTAAACCTTGTTTTGAATATTCAAAACCACTGTTAAAATTATTTTCACCACTTTTTATACTTCAAAACGAGAAACTAGTAATTTTTATATTTTTCGTTTTCATCCTAGTATTTTACAGAAGTGGTTTGACATTTTTAGGAGTAGTTTATATTCCCGGTTTTTGTCGTTGTCTTATTTGTGGCACATTACCTTGGGATGATAGATCACGTTCTTGACGAGGGAGTTGGAGAGGAAGCACTTGAAGATTTCGAAGATTTTGCTGAGCCAGGCAAGCAGCCCTTTGACCATGTCTAAAGAAACCTTTTTATGCATGGCATATAGAACTTTATTTTGATGTATTGATCATGATGCTATGGTGACCACCTTGATGGGTTACCTCCGTTACTTCCTCGTTGATACTTGCACGACATGACTCTACCATTGCTTAGAGTTGTGTGGGTGGGAAGTAGTTAGGATGCTAAAGTAGTTGCTACGCGAATGGGACGGGTAGATGCATGGTGATGGAAACAAAGTCTTTTCAAAGACTTTTTGAAAACCCCATCGGGTGCCACTAATGCCCGAGGGAGAAGATGAGCTAGGTAGCCACTTGAGAAAGAAGTGGTGTACTGGAGCTAGTTCTCTATGTGTGTTTCGAAAACGGATTAGATTTAAGATTTGTCGACCGTCCCAACCTGAGATGTACAACCACGATACCCCTTATGGTATGGGGCTTTGTTGATTACCTTGGTCGATGCTAGCAGAGAGCCCACATTATTAGTGGCGGGAATGACGTGGTCGCTCTCGATACAGGGTCGTGCCTGATAGGATGACCATGGGCTGTTTTCACACACACCGGGCACACCGTTGGTCCTCTCATGAATGGTACTTGTGATATACACCATGCGGGCTGGGTACCAACGAGTGGACTCTTTGTTTAGTGTCATCAAGAGAAAGGCACTGTTCGGATGCTTACCTTGGGTATGTAATATTCCTCAAGTCGTGGATGACACGGAAGTTCCCCGAGTCTTGTGGGTAAAGTGTGCAACCTCTGCAGGGTGCAAAACTATTCAAATAGTCGTGTCGGTCAAGGACAGTTGGGTGGTGCTGCTTAAACTACGTCCATTGTTTACAAAACTTTGTGTGCATGTGTGGAAAAAGGGAGATACATGAGATGAGTCGATGCCTCGACGTGATGATTGAACATGGGATGTTCAAACTTTGTTTATATTGATATCTGTAACTTGTTCCTACGGATACTTGTGATCTCATGATGCATGCTTACAAGATGATAGGACATGTCATTGCATTCCAAAAATTAGCTTTTTGCAAAATTACCTACTTAGTGCTATATCATGCATTGTTATACCTTGTTCCAAAACATGGGTTGCTTGCGAGTACATTCAAAGTACTCATTGGCTTGTCACTAGTTATTTAATTGGCCAGGCATGGAAGAGCAGGATTATGGTGAAGAATTCATTGGTGACGAACATGTGAATTAGGACGCTTCCCAGTCAGAATGCGTGTAGGGTTAAGGCAGATGGCATGGGTCTATGCTATCTTTCAAGATTTCGGCTGCGAGTTTATGTTTGTTATTTGGCCATCATGGCCCTATCTATGTAAGACTTGACCTTGATGGTCTTTATTTGTGTAAGATGGTATGTATGGATGTAAGACTCTTGTTAATCAGCTATTGTGTGTTCAGTGAGCAATGATCTCTGGGATCACTGTACACGTGCATACGGTGATCACGACTTATGAGTCGGGGTCCCCACAGAGCTGGTATTAGAGCCATCCTGACTGTAGGAAGCCTTAGGCAACATGTAAGCGACTCCATCCTCCATCTTATCTTAATATTATGTGTTGGTCTTTCGACCTCTGTTTGATCACACTTGCACTATACCTACCCCCTTAGGCGCGTTTTCTCTATTATTGCTCCCCCGTCTCTTCTGTCCCAGTTGTTTGACTTGGTTGCTCCAAATAGGATGGTGACTGCAACCCGTGCCAGCACTTTTCGCAACCCCGACGCCAGCAACTCTAGCCAACAGCAAAGAGCTGGTGGGTCTGCTCACGCTGGAGATCACCAGGAGCATCCACATGGCGACATTCCCCCGCCACCACCTCCACCGGAGAACGTGACCATAGCTTAGTTCCTCCAAGTTCTCCGGGAGGAGCGCCAAGCCAACTCCACTTCTATTCAGCAGATGGACCAGGCCCTTGCGAACAACCAGCAGCAAGGAAGGAACGGCAATGGCCGCTCCACTGTGTCGGAGTTCATGAGGAGTTCGCCCCCAACCTTCACTGAGACTGCCGAACCTCTGGATGCCGATGACTGGATCCGCACCATCGAGGACCTTCTTGCAATGATCAATTGCAATGAGGATCATGACAAGGTGCTTTATGCCTCTCACTGCCTCGGAGGTACCGCTAGAGCTTGGTGGGATGGATTGAAGGTCATGCAAGGTGACCATGTGATCACTTGGGCTGATTTCAAGGATGGTTTCCGCAAAGCCCACATTCCTTCTGGGATCAAGGATATCAAGAAACGTGAGTTCCGAGCGCTGAAGCAAGGAAGTGGCTCTGCCAAGGAGTACATGGAGAAGTTCAACCTCCTGTCAAGGTATTCCTCTGAAGATTTCAACATTGAGGCGGCTAAGATGGAACGCTTCATGGCTGGACTCCGGCAAGCCCTGCAATATCAGCTTGTTGTCTACGACTGTCGGAATTTCTTCGACCTTGTGTGAAGACAAGAGTCGTGCCATGGAAGACATTTTCAAGCGCAAGATGATCAGCAAGGGTAGTTCCAGTAACCAGAAGCCTCGCCCCTGGCAGCCAGCCCCAGCCAGGCCAACCTATCAGCCTCAGCAAGCCAGGACTCCTGCACCTTGTCCGTGCTACCAGCCTCAGCAGTACGCCAACCCCAGGCCAGCTTACAACAACCCCAATAAAAACAATGGAGGCAACAACAACAGCGGCTCAGAACAAGTCACTTGCTTTGGATGTGGTCAGCCTGGGCACATCTCTAGGCAGTGCCCCAACAAGAAGCCAGATGCACCGTGCCCCAATGCGCCGAACCAAGGTGAAGGTCGTGGAGCACCGCCAAGGAACAAACCTCCCCGCAACCAGCGCAACAATGGCAAGGGTCGTGTGAATCACGTCACCACTGAGGAAGCCCAAGAAGACCCGGACGTCATACTTGGTACGTTCCTCGTGAACTCAACCCCAACAACCGTTCTGTTTGATTGTGGAGCTTTGCATTCTGTTGTTATCAAATGTTTAGACTAGAGATTGGTATGAAGCCTACACCCCTGGGTAGTCATATGTTGGTACAGACCCCGGGATCGGTCATGAGGACCAAGATAGGATGTAAGGGAGTTGGGATTGTCATCAATGGAGCAGAATTCCTAGCAGACCTTATCATCCTGAAGTTGCAAGGCTTGGATGTGATCCTAGGCATGGACTGGTTAACCAAGCACCAATGCTTCTTAGACTGTGCCAAGAGGACTGTTACAATGACCAATAGCCAAGGAGTTGAAGTCAAGTATGTTCCCAACCCGGCCTCCACTCAAGCCCCTCAGGTCAATTGTCTGTCGGGGACTGAGTTGGACCAAGTGCCAGTGGTATGCGAATACCCAGATGTCTTTCTCAATGAGCTTCCTGGAATGCCTCCTGACCATGACATTGAGTTCATCATTGAGCTGATGCCCGGAGCAGGACCCATCTATAAGAAGCCCTATAGAATGGAATCCGAAGAGTTGGCTGAATTGAAGAAGCAACTGTCTGAACAGCTCAGGAAAGGATTTATTCGCCCTAGTGCCACTCCTTGGGGATCACCTGTTCTGTTTGTGGAAAACAGGGATGGTACGATTCGATTTTGCATCGATTATCGATATCTCAATAAACTCAGAATCAAGAACAAGTACCCACTCCTCGAGATTGAAGACATGTTCGATCAGCTGAACGGAGCAAAGGTATTTTCCAAGATCGACCTTAGGTCTGGATACTACCAACTAAAGATCAGACCCCAAGACATTCTAAAAACAGCATTCGTAACCCTGTATGGCCTGTATGAGTACACGAGCATGTCATTTGGGTTAACTAATGCCCCTGCCTACTTCATGTACCTCATGAACAAAGTTTTCATGGAGTACTTGGACAAGTTTGTTGTCGTCTTCATCGATGACATACTCATCTTTTCCAAGTCTGAAGAAGATCATGCGCAACACTTGAGATTGGTCCTGGATAAGCTTCGAGAGCACCAGCTTTATGCGAAATTCGGCAAGTGCGAATTTTGGCTGCACGAAGTTGGATTCTTGGGTCATGTGTTGACTGCGGAAGGATTGTCAGTAGATCCTGCCAAGATTGAAGCTGTGATTGAATGTCAATCCCCAAACAATGTGAAGGAAGTCAGAAGCTTCCTCGGACTCGTGGGATACTATCGTAAGTTTGTTGAAGGATTCTCCAGCATTGCCCGACCCATGACTCAGCTCTTGAAGAAGGACAAGAAGTTCGAATGGACGCCGAAGTGCGAAGAAAGCTTCCAAGAGCTCAAGAAGAGATTGACAACATCCCCAGTTTTGGCCACCCCCGATATTCACAAGAAGTTTGTGATATATTGTGATGCATCAAGAACTGGGCTTGGAAGTGTTCTGATGCAAGAAGGCAGAGTCGTAGCATATCTATCCAGGCAGCTACGCCCCCACGAAGCGAACTATGCTACTCATGATCTTGAGTTGGCAGCAGTAGTTCATGCCTTGAAGACATGGCAACATTACCTTCTAGGGAAGCGATGTGAGATATACACAGACCACAAGAGTTTGAAGTATATTTTCACTCGAAAGGAATTGAACATGAGGCAGCGAAGATGGTTGGAGTTGATCAAGGACTATGACCATAGGGTTCAATATCACCCTGGAAAGGCTAACGTGGTAGCAGATGCCTTAAGAAGAAAGGCTTGTTCCCTGAATGCAATGATTAAGGAAAGGCTACCCGCACTGTATGAAGAGCTTGAAAGCTTTGGCTTGGAACTAGTTGCACCTGGATTCCTAGCCAACCTTGAAGCAAAGCCTACCTTGATGGACAATATTAAGGAAGCTCAGAAGGGACATGAGAGTATTGAAGGCATCAAGTGGAAGATCAAGGCAGGCAAGGCCCTAGGATTCTCAGTGGATGAACAAGGAGTTGTATGGTTTGAGAATCACATTTGCGTACCCAACAAAGTTGAGCTCAAGAACTTGATCTTGCAAGAAGCTCATGCACTATGTATTCCATCCATCCTGGAGGAACCAAGATGTACCAAGACATCAAACCAAGGTTCTGGTGGCATGGCATGAAGAGAGAGATAGGCACTTTTGTTGCTAAGTGTGACATAGGCCAGAGAGTCAAAGCTGAACATCAGCGACCCGCTGGACTGTTACAACCCCTGATACGTCTCCAACGTATCGATTATTCATGAAGTATTCATGCCATATTCATCTATGTTTACAATACTTTTATATGGTTTTGATGCACTTTATATGATTTATTTAGAACTAACCCGGACTGACGCTGTTTTCAGCAGAATTACCGTGGTGTTGTTTTTGTGCAGAAAATGAAAGTTCTCGGAATCGCCCGAAACTTTTTGGTGATTTTTTCTGGACCAAATAAGAAATATTGGAGCGACGAACCACCGGAGAAGAGCCACGAGGTGGGCACAACCCACCAGGGCGCGCCAGAGGGCCCAGGCGCGCCTTGGTGTATCGTGCCGTCCTCGTGGCCCATCTTGGCGTGAAACCGATGCCCAAAAATCCTATAAATATAGAAACCATCAGAAATAAGCCTAGACTCTCTGCTCCGCCGCCGTAACTCTGTATATTGATGAAAAACCAATCTGGAGGCGTTCCAGTACCCTGCCAGAGAGGGTAGATCATCTTCGATGGCCATCTTCATCATCCCGGCGGAGGCCACGACGAGGAGGGAGTAGTCCAACCTCGGGGCTGAGGGTATGTACCAGTAGCTATGTGTTCAATCTCTCTCTCTCTCTCTCGTGTTCTTGAGATGTCACGATCTTGATGTATCACGGGCTTTGTTAATATAGTCGGATCACATGATGCTATTCCCTTGATACCTTGTTGTGATGAATTGAATCTTTCCCTTTGAGATATCGTTATGTTGGATTGAATATTGGATTTGAGAACACTTGATATATGTCTTGCATGCGGATACCCGTGGTGACAATGCAGTGTTCTATTGATTCACTTGATATATGTTTTGGTACTCAACTTGCGGATTCCCGCGGTGACATTGGGGCAATCTATGCATAGGGGTTGATACACATTCTTGTCCAACTTTCTCCGATAGAAATCTTGGGGCACTCTTTGAGGTACTTTGTGTGGATTGAGTATTATGAATCTGAAATTGTTTGATGCCTATCGTATAATTAACTCATGGATACTTGTGGTGACATTGGGGTATCTATTTGACATTAGAGTTGGTTGATGCATATCATATGGTGTTATTCTAGTACGAACTCTTAGATAGATGAAACGGAAAGGATAACTTGATGTTATCTTAGTACGAACTCTTGGATAGATCGATCGGAAAGAATAACTTTAAGGTGGTTTGGTACCCTACAAACAATTTCTTCTTATGTTCTCCGCTAGATAAGAACTTTGGAGTGATTCTTCGTTGCATGTTGAGGGATGGTTATGTGATCCAATTATATTAGCATTGTTGATAGATTGCACTAGCGAAAGTACGGACCCTAGGCCTTGTTTTCAAGCATTGCAATACCGTTTGTGCTCACTTTTGTTACTTGCTACCTTGTTGTTTTTATATTTTCAGATTAAAACCTATATCTACCATCCATATTGCACTTGTATCACCATCTCTTCGCCGAACTAGTGCACCTATACAATTTGCCATTGTATTGGGTGTGTAGGGGACACAAGAGATTTCTTGTATTTGATTGCAGGGTTGTTTGAGAGAGACCATCTTCATCCTACACCTCCCACGGATTGATAAACCTTAGGTCATCCACTTGAGGGAAAATTGCTACTGTCCTACAAAACTCTGCGCTTGGAGGCCCAACAAAGTCTACAAGAATAAATTTGCGTAGTAGACATCATGCTCTTTTCTGGCGCCGTTGCTGGGGAGGTGAGTGCTTGAAGGTATATCTTTAGATCTTGCAATTAAATCTTTTAGTTTCTTGTTTTTCACTAGTTTGGTTTTATAAAATAAAACTACAAAAAATGGAGTTTAGGTTGCATCATTTGTTTCGTTTTTATAATGTCTTTCGTGAAAATGAGGAGTCAGAAAATTGTGCTCAGTTGGTAGAGGAAGAAACTATGAAAATACTTAATGAGAATTCCTTGAATGATGAGCATGATTGCAATGTTGTTAGTATAAATTCTGTGAATATCCAAAATACTAATGATGATTGCACTAGTCATGATAAAAATGTTTCCTATAAGCATGTCAGTTTTTGTGGAGTGCATAAAGTTTGTGAAGACGTGCCTTATATGGATGATAGATTTTGTCAGAATCATAAACATGATAGAACCAATTTTTTGCTCAAACTGATAGATGAATTTGCTACAAAATTGTGTTCTCTTTGTCCTATTACTTATGATCTTTGCAATAAAGTTGGTCATCTTAATTTCCAATGCAAACTTTTTCAAGATCAAATCATGGCCAAATATTGTAATGACTTGATCACCTTTGAACTTTATAATGAGCTTTGTCTATTTTTGGGGAGTGAAGAATTGACACATAAAAATAGTTGGTTTGAAGTATTCATTCTCACGGACGACATTGAAACAAATCTAAAAAATATCTATATGTTTTGCATGGTAAATTGCAATGAGAATGCTTATATTGCCAACTATAGAAAGATAGGAAAACCAATAGAATATAAAAGGAATACCAATGAAAGGGTAGAGATTTCCACTTTCCCTCCTATTCTCTCTCATGATGAAATAGGTGACGAGGAGGAGCTCCCTATTCAACCAATCTCATCAATAAGAAGCTCGAAGAAATTAATTAAACCCACACAAGATGTGGTGAAGAAGAAGAAAAGAAGAAAGAGTAGAGGTAAAAAGGTATCTCTCCCAAATGATGTTGCTCCTATTATTGTTCTGCCTCACGAGGATGAATCAAAAATAATTGTGGAAGATGATACACTTGATGACGATTTTGTTATGCCTATTGCTTGTTGTGATGACTATGATTGGGAATATAATGATACTTCTTATAATCTTGAAAATCTTTTTGGCACCAACTTGGTAAATTATGATGATAATAATTGGTATGCTATTGGTGCTATTCATACTATTAATGATGAGAGTTATTATTCTTATGATATGCCAAGCCAAAAGCTTGGGGAAGCTATGCTTAATGAATATGATCTTTTTAGTTCCCCTACTTTCAATGATCAAATTTGTTATGATGATTGCATGCCTCCTATTTATGATGATTGTGATATTTATGAAAGTGGGTTTGGAAGAGTGTCAACTTTAGATAATTATTATCCCACTATCTTGGAGGGTGTTGAATTTTATTATAATGATAAAGGTGGATTTGGAGAGGTCATGACTTTATTTAGTAATGATTCCACTATTTCGGAAGAGGTTTCACTTGACTATGATGAGAACAAAGTTGCTACTTATGATGATTATTGTGATGATACTTATGTTATAAAAAGTAGTGATAATTATTGTCATAATTTTGAATATCCTTTTACTGAACATTACTCTTTTAATGTGGAAACAATTTATAGTATTCGAGTTTCATTTGAAGCTCCCACTATTATGAATGAGAAGAAATATGCTTATGTGGAGAGTAATAAATTTTCTATGCTTGTAAATCATGAAAAGAATTCTTTATGTGATAGTTATATTGTGAAATTCCTTCATGATGCTACTGAAATTTATTATGAGGGAGGAACATATGCTTGTAGGAATTACAATAATATCAAGTTTCCTCTCTATGTGTTCAAAGTTTTGAAGTTATGCTTGTTTTGCCTTCCTATGCTAGTTGATTATTTCTCCCATAAATTGTTTTCTCACAAAATCCCTATGCATAGGAAATGGGTTAGACTTAAATGTTCTTGTCATGTGATTCATGATGCTCTCTTGCATATTCAAATTACTACTTTTTACGTGAGCATCATTGAAATCATCATGCCTAGCTAAAACGCTTTAAAGAAAAGCGCTTGTTGGGAGACAACCCAACACTTTTCCTTTATGTTTATGTGTGTTCACATGATTAAGATACTGTAGTAATCATGTTTTGTGTCTTTTATTTCAGTAAACTGCCAAGTAAATCCTTTGGGATGACTCACAAGATGAGTAGAATTGATGCTGAACCAAAACAGAAACTTTTGACTCTAGTACATGAATTTTTAATTTTTACTGGAGCATGATAATGATCTGAAATTTTTAAAAAGTATTCATATACAAATTATTCAGGTTGTCCTAATTTTTCAGAATTTTTAGAGACAGGTAAGTATGGTTATACTACAGATCTTCATAGACTGTTCTGTTTTTGACAGATTCTGTTTTGCATGCTTAGTTTGCTTGTTTTAGTGTTCCCATAGCTTATATTCTGTGATATAAATTATGTGAATGGTATAATACAGTAGTTATTATGTGAGAAGAGTTATGAATCTTGTCTTGACAGTACGTAACTGAATGATCTTTATTTATTATACTAACCCATCTCACGAAGTTCCATTAAGTCTTGTGTGATTGAAGTTTTCAAGTTTTGGGTGAGACACCGATATGACGAGAATAAGGAGTGGAAATACCCTAAGATTGCGGATGCACAAGGCACCCCCAAGGTAATATCCAAGGAATACACAAGCGCCTAAGCTTGGGGATGCCCCGGAAGGCATCCCCTCTTTCGTCTTCAACATTATCGGTATATCTTACTTAGAGCTATATTTTTATTCGTCACATAATATGAGTTTTGCTTGGAGCGTCATTTTATTTTGTTGTTATCTGTTAGGTGTTATTTATAATCTTTTTTTTCAATAAAAATTTCCAAGAATTGCCTTAGGATGCTTGCATTGCATGTTTGATGTGTGCTGTGTAAAAACAGAAACTTTTGCTGTGGTGTTTGAATTTTCATATTTTTCTGGAACATGGAAAGTTTCTGAATTTTTTACACCGTATTTTCATATAAATTATTTAGCCTTTCCTAAATTTTGAGAATTTTTTGAGTTACATAAGTACACTGGTTTAATAGATTGCTACAGACTGTTCTGTTTGGACAGATTGCTGTCATAGTTTTGTTATCTACTTATCCTATAGTTTTCATAGCCTATATTGGTAGATATAAATTGTGGAAATGATAGTATACAGTAGATAATGTTTGGAAATTATTAAGAAACTTGTCTTGGCAGTGCATGAAGTGTTGATGTATTCTTATGTGTACTAACCTATCTCACGAGTTCTTTTCGAGTTTTGTGTGGATGAAGTTTTTGAGAATAGGTGAAACCATGATATGAGAGGATTGAACGAGATACAAAAGCTCAAGCTTGGGGATGCCCAAGGCACCCCAAGTAAATATTTCAATAAGTCTCAAGCATCTAAACTTGGGGATGCTACGCATCCCACCTCTCTTCGTCAACTATCAGTTAGCCTATGTTGAGCCTAAATTCTTATTCGTTCACATGATGCGTGCTATTCTTGGAGTTCTATTTTTGTTTAGTTTGATATTTGAATAAAATACTCATATCTGAAAATATTTATTGAGAGAGAGCTCTCACATATCTACTTAATTGTTTGACTACTCATTGATCTTCACTTATATCTTTCGAGAGTAGTTTGATGTTTACTCTTGAGCTTCAGTTATATCCTAAGAGTAAATTGTGAATAAATGAAATATCATAAATATGAAATTATCAATGTGCTATATTCTTAGTAGTAAGTTCACATTTATTTTAGAAAGTAAAATCTATTAAAGTTTAACAATCACAATATTGGTCATACAAGCAATTCATGAATGATTAGTATAAGAAAGAGAACTTTCACATACAAATATATTATCTTGGACATCTTCTATGATTGTGAATACCCATTAATTATTTTCAAACTTGAGCAAATTAGTTGAAGTTGGACAAGGAAGACAACGTAATGAGTTATGGTTGTGTATATTTGCATAGAAGTTATATTATTATGGATCCTCCAACATGTGTTGCTTGTTTAGAACCTTTTGCTAGCCAACACTTCGTACTAAGTAGAGATACTACTTGTGCATCCAAATCCTTGAGCCAAGTTTCTTCCATAAGAGTCCACCATACCTACCTATATATGGTATTTCACTGCCATTCCAAGTAAATTTGCATGTGCCACCTCTAAACACTCATCAGGTTATTCTCCTGATGAGTGTTTATTCACTCGTCCTTGCACGAGAGGGGCCGTAATAGTGATTCCCAGTCCCGGAAAAAAATGCAAATAATTAAACAAAACTCCCCCAGGAATGTTGTTGGTATGGACAGTACCCGTGGATTCGGCTAGCCGTGGAGTGTGTTTGTTGGTAGAGGGGGAGTAAACCTTTACTTTTACCGCTTGGGAACCGCCTCTAATGTGTTTAACATGGAAGATATTGATAACTCTTGGTCGTAACGTTGACAGGAAGGGTGCACCTCCCAAAACTATATTCATCTCTGTTTTTAAACAATGAGCTCTGCAAATCCATGCTTCCCTCTGCGAAGGGACAATATATTTACTTTCATGTTATTTACTATTCATGTTGAGTCAACTTCTTATTCCAACCTCAGTCTATTAGTTGGCAAGCATCATGTGGTGGGAAAGATCCAAACATATATATCCAGTCAAATATATTTGATCATGATTTACTATTGTTGACAATTATCTCTATGATAAATGAGTTGGGAGGCGAAACATTAAGCCCCTATCTTTCTCTGTGTTCGATGGATGCCATTTGTTCTAAAAATATGCTTTGAGTACTAGCAATCATAGAAGACTATATGATGATTTGAGTATGTGGAGCTCTTACTTAGACTTTGTTGAGAATAAGTTGAATTGCAATTGTTTGGTGACTAAGAACATAGGTTGTTAAGTTTCAAGAGAATTCATTGTTTGAACCATAACATGTGAATTGGTTGCTACTTTATCATTATGAGTTTTTTGATAAAGAGTTGTTGTTATGATGCTAGGAAAACTGGTTGAAATTATCATTGATCAAACTTATGCACTATGCTAGCATTCACACTTCATAAATTATTTCTTTTATCATTTACCTACTCGAGGACGAGTAGGAATTAAGCTTGGGGATGCTGATACGTCTCCAACGTATCGATAATTTATGAAGTACCATATTCATCTATGTTTACAATACTTTTACATGGTTTTGATGCACTTTATATGATTTATTTAGAACTAACCCGGACTGACGCTGTTTTCAGCAGAATTACCGTGGTGTTGTTTTTGTGCAGAAAATGAAAGTTCTCGGAATCGCCCGAAACTTTTTGGTGATTTTTTTCTGGACCAAATAAGCAATATTGGAGTGAAGAACCACCAAAGAAGAGCCACGAGGTGGGAACCACCCACCAGGGCGCGCCAGAGGGCCCAGGCGCGCCCTGGTGTATCATGCCCTCCTTGTGGCCCATCTTGGCGTGAACCCGACGCCCAAAAATCCTATAAATATAGAAACCATCAGAAATAACCCTAGACTTTCCGCTCCGCCGCCGCAAATCTCTGTATCGATGAAAAACCAATCTGGAGGCGTTCCAGTACCCTGCCGGAGAGGGTAGATCATCTCCGGTGGATATCTTCATCATCCCGGCGGAGGCCATGACGAGGAGGGAGTAGTCCACCCTCGGGGCTGAGGGTATGTACCAGTAGCTATGTGTTCAATCTCTCTCTCTCGTGTTCTTGAGATGTCACGACCTTGATGTATCACGGGCTTTGTTAATATAGTCGGATCACATGATGCTATTCCCTTGCTACCTTGTTGTGATGAATTGGATCTTTCCCTTTGAGATATCGTTATGTTGGATTGAATATTGGATTTGAGAACACTTGATATATGTCTTGCATGCGGATACCCGTGCTGACAATGGGTTGTTCTATTGATTCACGTGATATATGTTTTGGTACTCAACTGGCGGATTCCCGCAGTGACATTGGAGTAATCTATGCATAGGGGTTGATACACGTTCTTGTCCTACTTTCTCCGATAGAAATCTTGGGGCACTCTTTGAGGTTCTTTGTGTGGATTGAGTATTATGAATCTGAAATTGTTTGATGCATATCGTAAAATTAACTCATGGATACTTTTGGTGACATTGGAGTATCTAGGTGACATTAGAGTTGGTTGATGCGTATCATATGGTGTTATTCTAGTATAAACTCTTAGATAGATCGAACGGAAAGGATAACTTGATGTTATCTTAGTACGAATTCTTGGATAGATCGATCGGAAAGAATAACTTTAAGGTGGTTTCGTACCCTACAAACAATTTCTTCTTATGTTCTCCGCTAGATAAGAACTTTGGAGTGATTCTTCGTTGCACGTTGAGGGATGGTTATGTGATCCAATTATATTATTATTGTTGAGAGATTGCAGCGAAAGTATGGACCCTAGGCCTTGTTTTTAAGCATTGCAATACCGTTTGTGCTCACTTTTTTTACTTGCTACCTTGCTGTTTTTATATTTCCAGATTACAAAAAACCTATATCTACCATCCATATTGCACTTGTATCACCATCTCTTCGCCGAACTAGTGCACCTATACAATTTGCCATTGTATTGGGTGTATAGGGGACACAAGAGATTTCTTGTATTTGATTGCAGGGTTGTTTGAGAGAGACCATCTTCATCCTACACCTCCCACGGATTGATAAACCTTAGGTCATCCACTTGAGGGAAAATTGCTACTGTCCTACAAAACTTTGCGCTTGGAGGCCCAACAAAGTCTACAAGAATAAAGTTGCATAGTAGACATCAACCCCTCAAAGTGCCTGAATGGAAGTGGGACAAAGTCGGGATGGACTTCATCACCGGTTTTGCCAGGTCAAGCAAGCGACATGATTCAATTTGGTTCATTGTCGATCACCTGAACAAAGTAGGCCACTTCATTCGCTTCAAGACCACCTACGACGGAAGCTAGCTAGCCAACCTCTAGATCAACCATATCGTGAGTCTTCACGGAGTTCCAAAGGAGATTGTGTCAGACCGAGGTACCCAGTTTATCTCAAGATTCTGGAAGAAGTTTCAAGAAGCCATGGGAACCAAGCTATCCTTCAGCACTGATTTTCACCCCAAGACCGGCGGGCAAACTGAGCGAATAAACTAGATACTCGAGGATATGCTTCGTGCTTGCGTTCTGGCGTATGGAGCCAAGTGGGAAGATTGCCTACCATTCGCCGAGTTCTCCTACAACAACAGCCATTAGTCTAGTCTTGAGATGGCACCATTTGAGGTATTGTATGGATGCAAGTGCCGCACTCCCCTCAATTTGTTAGAAACCAGAGAAGGTATAGTGTTTGGACCAGATATCCTCCGCAAAGCAGAAGAGCAAGTTCAACTCGACAGAGAGCGTCGAGAGACCACCAAGTCAAGACAGAAGAGCTATGCGGACTCCCACCATCGAGAAGTGAACCTCAACGTTGGAGATCATGTCTATCTCCGGGTCACGCCTCTCAAGGGAACCAAGCACTTCCATGTCAAGGGAAAGCTCGCATCGAGATATATCGACCCCTTCAAGATCACCGCAAGACGAGGAGAAGTTTCCTACCAGCTAGAGCTACCTTCTGAGCTATCAGATGTGCACAACGTTTTCCACGTGTCACAACTCCGGAAGTGTCTCCAAATTCCCAACCGCCCCGACCTCTACAAGGACATCGATCATCAACCATCGACGTTTAGCCAGACCTCACTTATCGTGAGAGGCCAGTTCGCACTTTGGATGAAGCCGAGTGTTGCACCCGAAGCCGCACCATCAAGTACTTCAAGGTTCAATGGAGCAACCACACCGAAGCAAAAGCAACCTGGGAGCGTGAAGACTATCTTAGATCCGAGTTCCCTTATCTTTTTAGCGCCTAGTCTAGGAATCTCGGGGACGAGATTCTTGCAAGGGGGTAGGTTTGTCACACCCTGTGTTTGTACCAGTTTACTATGCTATGATTTTATAAAATTTGGACACATTTAAAACTTTTTGAGTGCTTGTGCATGAATTGATGTTTGATGGTTGCTTGTTTGGTTGCTTGTGTTTTGGCACACAAAGATTCTTCTTCTTCTTCCCTCAAAGATCATCTACTTGATCCAAACTCTTTGCCCAGTGATCATGACATGTGTATGAAACCTAAACATATTTCTATAAAATATTATTTTGTCCAAAAAAGCATTTATTCAATTTAGGTTTTTAAAAACCCCTGAATTGAGGTTTGTACTACAAGTCCTCAAATTAGGGTGGATGTTTTCCCCCAAAGACTTTATTTGGAACCTACCATATATAAGACTCCCAAAAACCACCAAATATTATTTTTAAACATTACTTTCCTTTTTTATTTAAAGGCTTTTTCTTAAGGCCAGAAATGGTCATTTATAGGGAAAAATTAATTTTATGCTTTCAAAATATTTAGGAAAATTTTGGGGAAACTTAGTGGACATATATTTTCCATACAAAAGAGTTTCAACACATGGTCATGTTCAAAATATTGGACAAAACCCTCCAAAACCCTTTCTGTTTATTTCAAGCATTTGAAATATTTCTATAAGAAATATTCTCAAATAAATCCAGGAAAATTATATCAAGTCACAGATGCCTAATGTGATGATCTTGCCAAGTTTCATTCCAATCCAAATTGTTTTGGTTCACAAAAGTGCCCCAAAACCATTCCTGTCCAGATCCAAATTTGAGCAACTCTACATTGCCAACTATCTCTTATTGATCTCAAACTTTGTGGACATGCTCTAATCCCCAAATGATGCCACCACAACAAGTGGTGTATTAAGGAGAATAGATTTGCATGAATAGATCTAAGAAAATTTGTTTCTGCTCATTTCCAGGGTTTACAAAGTTTGCATTGGCAAATTTCTTCAAATGAGCTCAAACTTGGTAATCCACCCTATTTCTACCTTCCATTTGATACTGTTAAATCTCACTGCAAGTGAGAAATTTTATCTTGCCCAAACTAGTAGCAAACACCTTCTGGTGGTTTTCTAAAGTTACCTTTTTACCCACTTAACATGTTCTCCTTGACTCCCTCTTTTTACCATAGTCCCTCCTGGTCCTCTTCTACCTCTAGTAACTTTCTCATGGCATCAGATCAATCATGGAGGGGTGAAAACTCCATTTTTACCCCTGGACAGCATCTTTCCCCTCACTCCTAGCCTTCTTCTCAGCCAAGGTGACCTCCAGAGCATCCTATGCATTTTCCTCTTTGTTTACACCCTCCTAGACCTGTTGGACACGGTTGGACGCGCCCAAAACACCAGTAGCATGCTGTGGTATGCCAAACGGGCACTCTGGAGCGTGCTACAGTGCGCTCCCGCACTGTAGCCCCCCCCCCACCAATCACAGCCCCCGACCACCTCAGGCCTCCCCATCGTGTCCCCCGAGGCCTCCTCGGCGTCTGAGACACGCTATGTGGTTGCCCCCCTCCTATCTCTTCCTCCCTCTCTCCCCTCCCACGCGTGCCGAGCGTCACTGGTTCGGCCAACCCGTAGCTTCACACATGCGCGCTCCCCGCTACTTCTCTTCCCTCCCCTGGTCGTAGATCACTCCCAGCAACTCCCCAGACACACCCCCGCGAGCTCCCGTGCCCTCTGGCAATCGCCACGGCCTCGCCGGCGCACGGGCGCATGGTGGACCATGGGCAGGCTGTAAATAGCCACCCGAGCCCCTTCTCTCCCCTCTGGACCCTCTTTATCAACCTCAATCGCGTGCCCGCACCACTTGTTCCACCACCCGAAGCCTCGGTGCTCGGGATTGAGCCGAGCTCCGCCGCATCGGAGCTCCGGTGATCTCCGGGTACGACCACTCTCCGACTCCACTTTCTTCTCCTCTAACCCCCCTTGCCCCCCTTATCATTTTCCCCGCCTGTCCCGCATGGATTACTGCAAGGAACATCGGGTTCGACCTCTCCTGGAGCAACACCGTGAAAGCACAACATGCTCCCTTGGTGGTTTTGATAATTCATGACAACATACATTGTCTCTTGGACTAATACTTTTACCTAGTGTATTTCAGATATAGTCCATAGAGAAGGGCTGGCAAAAGGATTGTGGAGATTGTGGAATACCCCAAGATGCAAGGAAATAGGTTGGCAAAGCTTCAAGGAAGAGGACTCTACATTTTACATTTGTGAGAAATCACTTTGAGTCCATAGGAAAGCCAATACTATTAAAAGGGGGTAAGGTTTTGTTGGTGAACAAAAAGCGCATACGTGCACAAGTGATAGTCACCAAAAACACCCACAAACTCTCCCACCAAAGTTTGTCCAAAGCCATATACTCAACATCGGTGCAACCAACATTTCCATCCCGGTGCCACCGATTCTCAACCATAGACAGACTCAGCCAAACCCTAGCCACCTCTGTGCAACCAATTCCATACTGGTGCCACTGAGTTTAGGTTGCCAACTTTCTGTTACGCAAATTCACAATATCGGTACCACCGAGATTGTTGGATCGGCGTCACCGAGATTGGGAATCTGACCCTTGGTCACCTTATCGGTGCAACCGAGTTTCCTATATCGGTCTCACCGAGATTCAAAAGTTGCCACCTTTTGGTTACTTCGGTACCACCGAGATTAACACATCGGTGTCACCGAGTTGGTCATTTTGTGTGTAACGGTTGGATTTTGGGGGATGCCTATATATACCCCTCCACCACCACCTACTCAAGAGAGAAGCACTCAGAATTATTCCATACTTGCCCCATCCAGTTTTCTGAGAGAGAACCACCTATCCTTGTGTTGAGGTCAAGATCTTCCACTCCAACCATATGGATCTTGATTTCTAGCCTCCCCAAGTTGCTTTCCACCAATCCCATCTCTTCCACCAAGCCAAATCCGTGAGAGAGTGATTGTGTGTTGAGGAGTCTATCATCTTGAAGCACAAGAGCAAGGAGTTCATCGTCATTACCGAGCCTATTACCTTTTGGAGGGTGGTGCCTCCTAGATTGGTTAGGTGTCGCTAGGGAGCCTCCTACTTCGTGTTGTGGAGTGAACCAAGAAGTTTGTACGGGCAAGGAGATCGCCTACTTCGTGAAGATCTACCCATAGTGAGGCTAGTCCTTCGTGGACGGAAGCCGTTATGGAATAGTCAAGGTTGCTACTTCGTGGACCCTTATGGGTGGAGCCCTCCGTGGACTCTCGCGACCGTTACCCTCCGTGGGTTGAAGACTCCATAAACGTGGATGTACGATAGCACCACCTATCGGAACCACGGGAAAAAATCATTGCGTCTCCAATTGCGTTTGATCTTCCTATCTCTACCCTTTACTTCATGTGCAATGTCTTTTCTTTCCGCTGCCATATTTGTTGATATGCATGTGTAGGGCTGTTAGACTTGCTAGGCTTGCTAAAACTGTTAAAATCTACCAACCAATAAACTTGGGAAAAGGTTAGGTTTTAAATTCCTGCTAGTAGTCTATTCACCCCCCCCCCCCCTCTAGACACTCTTCTAGTGATCCCTCAATTGGTATCAGAGCATTGGTCTCCATTGCTTCGGTTTAATCACCGAGGAGGAAGATGGATGTGTCTAGTATAGGGAGTTTGAGTTGTAGAGTGCCTATTCTTGATGGAGAGTACTATAGTCAATGGAAAACCTTGATGCTTGAGCTATTTAATGAATTTCAATTGAGCAAATATGTCAAGTGCCCCTATGTTCCCCCCATTGATCCTTTGCATCCCACACATGAAGAGGAAGTTGATATGCTATGCAATCTTAGAACTGTCAATCTTATTATTAGAGCTTTACCTGGAAATGTGCTTAATCAAATGAAGAATTTTGTATGCGCTTACACTTTGTGGAATGATTTGGAGAAACGATATCCAAATTATTCACTAAGTAATCTTGATGAAATTCTTCATAAAACTATTGTCTTCCACAAAATGACGCCTAGTGATCCTAAGTTTGATGATTGTCTTTTTGAGCTTAGAGACCTCATGCGTGCTAAAGGAGATGTCACTACTATCAACAACATCATTATTGAAGCCATTCACATTCATAAATTTGAACATTGTCATGATCATACCCCTGACGAATCTCTTGTTCTTTATGACGAGGATTTCCCACTTGATGATGACAATGTGGAACATGGCTACTATGATGAAGATGAGTTGTTCGACATCGAGTATGAGAAGATCATGAAGAATCTAAGTCTCATGGCAAACTTCAAGGATTACATGTCCGGAGGAAAAGAGTGGATTCTCGATAGCGGATGTACAAATCATATGACCGGAGATAGAGAAATGTTTGAAGAGATCACGCCAAACCATGGACCGCGAAGGTACGTAACGTTTGGAGACAACTCCAAGGGTAAGGTACTTGGTCTTGGTAAGGTGGCCATATCCCATGATAGCTCTATTCAAAATGTTATGCTTGTTGAATCTCTTGGCTACAATCTTCTTTCCGTATCTAGACTTGCCGACTTTGGTTTTAATGTGCTATTCACGAAAGTAGATTGCCAAGTGTTTCGTCAAGATAATCATAAAATGGTCTTTAACGGTTTCCGTAGAGGTGATCTATACATTGTCGATTTCACTAAGAGATCCAAACCTCGTACTTGTTTAATTGCAAAATCTTCTAAAGGATGGATTTGGCATAGAAGACTAGGACATGTTGGCATGCGTAATCTAGACAAGCTCATCAAAGGTGATCACATACTTGGTGTCAAAGATGTTATCTTTGACAAAGATAGACTTTGTAGTGCTTGTCAAGCTAGAAAGCAAGTAGGTGGAAGTCATCCAGTTAAGAATATCATGACTACTAGGAGACCACTCGAGTTACTTCACATGGATCTCTTTGGTCCCAATGCTTACAAGAGTCTCGGTGGAAATTCCTATGGTCTAGTTATAGTTGATGATTTTTCTAGATTTACGTGGGTATTCTTTCTGGATGATAAGTCGCAGGTTCAAAAGATCTTCAAGAACTTCGCTCGCAAAGCGCAAAATCAGTTTGAAGTGAAGATCAAGAAGGTTCGGAGCGATAACAGATCGGAGTTCAAGAACACCCATGTGGATACCTTTCTTGACGAAGAAGGTGTTTCACATGAGTTCTCGGCTACGTACACGCCTCAACAAAATGGAGTTGTTGAGAGGAAGAACCGAACGCTCATTAAGATGGCAAGAACGATGCTTGACGAATACAAGATGCCAAGACACTTTTGGGCAGAAGCCGTGGAAACAGCATGTCATGCCACAAACCGACTTTACTTGCACAAGCTTCTCGGTAAAACGACATATGAGCTACTCACCGATAACAAACCCCAAGTCGGATACTTTCGGGTATTCGGCTCAAAGTGCTACATTCTTGATAAGCATCGTCGTACTAAATTTGCTCCTAAATCTCATGAAGGATTCCTACTTGGTTATGGTTCGAACTCTCACACTTACCGTGTCTACAACAACCTCACTCGAAAAGTTGAAGAGACGGTAGTTGTGAAGTTTGATGAATCTAATGGTTCGCAAGCCGAACAATTGCCAAATGATGCAGGTGATAAGGACCCTTCGGAAGCTATCCAAGATTTGCCCATCGGCAAGATTCGTCCCATGGAGGTGAAGGAAAGTACTTCATCAACTCAAGTGGAAGCCCCCACTTCACGTCAAGGTGAACCACAACATGACATGGAGGCATCCACAAGCGGTACACGACAAGATGATGAAGAGGAGGAAGTGCATCATGAAGATCCACCACAACCTCCTTCACCACCACCTCAAGGGAACGACACCTTCAACAACAACAAAGATGAAGGAGATGATGATGAAGAAGAAGCTCCACCATCCAACAATCGGAAGCTGACCCGAGTTCGAGCACAAGTGACAAAGAACCATCCCCTAAACCAAATCTTTGGTGATATACAAACAGGGAGAATCACTCGCTCTAAAACTCGCCTAGCTAACTTTTGTGAGCATTATTCTTTCATCTCTAGCATTGAGCCCTTAAAGGTAGAACAAGCTCTTGAAGATGCTGATTGGGTGAACGCGATGCATGAAGAGCTTCACAACTTCGAGAGGAACGAAGTGTGGACACTCGTGGAGAAGCCCAAGGATGAGCAAAACGTCATCGGAACCAAATGGGTGTTTCGGAACAAGCAAGATGAAGACGGTCAAGTCGTACGGAACAAGGCTCGTCTCGTAGCCCAAGGATATACGCAAGTTGAAGGTATGGACTACGGTGAGACCTATGCCCCCGTCGCTAGACTTGAAGCTATTCGCATTCTTCTTGCTTATGCTAATCACCATGATATCACGCTTTATCAAATGGACATTAAAAGTGCCATTTTAAATGGTGAAATTGAAGAAGAGGTTTATGTTAGGCAACCACCTGGTTTTGTGAATCCTAAGAAACCTAATCATGTCTACAAGCTTCATAAAGCCCTTTATAGTCTTAAGCAAGCCCCTCGTGCTTGGTACAAATGCTTAACGAAGTTCCTCATTGAAAAAGGTTTTGAGATTGGTAAAATTGACGCAACCTTGTTCACTAAGAGAGTTAATGGTGAATTATTTGTGTGCCAAATCTATGTGGATGATATTATATTTGGGTCTAATAACCCACAATTTAGTGAAAGATTTGGAAGGTTGATGTCCGAGAAGTATGAGATGTCCATGATGTGTGAGCTGAAATTCTTTCTTGTTTTGCAAATCAAGCAAACGAGAGAAGGAACTTTCATCTCTCAAACTAAGTATACCAAGGACTTGATCAAGAAGTTCAACATGCAGGAGTGCAAAGGTATGAAAACCCCAATGCCTACTAGTGGACATGTTGATCTTACCAGAGAGGATGAACCGGTTGATAAAAAGGTTTATCGATCTATGATTGGTTCATTGCTATATCTATGTGCCTCTCGTCCCGATATTATGCTTAGTGGTTGCATGTGTGCTAGATATCAAGCTGCACCTAAAGAATGTCATCTTTTGGCCGTGAAACGTATTGTGAGATATTTGATACAAACACCAAATTTTGGCATTTGGTATCCCAAGGGATCTTCCTTTAACCTTGTTGGCTATTCCGATTTGGATTATGTCGGTGACAAGGTTGATAGAAAATCCACCTCGGGTACTTGTCAATTTTTGGGCAGATCTCTTGTATCTTGGTCCTCCAAGAACCAAAACTCGGTATCTCTATCTACTGTCGAAGCTGAGTATATTGCTGCTGGATCTTGTTGTGCACAATTGTTATGGATGACACAAACGCTGAAGGATTATGGAATCCATGTTAGAAATGTTCCATTGCTTTGTGACAATGAAAGTGCTATTAAAATTGGTCATAATCCTGTGCAACACTCTCGAACTAAACATATTCAAGTTAGACATCATTTCATTCGTGATCATGTTGCCAAAGGAGATATTGATCTTAAGCATGTTCGCACTAACATGCAATTGGCCGATATCTTTACTAAGCCACTTGATGAGAAAACATCTTGTTACTTGAGGAGTGAGTTGAACATCATTGATGCTTCAAACTTGAGCTAGACTCACTCGGTTGCATGCAAGGGCATAAGCTTTCTTGATATTTCCATGTTGATCCTAACATGTTATCTTGTGCCATGGAATTCTATGCTCCCTTGTATTGCATCTAATCTTTTGTAGGTACTTGGAAGAATTTCATTCCACAAGATTGCCATCAACTCCAATCATAAGCAATCTTGTCATTACCAAGTATTCACAACCCCTCTTGATGATGAAAGGAAGAAGACACCTCAATCATATCCTTGACATATATTTATAATTCTCAAGTTGGTATCATGTCAAATGGATATGTCCATTGCTCTTCCTTGCATGACTAACCTTTGCAGGTGACAAGTGTACTAAAACAAGAAGGATTGCTCCCAACTCAAGATGATCTTCATCAACCTCGAGCATCCTCAACAAGTTCACCTACAAGCCACGTCATCAACATCACTCAAAGGTATGTATTCATATCCTTGAAAAGGCTTTACTCCAAGTCATGGGATAAAGCAACTCAAGTGATATGAAGACATTAAAATGTTTAATCGATAAATGGTAACCCCATTTTGAGCTTAACGTCGAGTATGACCCATGATCAAGCATTCTTTCTTGACTCCTAAGTCAATGTACTCTAATATAGGTGACCTAGTCACCGCCCATCATCTAGTTAAGTATTTTAGATGGTTCACTTTCTATTTTGCGAAGACTTCTTGGAACCGCTCAAATCTTCTCTAGCTGATATCCCTTTGTAAAAACCTTCACATTCCCTTTGAATTTTTTTTTCTGGCAACACTTTGAAAACACAAACTTGGTCCTTTATTTCCTTTGCTGTTTTAGCCTCGGAGCCACCGATACATATTTCTCGGTTCTACCGACATTGCAGATAAGCTGCACCACAAGATCTCGGTACCACCGATTTATCTGTCTCGGAGTCACCGATTTGTTTTCTTTTCTTATTTATGATCGCTGTTGCAAATCTATGTTTCTCTTGTGCCATTTCATGTGAGGATTTTGTTACTTCGATGATCCCTTCTTTTTTAAAAAAAAAGGGGAGAATAACAAAAGAAATTCTTTATTCAAGGATCCCTAACTCAAAGGAGGAGCAGTCTTACAAAATCTCAGAAGGAGAGAAATTCTTTTCAATGATTCCCTCAGTTTTCATTTCCATGAACCCTACATTCAATGACCCTTGTTCTCAAGGATCCCTTCCTATCAATGATCCCTGTATCTATTCATGTGTTTGACCTTTTTGGAAATTAATGCCAAAGGGGGAGAATACCAAAGTTTCATGCTAAAGTGGAAGATACATGCTTATGCAAAGGGGGAGATATGATCAAGGGGGAGAGCCAATATCAATATTCATATAAGGTGAGAATATCAAAGTAGGGGGAGAAACACATATTTGGAGGATTATCTAAGATGTGTTGGAAGTTTACTTTTCTCACCCTATCCAATCCCAATATCTACGTGCTGAGATTCAGGGGGAGAGGATGTTTTAATATTGTCATATCTAAGGGGAGAAAGAATTGATTTTGGAGACATATCAATCTTAAGAAATACTATGTTCTATATGTTCTCCATATCTTGGTACTTTTGAGTTCTATTACCTTGTTGATTGGTAAAATACTTTTGTGTTTCCTAACATTGTTTTCTCAAGTGTATTTCTGTTGGAAATATGCCCTAGAGGCAATTAATAAAGTGTTTATTATCATATTTCTCCATTCATGATAATGGTTTATTATTCATGCTAGAATTGTATTGACCGGAAACTTAATACATGTGTGGATAATAGACAAATACTATGTCTCTAGTATGCCTCTACTAGACTAGCTCGTTGATCAAAAGATGGTCAAGGTTTCCTGACCATGGACATGAGTTGTCATTTGATAACGGGATCACATCATTAGCAGAATGATGTGATGGACATGACCCAACCGTTAGCATAGCAAATGATCGTTCAGTTTATTGCTATTGCTTTCACTATGTCAAATACACGTTCCTCTGACCATGAGATCATGCAACTCCCGGATACCGTAGGAATACTTTGGGTGTATCAAACATCACAACGTTACTGGGTGATTATAAAGGTGCACTACAGGTATCTCCTAAAGTGTTTGTTGAGTTGGCGTGGATCGAGATTGGGATTTGTCACTCCGACTATCGGAGAGGTATCTCTGGGCCCTCTCGGTAATACAGCATCACAGAAGCCTTGCAAGCACCATGACTAAAGAGTTAGTTGCAAGATGATGTATTACGGAACGAGTAAAGAGACTTGCCGGTAACGAGATTGAACTAGGTATTGGATACCGACGATCGAATCTCGGGCAAGTAACATACCGCCAGACAAAGGGAACAACGTATGTTGACATATGAGGTTCACCGATAAAGATCTTCATGGAATATGTAGGAACCAATATGAGCATCCAGGTTCCGCTGTTGGTTATTGACCGGAGAGTCGTCTCGGTCATGTCTACATCATTCCCGAACCCGTAGGGTCCGCACACTTAAGGTTCGATGACGATTTAGTATTATATGAGTTATGTGATTGGTGGCCGAAGTTTGTTCGGAGTCCCGGATGAGATCACGGACATGACGAGGAGTCTCGAAATGGTCGATAGGTAAAGATTCATATATTGGAAGGCTATATTCGGACGTCGGAAAGGTTCCGAGTGATTCGGGTATTTTTCGGAGTACCGGGGTGTTACGGGAATTCACCGGGAGAAGTAATGGGCCTTATTGGGCCATACGGGAAAAGGAGAGGCAGGCCACGTGAGGAGGCACGCGCCCCCCCTTGCCCAAACCGAATTGGACTAGGGGAGGGGGCGCAACCCCCTCTTTCCTTTCCCTCTCCCTTCCCCCTTTCCTACTCCGTATGGGAGGTGGAATCCTACTAGGACTAAGGAGTCCTAGTAGGACTCCCCACACTTGGCGCACCCCTAGGGGGCCAGCCTCCTCCCTCCCTCCTTCATATACAGAGGAGGGGCACCCCTTGGAGACACACAATTGTCCCATAGCCGTGTGCGGTGCCCCGATCTCCGTTTTCCACCTCGGTCATATTTTTGGAGAGCTTAGGCGAAGCCCTGCCGGAATCACTTCACCGTCACCATCGCCACGCCGTCGTGCTGACGGAACTCATCTACTACCTCGACGTCTTGCTGGATCAAGAAGGCGAGGAACGTCACCGAGCTACACGTGTGTAGAACTCGGAGGTGCCGTACGTTCGGTACTCGATCGGTGGAGCTCGAATGATTGTTCGACTACATGAACCGCGTTGTGAGACGCTTCCGCTAAACGGTCTACGAGGGTACGTAGACACACTCTCCCCTCTCGTAGCGATGCATCTCCATGGATAGATCTTGCGTGAGCGTAGGAATTTTTTTGAAATTCATGCTCCGTTCCCCAACAGTGGCATCCGAGCCAAGTCTATGCGTAGATGTGATTTGCACGAGTAGAACACAAGTGAGTTGTGGGCGTGGGTGTATACATATTGCTTGCCGTTACTAGTTGATACTTGATTCGGCGGTATTGTGAGATGAAGCGGCCCGGACCTACATTACGCGTACGCTTACGCGAGAGAGGTTTCACCGCTAAGTGCACTCGTTGCATAAAGGTGACTGGCGGGTGTCTGTCTCTCTCACTTTAGTTGAATCGGTTTCAATGAAGAGGGTTCTTTTAGAAGATCAAAAAGCAATCACTACACCACGTTGTGGTTTTGCGTAGGTAAGAACGGTTCTTGCAAACCCGTAGCAGCCACGTAAAACTTGCAACAACAAAGTAGAGGACGTCTAACTTGTTTTTGCAGGGTATGCTGGTGATGTGATATGGTCAAGACATGATGTGATATAAGTTGTTGTATGAGATGATCATGTTTTGTAAGTTATCAGGCAACCGGCAGGAGCCTTATGGTTGCTCTTTATTGTATGCAATGCCAACGCTATGTAATTGCTTTACTTTACCGCTATGAGTTAGCAGTAGTAGTAGTAATAGCAATAATTGGCGAGACGACCACGACGCTATTATGGAGATCAAGGTGTCACGACGCTACGATGGAGATCAAGGTGTCACGACGCTACGATGGAGATCAAGGTGTCACGACGCTATGATGGAGATCAAGGTGTCAACCCGGTGACGATGGAGATCACGACGGTGCTTTGCTGATGGAGATCAAAAGCACAAGACGATGATGGCCATATCATGTCACATATATTGAATTGCATGTGATGTTAATCCTTTTATGCATCTTATTTTGCTTAGGACGACGGTAGCATTATAAGATGATCCCTTCACTAAATTTCAAGATAAGTGTTCTCCCCTAGTATGCACCGTTGCGAAGGTTCGACGCTTCTAAGCACCAGGTGATGATCGGGTGTGATGGATTCTTTCGTTCGCATACAACGGGTGTAAGCCAGTTTTACACACGCAGAATACTTGGGTTAAACTTGACGAGCCTAGCATGTACAGACATGGCCTCGGAACACAAGAGACCGAAAGGTCGAACATGAGTCATATAGTAGATATGATCAACATGAAAGATGTTCACCATTGATAACTAATCCACCTCACGTGATGATCGGACGTGGTTTAGTTGATGTGGATCATGTTACACTTAGACAACTTGAGGGATGTTAATCTAAGTGGGAGTTCTTAAGTAATTTGATTAATTGAACTTCAATTGTCATGAACATAGTCTTACTTGTCTTAGCAAATTTATGTTGTAGATCAATAGACCGCGTTGTAGTTCCCGTGTTTTATTATGTTCCTAGAGAAAACGAAGTTGAAAGTTGATGGAAGCAACTATGCGGACTAGGTCCGTGATCTGAGGATTGTCCTCACTGCTGCACAGAAGGCTTATGTCCTTAATGCACCGCTCAGTGAAATACCCCTACGGCTTCGTCTGAGGACGTTATGAACGTCTGGCAGACAAGAAAAGATAACTACTCGATAGTTCAGTGCGCCATACTTTACGGCTTAGAACCGGAGCTCCAAATATGTTTTGAGCAACACGGAGCATATGAGATGTTCCAAGAGCTGAAAATTTGTTTTTCAAGACTCACACCCGGGTCGAGAGGTATGACACCTTCGACAAGTTCTATAGCTACAAGATGGAGGAGAACAGCTCCGTTAGTGAGCATGTACTCAGAATGTCTGAGTACTTCAAACACTTGAATCAAGTGGGAGTTAGACTTCCGAATAAAGTGGTGATTGATAGAGTTCTCTAGTCACTATCACTAAGCTACTGGATCTCCGTGATGAACTATAAACATGCAAGGGATAGAAGATCCTTAAGCTATTCGCGATGCTACAATCTGCAGATGTAGAAATCAAAAAAGGGAGCATCAAGTGTTGATGGTTAATAAGACCACTAGTTTCAAGAAGGGCAAGGGAAAGAAAAGGGAACTTCAAGAAGAACGGTAAAACAGTTGCCGGTCATGCGAAGAAACCCAAGGCTGAACCAAACCCGAGACTTAGTGCTCTCATTGCAAAGGGAAATGTCACAGGGAGCGGAACTTCCCCAAAGTAACTGGCAGATAATAAGACTGGCAATGTCAACAAAGATATTTTATATAAATGTTATTGATATGTACCTTACTAGTACTCGTAGGAGCACCTGGGTATTTGATACTTGTTCAGTTGCTTACAACTTGAAACATGGAGCTTCGGAATAAACGAGGGCTAGCTAAGAACGAGGTGACGATGTGCATTGGAAGTGTCTCCAAGGTTGATGTGATCACCATCGCCACACTCTCTCTACCTTCAGGATTAGTGATGAACCTAAATAATTGTTATTTTGTTCTTGCGTTAAGCATGAACATTATATCTGATAGTGTTTATTGCAAGACGGTTATTCAATTTCAGAGAATAATTGTTATTCTATTTATTTGGATAATATCATTGATGATCATGCACTTAAAATGAAAGGTTTATTGAATCTTGATCGTAGTAATACATATGTTCATAACACGAATGCCAAAAGATAATGATAGTACCACATATTTGTGGCACTGCCGCTTAGGTCATATTGGTATAAAACGCATGAAGAAACTCCATACAGATGGACTTTTGAAATCACTTGATTATGAATCATTTGAGACGTGCGAACCATGCCTCATGGGCAAGATGACTAAGACTCCGTTCTCCGGAACAATGGAGCGAGCAACAGACTTGTTGGAAATAATACATTCCGATGTATGCGGTCCGATGAGTGTTGAGGCGCGCGGTGGATATCGTTATGTTCTCACGTTCACAGATGATTTGAGTAGATATGGCTATGTCTACTTGATGAAGCATAAATCTGAAACATTTGAAAAGTTCAAAGAATTTCAGAGTGAAGTAGAGAACCATCGTAACAAGAAAATAAAGTTCTTACGATCTGATCGTGGAGGAGAATATTTGAGTTACGAGTTTGGCAATCACTTAAAACAATGTGGAATTGTTTCACAACTCACGCCACCTGGAACACCACAGCGTAATGGTGTGTCCGAACGTCGTAATCGTACTCTATTAGATATGGTGCGTTCTATGATGTCTCTTACCGATTTGCCACTATCATTTTGGGGTTATGCATTAGAGACAGCTGCATTCACTTTAAACAGGGCACCGTCTAAATCCGTTAAGACGACACCGTATGAACTGTGTTTTGGTAAGAAACCTAAGCTGTCGTTTCTGAAAGTTTGGGGATGCGATGCTTATGTCAAAAGGCTTCAGCCAGATAAGCTCGAACCCAAAGCGGATAAGTGCGTCTTCATAGGATACCCAAAGGATACCGTTGGGTACACCTTCTACCACAGATCCGAAGGCAAAGTACTTGTTGCTAAGAATTGATCCTTTCTAGAGAAGGAGTTTCTCTCGAAAGAAGTGAGTGGGAGGAAAGTAGAACTTGATGAGGTAATTGTACCTCCTCTGGATAGTAGTACGCCACAGAAAGAAATTTCTGTACATCGACACAGACCAGAGAAGAAGTTGATGATGATGATCATGAAACTTCGGATCAAGTTGTTACTGAACTTCGAAGGTCAACCAGGACACGTTCCGCACCAGAGTGGTACGGAAATCCAGTCTTGGAGGTCATGTTGCTAGACAACGATGAACCTTTGAACTATGAAGAAGCGATGGCAAGCCCGGATTCTGACAAATGTCTTGAGGCCATGAAATCCGAGATTGGATCCATGTATGAGAACAAAGTATAGACTTTGGTAGACTTGCCCGATGAACGGCGTGCTATTAAAAATAAATGGATCTTTAAGAAGAAGACGGACGCTGATGGTAATGTCACCGTCTATAAAGCACGACTTGTTGCTAAAGGTTATCGACAAGTTCAAGGAGTTGACTACGATGAGACTTTCTCACCCGTAGCGATGCTAAAGTCTGTCAGAATTATGTTAGCAATTGCCGCATTTTATGATTATGAAATCTGGCAAATGGACGTCAAAACGGCATTCCTTAATGGATTCCTTAAGGAAGAATTGTATATGATGCAACCGGAAGGTTTTGTCGATCCTAAAGGTGCTAACAAAGTATGCAAGCTCCAGCGATCCATCTATGGACTGGTGCAAGCATCTCGGAGCTGGAATACTCGCTTTGATGAAGTGATCAAAGCGTTTGGGTTTATGCAAGTTTATGGAGAAACTTGTATTTACAACAAAGTGAGTGGGAGCTCTATAACATTTCTAATAAGTATATGTGATTGGAAATGATGTAGAATTTCTGGAAAGCATAAAGAATTAATTGAAAGGAGTTTTTCAATAAAAACCTGTTTTTGAGTTATCCACGGTTTGGGCATCAAGATCTATAGAGATAGATCAAGACACCTGATAAAAGATTTTCACACACCTTGATGAGATTTTGAAGAAGTTCAAAATGGATCAAGTCAAAAGAAATAAGTTCTTGGCTGGTGTGAAGTGGAGTAAGACTTGAAGATCTAGGTAAAGGTTGTTTACATGTTAGGCATCAAAATCTATAGAGATAGATTGAGACGCCTCATATGACTTTCACAAAACATATACCTTGACAAGATTTTGAAGAAGTTCAAAATGGATTAGTCAAAGAAGGAGTTCTTGACTGTGGTGAAAGGTGTGAGATTGAGTAAGACTCAAAGCCCGACCACGGCAGAAGACAAAGAGAAGATGAGTGTCATCCCCTATGCCTCAGCCATAGGCTCTATTTTGTATGCCATGCTGTGTACTAGACCTGATGTATGCCTCGCTATTAGCTTGGTGGGAAGGTACCAAAGTGATCCAGGAGTAGATCACTGGACAGCGGTCAAGAATATCCTGAAGTACCTGAAAAGGACTAAGGAAGAATTTCTCGGGAATAGAGGTGATAAAGAGTTCGTCGTAAAGGGTTACGTCGATGCAAGCTTTAAACACCGATCCGGAAGACTATGAGTGTCAGACCGGATACGTAAAGTGGGACAATCGTTTTTGGAGTAGCTCCAAGCAGAGTGTGGTAGCAGCATCTACATATGACATAGAGATTTGCCAAGAACACACGGATCTGAATATTGCAGACCCGTTGACTAAAACCTCTCTCACAAGCAAAACATGATCAGCCCTAGAACTGATTGGATGTTAATTACATGGAGATGTAAACTAGATTATTGACTCTAGTGCAAGTGGGAGACTGTTGGAAATATGCCCTAGAGGCAATTAATAAAGTGTTTATTATCATATTTCTCCATTCATGATAATGGTTTATTATTCATGCTAGAATTGTATTGACCGGAAACTTAATACATGTGTGGATAATAGACAAATACTATGTCCCTAGTATGCCTCTACTAGACTAGCTCGTTGATCAAAAGATGGTCAAGGTTTCCTGACCATGGACATGAGTTGTCATTTGATAACGGGATCACATCATTAGGAGAATGATGTGATGGACATGACCCAACCGTTAGCATAGCAAATGATCGTTCAGTTTATTGCTATTGCTTTCACTATGTCAAATACACGTTCCTCTGACCATGAGATCATGCAACTCCCGGATACCGTAGGAATACTTTGGGTGTATCAAACGTCACAACGTTACTGGGTGATTATAAAGGTGCACTACAGGTATCTCCAAAAGTGTTTGTTGAGTTGGCATGGGTCGAGATTGGGATTTGTCACTCCGACTATCGGAGAGGTATCTCTGGGCCCTCTCGGTAATACAGCATCACAGAAGCCTTGCAAGCACCGTGAGTAAAGAGTTAGTTGCAAGATGATGTATTACGGAACGAGTAAAGAGACTTGCCGGTAACGAGATTGAACTAGGTATTGGATACCGACGATCGAATCTCGGGCAAGTAACATACCGCCAGACAAAGGGAACAACATATGTTGACATATGAGGTTCACCGATAAAGATCTTCGTGGAATATGTAGGAACCAATATGAGCATCCAGGTTCCGCTGTTGGTTATTGACCGGAGAGTCGTCTCGGTCATGTCTACATCATTCCCGAACCCGTAGGGTCCGCACACTTAAGGTTCGATGACGATTTAATATTATATGAGTTATGTGATTGGTGGCCGAAGTTTGTTCGGAGTCCCGGATGAGATCACGGACATGACGAGAAGTCTCGAAATGGTCGAGAGGTAAAGATTCATATATTGGAAGGCTATATTCGGACGTCGGAAAGGTTCCGAGTGATTCGGGTATTTTTCGTAGTACCGGGGAGTTACGTGAATTCACCGGGAGAAGTAATGGGCCTTATTGGGCCCTACGGGAAAAGGAGAGGCAGGCCACGTGAGGAGGCACGCGCCCCCCTTGCCCAAACCGAATTGGACTAGGGGAGGGGGCGCAGCCCCCTCTTTCCTTTCCCTCTCCCTTCCCCCTTTCCTACTCAGTATGGGAGGTGGAATCCTACTAGGACTAAGGAGTCCTAGTAGGACTCCCCACACTTGGCGCACCCCTAGGGGGCTGGCCTCCTCCCTCCCTCCTTTATATACAGAGGAGGGGCACCCCTTGGAGACACACAATTGTCCCATAGCCGTGTGCGGTGCCCCGATCTCCGTTTTCCATCTCGGTCATATTTTCGGAGAGCTTAGGCGAAGCCCTGCCGGAATCACTTCACCGTCACCGTCGCCACGCCGTCGTGCTGACGGAACTCATCTACTACCTCGACGTCTTGCTGGATCAAGAAGGCGAGGAACGTCACCGAGCTGGACGTGTGTAGAACTCGGAGGTGCCGTACGTTCGGTACTCGATCGGTGGAGCTCGAAGGATTGTTCGACTACATCAACCGCGTTGTGAGACGCTTCCGCTAAACGGTCTAGGAGGGTACGTAGACACACTCTCCCCTCTCGTAGCGATGCATCTCCATGGATAGATCTTGCGTGAGCGTAGGAATTTTTTTGAAATTCATGCTCCGTTCCCCAACAATTTCTACTAAAAGAATGCTCAAGAACTCAAGGTAAGTATATGCATCATATCTTTGGTCAAGATAATCTCTTGCTTCTGGCACATATTGTTTGCAAGAGTGAAGTCTTGAACAAGGATACATCTCATTCACATATATTTGATGCATATAGCCAAGATACACATGACTCATTATATCCTTTCTACTATTTGTGTGCCCATGCATTCCAAAGCAACTATCCTTTAAAGGACTGCACACATTTAGGGGGAGCAAATCAAAGTCATGTGCCTCTCAAAGTCTTCATTATATCCATGCATATCTTTATTTGAAGCTTTGATTGTATGTTGTCATCAATTACCAAAAAGGGGGAGATTGAAAGCACAACATGCTCCCTTGGTGGTTTTGATAATTCATGACAACATACATTGTCTCTTGGACTAATACTTTTACCTAGTGTATTTCAGATATAGTCCATAGAGAAGGGCTTGCAAAAGGATTGTGGAAATTGTGGTATACCCCAAGATGCAAGGAAATAGGTTGGCAAAGCTTCAAGGAAGAGGACTCTACATTTTACATTTGTGAGAAATCACTTTGAGTCCATAGGAAAGCCAATACTATTAAAAGGGGGTAAGGTTTTGTTGGTGAACAAAATGCTCATACGTGCACAAGTGATAGTCACCAAAACCACCCACAAACTCTCCCACCAAAGTCTGTCCAAAGCCATATACTCAACATCGGTGCAACCAACATTTCCATCCCGGTGCCACCGATTCTCAACCATAGACAGACTCAGCCAAACCCTAGCCACTTCGGTGCAACCGATTCCATACCGGTGCCACCGAGTTTAGGTTGCCAACTTTCTGTTACGCAAATTCAGAATATCGGTACCACCGAGATTGTTGGATCGGCGTCACCGAGATTGGGAATCTGACCGTTGGTCACCTTATCGGTGCAACCGAGTTTCCTATATCGGTCTCACCGAGATTCAAAAGTTGCCACCTTTTGGTCACTTCGGTACCACCGAGATTAACACATCGGTGTCACCGAGTTTGTCATTTTGTGTGTAACGGTTGGATTTTTGGGGATGCCTATATATACCCCTCCACCACCACCTACTCGAGAGAGAAGCACTCAGAACTATTCCATACTTGCCCCATCCAGTTTTCTGAGAGAGAACCACCTATCCTTGTGTTGAGGTCAAGATCTTCCACTCCAACCATATGGATCTAGATTTCTAGCCTCCCCAAGTTGCTTTCCACCAATCCCATCTCTTCCACCAAGCCAAATCTGTGAGAGAGTGATTGTGTGTTGAGGAGTCTATCATCTTGAAGCACAAGAGCAAGGAGTTCATCGTCATTACCGAGCCTATTACCTTTTGGAGGGTGGTGCCTCCTAGATTGGTTAGGTGTCGCTTGGGAGCCTCCTACTTTGTGTTGTGGAGTGAACCAAGAAGTTTGTACGGGCAAGGAGATCGCCTACTTCGTGAAGATCTACCCATAGTGAGGCTAGTCCTTCGTGGACGGAAGCCGTTATGGAATAGTCAAGGTTGCTACTTCGTGGACCCTTATGGGTGGAGCCCTCCATGGACTCTCGCGACCGTTACCCTCCGTGGGTTGAAGACTCCATAAATGTGGATGTACGATAGCACCACCTATCAGAACCACGGGAAAAAATGATTGCGTCTCCAATTGCGTTTGATCTCCCTATCTCTACCCTTTACTTCATGTGCAATGTCTTGTCTTTCCGCTGCCATATTTGTTGACATGCATGTGTAGGGTTGTTAGACTTGCTAGACTTGCTAAAACTGTTAAAATCTACCAACCAATAAACTTGGGAAAAGGTTAGGTTTTAAATTCCTGCTAGTAGTCTATTCACCCCCCCTCTAGACACTCTTCTAGTGATCCCTCACACCGCCGCGGCCCCTCCGTCGCCGGCGACTCCGACCACCCCGGCGACTCCCTCCACCTCCAGCCGATCGGCGACAACGCCCCAGATCCATCCCTGTCATCTGCTCACCTCGCCGTGGCCCCAGTCGCCGACGGTGAGCTCCGCCGCCCCCTGGCTAAGAGTTGACGATGACCCTGATAGGAGGGCCCCGTCCATCAGCCTCTCGCGCCCCTCCCGCGTCTCTCTCCCTGTCACCGGGCCCCGCCCGTCAGGTTTGAAACCTGGTGGCGCGCGCGCACCAGCTCGCCTGGGTCGGCTTCACTGGCTGGGCCGGCTCGGCCAGCCGCTTCTCGCCCAGTGACACAGAGCCCCTGATACGTCTCCAACGTATCTATAATTTTTGATTGTTCCATGCTATTATATTATCATTCTAGGATACTTTTTGAGTAATTATTTACCAATTTATATTATTTTTGAGCACTTACCTATTGACCCAGTGCCCAGTGCCAATTCCTGTTTTTTGTGTGTTTTTTGTTTCATAGAAATTCCATATCAAACCAAGTCCAAACACGATAAAAATTTACGGAGATTTGTTTTGGAATATATGTGAATTTTGGGAGTCGAAATCAACGCAAGACGATGCCCGAGGGCCGCACCACATATCAGGGCGCGTCCCCTGGTGCCTCTCCCTTACGTCGGTTGACGCTCTCCTTCCACCGCAAGAAAGATATTTTCGCAATAAAAATTCCCTCAAAATTTCAGCCCGGTCGGAGTTACGGATCTTCGGATATTTAGGAATCGGTGAAGGGGTCACAAACCAGTCGCGAAAACAGAAGAGAAACAGAGAGAGAGATCCAATCTCGGAGGGGCTCCTGCCCTCCGGGAGCCATGGCGGCCATGGACCAGAGGGGAAACCCTCCTCCCACCTAGGGAGGAGGCCAAGGAAGAAGAAGAAGGAGGGGGGCTCTCTCCTCCTCTCTCCCGGTGGCGCCAGAGCGCCGCCGGGGCATCCATCGTGATGACGATCTACACCAAAAACTCCACTGCCGTCATCACCAACCCTTCTCCATCAACACCGCCATGATGATTGTGACACCCTGGATTTTGGCTACAGTGATCATTGTAATTAAGCACAGTGATGACCATGAACAGTGCCTAATCATTTTGCTAAGTAGAATGTGATCAAGTTGAAATTCATATCTCATTTTAAATTTCACCTCAAAAGGGCATTGAATTTTAAGGTGATAAAATAAGGTGGCAAACGGCATATGAAAAATGTTGCACACTTGTTAAAAATCTCAAAACTAATGTTGTTAAGGAAAACAACATCACTTTTTTGCAAAAATGAACAGTAGCAATTAAACAGTGCTAATTCAACACTTTAAAATTGCTTTTTCATTTATGAAAAATACAAAATATATCCACTGGCCTCCAAAATATTTGTGACGCTGTCTATACTCACTAGTGAATTAATGGGACACTTCCCATATTTTTCTAAGTGAACAGTGTGCCCAAATATTCTTCTACTTCTCTCTATTTATTAATAAAAAGAAAAACAAAAAAGAAACAAAAGAAAAAGGGCAGAAGCCCACTTACCTGGCGACTGGGCCGCACTGGCCCAGCCCACTCCCACCTGCCCACCATCCTTCCTCCCTCCGTGTCGCTCCCGCCGTGGACAGAGCCGCGCCGCGCCATCGCCGTTCGCCACGCCGACGGGAGCAGGTGGGCGAGGGGATAAGCCTCGCCCCGAGCCGTCCCCCCTGGCCGCCTTCGCCATTCGCCTCTCCTCTCCCTCTCTCCAGCTCTCGCTCGTCCTCTCCCCTTCAAACCGAGCGCAGCCGCCGCCATGGACGCCGGCTAGCCACGGCCACAGCCCTCCCCTCGCCTCCGTAGCCTGTCCATAAGCTCCGCCACGATGAGCCCTTCCTCCTCGACCGCTGGAGCGAGCCCCTGGACCCCTGCGCCGTCGCCATCGACCCGTCTTCTTCCTCTGGCAGTCGATCCGCCGTCTGCACTGCACATCAACTGCAGTCGATCCGCCGTCTGCACTGCACGTCAACTGCACCGGGCCTTCCCAGCAATGACAGTGAGCTCCCCGGCGTCCTCCTCTTCCCCTGGTTGCTTCCCTAGGCCGTCGTAGCTAGCTTCCACCGCACCCGAGCTCCGGTCGCCGCCTTTGAGCTCGTGGTCGTCGCCACCGTTGCCGTCAGGCTCGCCTGAGTGCAGCACCGTGCTCCTGGTGCTCCCAGGAGCACAACGCGCACACGCACGCCCCCGCTCGTGCCTCCTAGCGCCGTCTGCGATGTGCGCCCGAGCGTTCCTCCGCCTGAGCTCGTCACCGACGAGCCGCCGGTGACCAAATGGTCCCGTGCGTACCACCATCGCGCTCGCCGCGTCGCGTAGAGGCTCCCCAACCGCTCCGTTTGCCCATTAGCACGCCGTATCCCACATCCCGTTGCACACCCGAAGCCGTCGCCGCCCGACGTCGTCGCCGGCGACCATTCCGGCCACCTCCGGCGCCACCACCACCACCGTTCGAACCGCCGTCGCGTCCCCGTTCGAACGAGCCCAACCGCAGCCCGGAGATGCCCTGTGGGCGAAACCCGAAGCTCTCCCGTGCCCTCCGCCGCGATTTGGCGTCGCCGGCGTTGAGCCGCCGGCCGCCGCCGACGTGGCTGGACTGGGGCCACCCCCAGTGACCCTGCCAGTGGGCCAGGCCAGCCCAGTTGACCAGTTGACTTGGTCAACTGGCTGACTGGGCACAGCCCAGTCCCTGACAGTGGGGCCTGACCCCCCTGGGTCTATGACATGTGGGCCCAGGTGTTTAGCACTAATTAACCCGGTTAGATTAATAAAAATGATTAAGTTATGCTAATGAGACACTGACCTGTGGGACCCCACCCTGTTAATTAGCCTAATTAGTTTAAACTAAACCCTGGTTAACCCTGAGTCAATGACAGCTGGGGCCCACTGGTCAGTTTGACCAGTCAGCCCCATTGTTGGCTGCTGACGTCATGCCGACGTCATGATGACGCAATAAGTTATTTTTCGAATTTAATTAAAACTGTTAATTCCAGAAAATGATTAAAACTTTAAAAATTAGTAGAAAATAATCCGTAGCTCAGATGAAAAAGTTTTATACATGAAAGTTGATCAGAAAAATCCCACGAATCCGAATACGCTGTCCGCTCATCTGTCACATACTCCTAGCATGTTGAACATGGAACTTTTCCCCTCCGGATCGACTGTCCGATAAATCCAAAGACCCGGGAAATATCGTCAGATATTCTCCCGCTCCGTCTGATACGTGTAGTACTGCGTTAGACTACCCCTAGCACTGCGTATTGCCATGTCATGCATCGTGTTGCACCTGTCTGCCTGTATTTATTGTTTCTTCCCCCTCTTCTCTCCGGTAGACTCCGAGACTGACGGTGCTGCCGGATACGACTACATCGTTGACGATCAGCCTTTTGCAGCAGAGCAGCAAGGCAAGCAACCCCCTTGAGCATTCCGATATCGCCTATTCCTTTCCCTCTTATTCTTGCATTAGATTTTTGCTACTGTATTAGTTAGCTCCTATTCTGATGCATAGCCTGTTTTTGATAAACTGGTACTATACCTGCAAACATATCAACTGCTTAGTATAGGTTGATCAGTGAATCCCCAGTGACCCCTTAGTCCCAGTTGCCCCTGCTTCTTCATCGACGACTCGACGACTCGAAGACTCGGTCAACCGACCGACGAGCCAGGCCCCTTACATCACCGCACACCCCTTAAGTATGGCACTACAGAGCTACTACCGAGTGCCGAGGGTGATACCTCACTTAGCACTCCCGGTGTTAATTCTGTAGCGTAGCTAATCAGTCGTGGGTATCGAGGGTGATTCCTCCTTCCCATTTATCGATAGCGACTCTTGTCATACACATACCTCGAGTGGGATCGATCGAGGGTGATTCCTCGGATATCCACTTGGTGTATAAACACACAGTTACTTCTACTTGACTTTGTTTACATGGGAAAGACGGGACTGGAGGGACAGGCGGTACCACCCTGGTTGAGGTGGACCTGAGTTCCCGATAGTCTTGAGACGGGTCGGCCCCAAGGGTACCCGTGTGTGATATGTGGTGGGATGCGCCGGTAAGGCACCCAAAGGATTATGTTGAGGCGTGGACGGGCAGGAGAGGCCCTTGCCACACATCCTCGAGTCGGGGTGACGGGACCGCACTTTGAGGGTCGCGCTTGCCCCGCATTAATAAAATGCTAATGGGTTGGGTATTTGATCTGAGTTGGTCGTTGGCCTTATTGCGCACCAAACCATCACATGGGAAAGTTATGGGCACTCAGCGTCGTTGTATTAGTCGAAGCTCTTCGGACGTCAGCAATGGAGCGGCGCGCGCCGGATTGGACTGGACGGTACAGCTCTTGGACGGGAGTGTACTAGGTCTGCTTCCGGCCGCGTTCACATCGTGCAGGAGTGCAAGGGCAAGTGGGCCCACGAACCTGCGCGCTTAGGATTTAGACCGGCGGGCTGGCCTCTTCGTTGAGCCTAGGTGGGGCGACGACGTGCTGCTATCCCGAGGCCGGGCATGACACAGGAAAGTGTGTCCGGCCGGAGGTGATCAGGCGTGTTGGAGATGCGGTGCACCCCTGCAGGGATGATTAATCTATTCGAATAGCCGTGTCCACGGTAACAGGACGACTTGGAGTTGTGCCTTAACCTTATACAACTATAATTGTGATTTACATTTGAAACGAATGTTGGCTCCGGGATTGCTTCCTCGCAGGGAGTCGAGGAAGAATCTCTGGGCGTGGTTACTTAATAAAATTGCTACAATAATATGACTATATATGAGATACTAGTCTACTCTCTTCTAATGCTGCAAGATGCTGAAGATGCTAGTCTTCGATAGGACTAGGCCTTCTCCCTATTCTTGCTTTCTGCAGTCAGTCCAGATATAACCCCTTCCCTTGATAATGATGCATACTTAGCATAGTTCTGATGTCAGTCTTGCAAGTACTTTGGATGAGTACTCACCGCTGCTTTGCTTTCTTTTTCCC